>JBBPBP010000003.1:29684680-29701419 GCA_037974735.1 Cicer chorassanicum
CGAATAAGTGCGTTTGTGTCATTGGATTAAAGTTTAGGTCATTTTCGTCCTCCTTAGGCTTATTCTAATCCATTTTAGTTGTTAAGCCAACCTTGTGCATGTGGAATAACATTTAGGTCATGTACGTCATCCTTCTGGCTTATTCTATTCCAATTAGGGGTTTTAACCAATCTTGTGCATCCAATAAGTGCGTTTGTGTCATTGGTATAACATTTAGGTCATTTTCGTCATCCTTCGGCTTATTCTAATCCAATTAGGGTTTTTAACCAATCTTGTGTATCCAAGAAGTGCATTTGTATCATTGGTTTAACATTTAGGTCATTTTCGTTTTCTATAGGCTTGTTATATTCCAATTAGGGTTTTTAACCAATCTAGTGCATCCAATAAGTGCGTTTGTGTCATTGGCTTAACATTTAGGTCATTTTCGTCATCTCTAGGCTAATTATACTCCAATTAGGGTTTTTAACCAATCTTCTGCATCGAATAAGTGCGTTTGTGTCATTGGATTAAAGTTTAGGTCATTTTCTTCCTCCCTAGGCTTATTCTAATCCAATTAGGGTTTTTAACTATTCTTGTGCATCCAATAAGTGTGTTTGTGTCATTGGGTTAACATTTAGGTCATTTTCGTTATCCTTAGGCTTATTCTAATCCAATTTGAGTTTCTAACGAATCTTGTGCATCTATTAAGTGCGTTTGTGAAATTGGTTTAACATTTAGGTCATTTTTGTTCTCCTTAGGCTTATTCTAATCCAATTAGGGTTTTTAACCAATCTTGTGTATCCAGTAAGTGCGTTTGTGTCATTGGATTAACATTTAGGTTAATGTCGTCATCCTTCGGCTTGTTCTAATCTAGTTAGGGTTTTTAGCAAATCTTGTGCATCCTATAAGTGCGTTTGTGTCATTGGTTTAACATTTAGGTCATTTTGTCCTCCCTCGGCTTATTCTAATCCAATTAGAGTTTATAACCAATGTTGTGCATCCAATAAGTGCGTTTGTGTAATTGGTTTAACATTTAGGTCCTTTTCGTCATCCATATGCCTATTCTAATGCAATTAGTGTTATTAACCAATATTATGCATCCAATAAGTGCGTTTGTGTCATTGGTTTAACATATAGGTCCTTTTCGTCTTCCCTAGTCTTATTCTAATCCAATTAGGGTTTTTAACCAATCTTGTGCATCCAATAAGTGTGTTTGTGTCATTGGTTGAACATTTAGGTCATTTTTGTTCTCCGTAGGCTTATTCTAATCCAATTAGAGTTTTTAATTACTCTTGTGCATCCAATAAGTGCGTTTGTGTTATTGGATTAACATTTAGGTCATTGTTGTCATCCTTCGGCTTATTCTAATCCAATTAGGGTTTTTAGCCAATCTTCTGCATCATATTAGTGCGTTTGTATCATTGGTTTAACATTTAGGTCATTTTCGTGCTCTATAGGCTTGTTCTAATCCAATTAGGGTTTTTAACCAATCTTGTGCATCCAATAAGTGCGTTTGTGTCATTGGTTTAACATTTAGGTCCTTTTAGTCCTCCCTAGCCTTATTCTAATCCAATTAGGGTTTTTAACCAACCTTGTGCATCCAATAAGTGGATTTGTGTCATTGGATTAACATTTAGGTCATTTTTCGTTATCCTTCGTCTTATTCTAGTCCAACTAGCGTTTCTTACCAATCTTGTGCGTCCAATATGTGCGTTTGTGTCATTGGTTTAACATTTATGTCATTTTGGTTCTCCCTTGACTTATTCTAATCCAATTAGGGTTTTTAACCAATCTTCTGCATCCTATAAGTGCGTTTTTGTCATTGGTTTAAGATTTAGGTCATTTTCGTTCTCCCTCAGCTTATTCTAATCCAAATAGGGTTTTTAACCATTATTGTGCATCCAATAATGTTCGTTTGTGTCATTGTATCAAAATTTAGGTCATGTAGGTCATCCTTCGGGCTTATTCTAATCCAATTAGGGTTTTTAACCAATCTTTTGCGTCCGATGAGTGCGTTTGTCTCATTGGTTTAACATTTAGGTCATTTTCGTCATCCTTCGGCTTATTCTAATCCAATTACGGTTTTTAACCAATCTTGTGCATCGTATAAGTGCGTTTGTTTCATTGGATTAACATTTAGGTCATTTTCGTCATCAATCGGCTTATTCTAATCCAATTAGTGTTTCTAACGAATCTTGTGGATCCAATTAGTGCGTTTGTGTCATTGGTTTAACATTTAGGTCATTTTCGTTCTCGGTAGGCTTATTGCAATCCAATTAGGGTTTGTAACCAATCTTGTGCTTCGAATAAGTGCTTTTGTGTCATTGGATTAAAGTTTAGGTCATTTTTGTCTTCTCTAGGCTTATTCTAATCCATTTTTGTTGTTAAACCAATCTTGTGCATGTGGATTAACATTTAGGCCATGTACGTCATCCATCGGGCTTATTCTAATCCAATTACGATTTTTAACTAATCCTGTGCATCCAATAAGTGCGTTTGTGTCATTGGTTTGACATTTAGGTCATTTTCGTCATCGTTCGGCTTATTCTAATCCAATTAGGGTTTTTAACCAATCTTGTTCATGCAATAAGTGTGTTTGTTTCATTGGATTAACATTTAGGTCATTTTCTTCACCAATCGGCTTATTCTAATCCAATTAGCTTTTCTAACAATCTTGTGCATCCAATAAGTGCGTTTGTGTCATTGGTTTAACATTTAGGTCCTTTCCGTCCTCACTAAGCTTATTCTAATCCAATTAGGGTTTTTAACCAATCTTATGCATCCAATAACTGTGTTTGTGTCATTGGATTAACATCTAGGTCATTTTCGTTATCATTAGGCTTATACTAATCCAATTAGGGTTTTTAACCAATCTTGTGCGTCCGATAAGTGCGTTTGTCTCATTGGTTTAACATTTAGGTCATTTTTGTCATCCTTCGGCTTATTCAAATCCAATTAGGGTTTTTAACCAATCTTGTGCATCCAATAAGTGCGTTTGTTTCATTGGATTAACATTAAGGTCATTTTCATCATCAATCGGCTTATTCTAATCCAATTAGTTATTCTAACGAATCTTGTGCATCCAATAAGTGCGTTTGTGTCATTGGTTTAATATTTAGGTCATTTTCGTTCTCCCTAGGCTTATTCCAATCCAATTAGGGTTTGTAACCAATCTTGTGCTTCGAATAATTGCTTTTGTGTCATTGGATTAAAGATTAGGTCATTTTTGTCCTCTCTAGGCTTATTCTAATCCATTTTGGTTGTTAAACGAATCTTGTGCATGTGGATTAACATTTAGGCCATGTACGTCATCCTTCGGGCTTATTCTAATCCTATTAGGATTTCTAACTAATCTTGTGCATCCAATAAGTGTGTTTGTGTCATTGGTTTGACATTTAGGTCACTTTCGTCATCGTTCGGCTTATTCTAATCCAATTAGGGTTTTTGGCCAATCTTGTGCATCCAATAAGTGTGTTTGTTTCATTGGATTAACATTTAGGTCATTTTCTTCATCAATCGGCTTATTCTAATCCAATTAGCTTTTCTAACAATCGTGTGCATCCAATAAGTACGTTCGTGTCATTGGTTCAACATTTACGTCATTTTCGTTCCTTTTTGGCTTATTCCAATCCAATTAGGGTTTTTAACCAATCTTGTGCATCCTATAAGTGCGTTTGTGTCATTGGTTTAACATTTAGGTCATATTTGTGCTCCCTCGGCTTATTCTAATCCAATTAGAGTTTATAACCAATGTTGTGCATCCAATAAGTGCGTTTGTGTCATTGGTTTAACATTTAGGTCCTTTTCGTCATCCATATGCCTATTCTAATGCAATTAGTGTTATTAACCAATATTATGCATCCAATAAGTGCGTTTGTGTCATTGGTTTAACATTTAGGTCCTTTTCGTATTCCCTAGTCTTATTCTAATCCAATTAGGGTTTTTAACCAATCTTGTGCATCCAATAAGTGTGTTTGTGTCATTGGATTAACATCTAGGTTATTTTCGTTATCCTTAGGCTTATTCTAATTGAATTAGCGTTTCTAACCAATCTTGTGCATCCAATAAGTGCATTTTTGTCATTGGTTTAACATTTATGTCATTTTCGTTCTCCCTAGGCTTATTCTAATACAATTAGGGTTTTTAACCAATCTTGTGCATTCAATAAGTGCGTTTGTGTCATTGGATTAACATTTAGATCATTTTTGTCCTCCAAATGCTTATTCTAATTAGGGTTTTTTGCCAATCTTGTGCATCTTATAAGTGTGATTGTGTCATTAGTTTAATATTCAGGTTGTTTTCGTCCTCCCTCAGCTTATTCTAATCCAATTTGGTTTTAAACCAATTTTGTGAATCCAATAAGTGCGTTTGTGTCATTGGTTTAACATTTAGGTCCTTTTCGTCCTCCATATGCTTATGCTAATGCAATTAGTGTTATTAAACAATCTTGTGCATCCAATAAATGCGTTTGTGTCATTGGACTAACATTTAGGTCATTTTCGTCCTATCTAGGCTTATTCTAGTCCATTTAGGGTTTCTAACCAATCTTGTGCATCAAATAAGTGCGTTTTTGTCATTAGATTAATATTTAGGTTATTCTTGTCCTTCCTTTGCTTATTCTTATCTATTGGGTTTATAACAAATTTTTTGCATCTAATAAGTGTGTTTTTATCGTTGGATTAACATTTAGGTCATATTCGTCTTCCCTAAGCTTATTCTAATCCATTTTGGTTGTTTAACTAGTCTTGTACATGTGGATGAACACTTAGGTCATTTACGTCAACCTTCAGCTTATTCTAATCAATTTAGGGTGTTTAACAAATCTTTTGCATCCGATAAGTGCGTTTGAGTCATTGGATTAACATTTAGGTCATTTTCATTATCCTTCGGCTTATTATAATCCAATTAGCGTTTCTAACCAGTCTTGTGCATCCAATAAGTGCATTTGTGTCATTGGTTTTCCATTTAGGTTATTTTCGTTGTCCCTGGGCTTATTCCAATCCAATTAGGGTTGTTAACCAATCTTTTGCATCCTATAAGTGCGTTTGTGTCATTGGTTTCACATTTAGGTCATTTTCGTCCGAACTCGGCTAATACTAATCCAATTAGGATTTTTAACCAATATTGTGCTTCCAATAAAGTGCTTTTGTGTCAATGGATTAACATTTAGGTCATTTTTGTCCTCTCTAGGCTTATTCTAGTCCATTTAAGGTTTCTAAAAAATCTTGTGCATCAAATAATTGTGTTTGTGTCATTGGATTAACATTTAGGTTATTCTCGTCCTCCCTTGGCTTATTCTTATCCATTCGGTTTATAACAAATTTACGTCAAACTTTAGCTTATTCTAATCAATTTAGGGTGTTCAACAAATCTTGTGCATCTGATAAGTGCATTTGTATCATTGGATTAACATTTAGGTCATTTTCGTTATCCTTCGGCTTATTCTAATCCAATTAGAGTTTCTAACCAATCTTGTGCATCCAATAAGTGTGTTTGTGTCATTGGTTTAACATTTAGGTCATTTTCATCATCCTTCAGCTTATTCTAATCCAATTAGGGTTTTAACTAATCTTGTGTATCCAATAATTGCGTTTGTATAATTGGTTTAACATTTAAGTCATTTTCGTTCTCTATAGGCTTGTTCTATTCCAATTAGGGTTTTTAACCAATCATGTGCATCCAATAAGTGTGTTTGTGTTATTGGATTAACATTTAGGTCATTTTCGTTATCCTTAGGCTTTTTCTTATCCAATTTGTGTCATTGGATTAACATTTAGGTCATTTTTGTCCTCCCTAGGCTTATTCTAGTCCATTTATGGTTTCTAACGAATCTTGTGCATCCAATAACTGCGTTTGTGTCATTGGATTAACATTTAGGTCATTCTCGCCTTCCCTTGGCTTATTCTTATCTATTGGGTTAACAACAAATGTTGAGCATCTAATAAGTGCATTTGTGTCGTTGGGTTAACATTTAGGTCATTTTTGCCTCTCTCGGCTTATTCTAGTCCCTATAGGGTTTCTAACCAATCTTGTGAATCAAATAAGTGCGTTTGTGTCATTGGATTAACATTTAGGTTATTCTCGTCCTCCCATGGCTTATTCTTATCTATTGGGTTTATAACAAATTTTGTGCTTCAAATAAGTGCGTTTTTGTCGTTGGATTAACATTTAGTTCATTTTCGTTATCCTTAGGCTTATTCTAATCAAATTTGCGTTTTTAACCAATCTTGTGCTTCCAATAAGTGCGTTTGTGTCATTGGTTTAACATTTAGGTCATTTTTGTTCTCCCTAGGCTTATTCTAATCCAATTAGGGTTTTTAACCAATCTTATGCATCCAATAAGTGCGTTTGTTTCATGGGAATAACTTTTAGGTCAATTTTGTCCTCCCTAGGCTTATTCTAGTCCATTTAGGGTATCTAACCAAACGTGTGAATCCAATAAGTGCGTTTTTGTCATTAGGTTAACATTAAGGTCATTCTCGTCCTCCCTTGGCTTATTCTTATCTATTGGGTTTATAACAGATTTTGTGCATCTAATAAGTGCGATTGTGTCGTTGGGGTAACATTTCGGTCATTTTTTGTCCTCTCTAGACTTATTCTAATCCAATTAGGGTTTTTAACCAATCTTGTGCATTGAATAAGTGCGTTTGTGTCATTGGTTTAACATTTAGGTCAATTTCGTCCTCACTCGGCTTATTCTAATCCAATTAGGGTTTTTAACCAATATTGTGCATCCTATAAAGTGTGTTTCTGTCATTGGATTAACGTTTAGGTCATTTTCATAATCCTTCGGCTTATTCTAATCCAATTAGGGTTTTTAACCAATCTTGTGTATCCAATAAGTGCGTTTGTATCATTGGTTTAACATTTAGGTCATTTTCGTTCTCTATAGGCTTGTTCTATTCCAATTAGGGTTTTTAACCAATTTGGTGCATCCAATAAGTGCGTTTGTGTCATAAGTTTAACATTTAGGCATTTTCGTCCTCTCTAGGCTTATTCTAATCCAATTAGGGTTTTTAACCAATCTTGTGCATCCAAGAAGTGCGTTTGTGTCATTGGTTTAACATAGGTCCTTTTCGTCCTCCCTAGGCTTATTCTAATCAAATTAGGGTTTTTAACCAATCTTGGGCATCCAATAAGTGTGTTTGTGTCATTGGATTAACGTTTTGGTCATTTTCGTTATCCTTAGGCGTATTCTAATCCAATTTGCATTTCTAACACATCTTGTGCTACCAATAAGTGTGTTTGTGTCATTGGTTTAACATTTAGGTCTATTTTGTTCTCCCTAGGCTTATTCTAATCAATTTAGGGTTTTTAACAAAAATTGTGTGCATTCGATAAGTGCGTTTGTGTCATTGGATTAACATTTAGGTCATTTTTGTCCTCCCTAGGCTTATTCTAATCCATTTAGGGTATCTAACCAATCTTGTGAATGCAATAAGTGTGTTTGTGTCATTCGGTTAACATTTAGGTCATTCTTGTCCTCCCTTGGCTTATTCTAATCCAATTAGGGTTTTTAACAGATTTTGCGCATCTAATAAGTGCGATTGTGTCGTTGGGTTAACATTTAGGTCATTTTGGTCCTCTCTAGGACTTTTTCTAATCCAATTAGGATTTTTAACCAATCTTGTGCATCCAATAAGTGCGTTTGTCTCATTGGTTTAAAATTTAGGTCTTTTTCGTCCTCCCTCGGCTTATTCTAATCCAATTAGGGTTTTTAACCAATATTGTGCATCTAATAATTGCATTTTTGCCGTTGGATTAACATTTAGGTTATTTTCGTCTTTCTAGGCTTACTCAAATCCATTTTGGTTATTTAACCAGTCTTGTACATGTGGATTAAAACTTAGGTCATTTACGTCAACCTTCAGCTTATTCTAATCAATTTAGGGTGTTTAACAAATCTTGTGCATCCAATAAAAGCGTTTGTGTAATTGGATTAACATTTAGGCCATTTTTGTTCTCCCTGGGCTTATTCCAATCCGATTAGGATTTATAACCAATCTTGTGCCTCCTATAAGTGCGTTTGTGTCATTGGTTTAACATTTAGGTGATTTTTGTCCTCCCTTGGCTTATTCTAATTCAATTAGGGTTTTTAACCATTGTTGTGCATCTAATAATTTCGTTTTTGTCGTTGGATTAACATTTAGGTCATTTTGTTCATCCTTCGGCTTATTCTAATCCAATTAGGGTTTTTAACCAATCTTGGGCATCCAATAAAGTGCGTTTTTGTCATTGGTTTAACATTAAGGTCATTTTTGTTCTCCCTAGGCTTATTCTAATGCAATTAGGGTTTTTAACCAATCTTGTGCATCCTATAACTGCATTTGTGTCATTGGTTTAACATTTAGGTCATTTACGTCCTCCCTCGGCTTATTCTAATGCAAATAGAGTGTTAACTATTGTTGTGCATCCAATAAAGTGCGTTTGTGTCATTGAATTAACATTTAGGACATTTTCGTCATCCTTCGGCTTATTCTAATCCAATTAGGGTTTTGAACGAATCTTGTGCATCCAATAAGTGCGTTTGTGTTATTGGATTCCCATTTAGGTCATTTTCGTCATCGTTCGGCTTATTCTAATCCATCTAGGGCTTTTAACCAATCTTGTGCATCCATGAAGTGCCTTTGTGTCATTGGTATAACATGTAGGTCATTTTCGTTCTCCCTAGGCTTATTCTAATGCAATTAGGATTTTTAACCAATCTTATGCATCCAATAAGTGCGTTTGTGTCATTGGAATAACTTTTAGGTCATTTTTGTCCTCCCTAGGCATATTCTAGTCCATTTAGGGTATCTAACCAATCTTGTGAATCCAATAAGTGCATTTGTGTCATTGGGTTAATATTTAGGTCATTCTTGGCCTCCCTTGGGTTATTCTTATCTATTGGGTTTATAACATATTTTGTGCATCTAATAAGTGCGATTGTGTCGTTGGGTTAACATTTAGGTCATTTTTTGTCCTCTCTAGACTTATTCTAATCCAATTAGGGTTTTTAACAAATCTTGTGCATCCAATAAGTGCGTATGTGTCATTGGTTTAACATTGAGGTCATTTTCGTCCACTCTAGGCTTATTCCAGTCCATTTAGGGTTCATAACCAATCTTGTGCATCCAATAAGTGCGTTTGTGTCATTAGATTAACATTTAGGTTATTGTCGTACTCCCTTGGCTTATTCTTATCTATTGGGTTTATAACAATTTTTGTGCATCCAATAAGTGCGTTTGTGTCGTTGGACTAACATTTAGGTCATTTACGTCTTCCCTAGGCTTATTCCAATCCAATTAGGATTTTTAACCAATCTTGTGCCTCCTATAAGTGCGTTTGTGTCATTGGTTTAACATTTAGGTTGTTTTTGTCCTCCCTCGGCTTATTCTAATTCAATTAGCGTTTTTAACAAATCTTGTGCAACCAATAAGTGCGTTTATGTCATTAGTTTAACGTTTAGGTCATATTCATCCTCCCTCAGCTTATTCTAATCCCATTAGGGTTTTTAACCAATATTGTGTATCGAATAAAGTGCATTTGTGTCATTGGTTTAACATTTAGGTCTTTTTCCAATATTGTGTATTCAATTTGTAGTTCTAACCAATCTTGTGCATCCAATAAGTGCATTTGTGTCATTGGTTTAACATTTTGGTCTATTTTGTTCTCCCTAGGCTTACTCTAATCCAATTACGCTTTTTAACCAATCTTGTGCATCCAATAAGTGCGTTTGTGTCATTGGTTTAACATTTAGGTCAATTTTGTCCTCCATAAGCTTATTCAAATGCAATTAGTGTTATTAACTAATCTTGTGCATCCAATAAGTGCGTTTGTGTCATTGGATTAGCATTTAGGTTGTTTTCGTCCACTCTAGGCTAATTCTAGTCCATTTAGGGTTCATAACCAATCTTGTGCATCCAATAAGTGCGTTTGTGTCATTGGATTAGCATTTAGGTCGTTTTGGTCCACTCTAGGCTTATTCTAGTCCATTTAGGGTTCATAACCAATCTTGTGCATACAATAAGTGCGTTTGGGTCATTGGATTAACATTTAGCTCATTCTCGTCCTCCTTTGGCTTATTCTTATCTATTGGGTTTACAACAAATGTTGTGCATCTAATAAGTGCGTTTGTGTCGTTGGGTCAAATTTTAGGTCATTTTCATCCTCTCTAGGCTTATTCTAATCCAATAAGGGTTTTTAATCAATCTTGTACATCCAATAAGTGCGTTTGTGTCATTGGTTTACCATTTAGGTCATTTTCATCCTCCCTTGTCTTATTCTAATCCAATTAGGGTTTTTAACCAGTCTTGTGCAACCAATAAAGTGCTTTTGTGTCATTGGATTAACATTTTTGTCATTTTGTTCATCCTTTGGTTTATTCTAATCCAATTAGGATTTTTAACCAATCTTGTACATCCAATAAAGTGCATTTTTGTCATTGGTAAAACACTTAGGTAAATTTAGTTCTCCCTAGGCTTATTCTAATGCAATTAGGACTTTTAAGCAATCTTGTGCATCCTATAACTGCGTTTGTGTCATTGGTTTAACATTTAGGTCATTTACGTCCTCCCTCGGCTTATAGTAATCCAATTAACGTTTTTAACCAATATTGTGCATGCAATAAAGTGCGTTTGTGTCATTGGATTAACATTTACGTCATTTTCATCATCCTTTGGCTTATTCTAATGCAATTAGGGTTTTTAACCAATGTTGTGTACCCAATTAGTGCGTTTGTATCATTGGTTTAACATTAAGGTCATTTTCATTCTCTATAGGCTGGTTTTATTCCAATAAGGGTTTTTAACAAATCTGGTGCATCCAATATGTGCGTTTGTGTCATTGGTTTAACATTTAGGTCATTTTCATCCCCTCTAGGCTTATTCTAATCCAATAAGGGTTTTTAACCAATCTTGTGCATCCAATAAGTGCGTTTGTGTCATTGGTTTAAGATTTAGGTCATTTTCGTCCTTACTCGGCTTATTCTAATCCAATTAGGGTTTTTAACCAATATTGTGCATCCAATAAGTGCCTTTGTGTCATTGGATTAACATCTAGGTTATTTTTGTTCTCCCTAGGCTTATTATAGTGCATTTAGGGTTTCTAACGAATCTTGTGCATACAATAAGTGCGTTTGGGTCATTGGAGTTACATTTAGCTCATTCTCGTCCTCGTTTGGCTTATTCTTATCTATTGGGTTTACAGCAAATGTTGTGCATCTAATAAGTGTGTTTGTGCCGTTGGGTTAAATTTTAGGTCATTTTCATCCTCTCTAGGCTTATTCTAATCCAATAAGGGTTTTTAACCAATCTTGTACATGCAATAAGTGCATTTGTGTCATTGGTTTACAATTTAGGTCATTTTCATCCTCCCTTGTCTTATTCTAATCCAATTAGGGTTTTTAACCAGTCTTGTGCATCCAATAAAGTGCGTTTGTGTCATCGGATTAACATTTAGGTCATTTTGTTAATCCTTTGGTTTATTCTAATCAAATTAGGGTTTTTAACCAATCTTATGCATCCAATAAAGTGCGTTTTTGTCATTGGTTTAACATTTAGGTCATTTTCGTTCTCCCTAGGCTTATTCTAATGCAATTAGGGTTTTTAACCAATCTTGTGCATCCTATAACTGGGTTTGTGTCATTGGTATAACATTTAGGTCATTTACGTCCTCCCTCGGCTTATTCTAATCCAAATAGAGTTTTAACTGTCATTGAATTTACGTTTAGGTCATTTTCGTCATCCTTCGACTTATTCTAATCCAATTAGGGTTTTGAACCAATCTTGTGCATCCAATAAGTGCGTTAGTGTTATTGGATTAACATTTAGGTCATTTTCGTCATCGTTCGGCTTATTCTAATCCGTCTAGGGCTTTTAACCAATCTTGTGCATCCATGAAGTGCCTTTGTGTTATTGGTTTAACATGTAGGTCATTTTCGTTCACCCTAGGCTTATTCTAATCCAATTATGGTTTTTAACAAATCTTGTGCATCCAATAAGTGCGTTTGTGTCATTGGATTAACTTTTAGGTCATTTTTGTCCTCCCTAGGCTTATTCTAGTCCATTTAGGGTATCTAACCAATCTTGAGAATCCAATAAGTGCGTTTGTGTCATTGGATTAACATTTAGGTCACTCTCTTCCTCTCCAGACTTATTCAAATCAAATAAGGGTTTTTAACCAATCTTGTGCATCCAATAAGTGCGTTTGTGTCATTGGTTTAACATTTAGGTCCTTTTCGTCCTCCCTAGGCTTATTCTAATCGAATTAGGGTTTTTAACCAATCTTGTGCATCCAATAAGTGTGTTTGTATCATTGGATTAACATTTAGGTCATTTTCGTTATTCTTAGCCTTATTCTAATCCAATTTGCATTTCTAACCAATGTTGTGCATCCAATAAGCGCATTTGTGTCATTGGTTTAACATTTAGGTCTATTTTGTTCTTCTGAGGCTTATTCTAATCCAATTACGGTTTTTAACCAATCTTGTGCATCCAATAAGTGCGTTTGTGTTATAGGATTAACATTTAGGTCATTGTCGTCATCCTTCGGCTTATTCTAATCTAGTTAGGGTTTTTAGCCTATCTTGTGCATCCTATAAGTGCGTTTGCGTTATTGGTTTAAAATTTAGGTGATTTTCGTCCTCCATAAGCTTATACTAATGCAATTAGTCTCATTAAATAAATCTTATGCATCCAATAAGTGCGTTTGTGTCATTGGATTAGCAGTGAGGTCGTTTTCGTCCACTCTAGGCTTATTCTAGTCCATTTAGGGTTCCTATTCAATCTTGTGCATCCAATAAGTGCGTTTGTGTCATTGGATTAACATTTAGGTTATTTTCGTCCTCCCTTGGCTTATTCTTATTTACTGGGTTTCTTACAAATTTTTTGCATCTAATAAGTGCATTTGTGTCGTTGGATTAACATTTAGGTCATTATCACTTAAGTCATTTACGTCAACCTTCATTTTATTCTAATAAATTTAGGGTTTTTAACAAATCTTGGGCATCCGATAAGTGCGTTTGTGTCATTGTATTAACATTTAAGTCATTTTTGTCCTCCCTAGGCTTATTCTAGTCCATTCAAGGTTTCTAACAAATCGTTTGCATCCAATAACTATGTTTGTGTCATTGGATTAACATTTAGGTCATTCTCGTTCTCCCTTGGCTTATTCTTATCTATTGCGTTTACAATAAATGTTCTGCATCTTATAAATGGGTTTTTGTCGTTGGTTTAACATTTAGGTCATTTTCGTCCTCCCTAGGCTTATTCTATTCCATTTAGGGTTTCTAACCAATTTTGTGCATCTAATAAGTGCGTTTTTGTCGTTGGATTAACATTTAGGTCGTTTTCGTCTTCCCTAGGCTTATTCTAATCCATTTTTGATGTTAAACCAGTCTTGTACATGTGGATTTACACTTAGGTTATTTACGCCAACCTTCACCTTATTCTAATCAATTTAGGGTGTTTTACAAATCTTGTGCTTCCGATAAGTGCGTTTGTGTCAATAGATTAACATTTAGGTCATTTTCGTTATCCTTCGGCTTATTCTAATCCGATTAGCTTTTCTAACCAATCTTGTGCATCCAATAAGTGCGTTTGTGTCATTGGTTTGACCTTTAGGTCATTTTCGTTCTTTCTAGGCTTATTCCAATCCAATTAGGGTTTTTAACCAATCTTGTGCGTCCTATAAGTGCGTTTGTGTCATTGTTTTAACATTTAGGTCATTTTCATCCTCCCTCGGTTTATTCTAATCCAAGTAGTGTTTTTAACCAATATTGTGCATCCAATAAAGTGCGCTTGTGTCATTGGATTAACATTTAGGTCATTTTCATCATCCTTCGCCTTATTCTAATCCAATTAGGGTTTTTAACCAATCTTGTGTATCCAATAAAGGCGTTTGTATCATTGGTTTAACATTTAGTTCATTTTCGTTCTATAGGCTTGTTCTATTCCAATTAGGGTTTTTATAAAATCTTGTGTATCCAATAAGTGCGTTTGTGTCATTGGTTTAACATTTATGTCCTTTTTGTCCTCCCTAGGCTTATTCAAATCCAATTAGGGTTTACACCAATTGTTGTGCATCTAATAGGTGCGTTTGTGTCGTTGGGTTAATATTTAGGTCATTTTCGTCCTCTCTAGGCTTATTCTAATCCAATTAGGTGTTTTAACCAATCTTGTGCATCCAATAAGTGTGTTTGTATCATTGGTTTACCATTTAGGTCATTTTCATCCTCCGTATTCTTATTCTAATCCACTTAGGGTTTTTAACATTTAGGTCATTTTGTTCATCCTTCGGTTTATTCTAATCCAATTAGGGTTTTTAACCAATCTTGTGCATCCAATAAGTGAGTTTGTGTCACTGGATTAACTTATAGGTCATTTTTGTCCTCCCTAGGCTTATTCTAGTCCATTTAGGGTATCTAACCAATCTTGGAAATCCAATAAGTGCGTTTGTGTCATTGGATTAACATTTAGGTCATTCTCATCCTCCCTTGGCTTATCCTTATCTATTGGGTTTATAACATATTTTGTGCATCTACTAAGTGGGATGGTGTCGTTGGGTAAACATTTAGGTCATTTTCGTCCTCTCTAGGCTTATTCTAATCCAATTAGTGTTATTAACCAATCTTGTGCATCCAATAAGTGCGTTTGTGTCATTGGTTTAACATTTAGGTCATTTTCGTCCTCTCTAGGCTTATTCTAATCCAATTAGGGTTTTTAACCTATAATGTGCATTCAATAAGTGCGTTTGTGTCATTGGTTTAATATTTCGGTCCTTTTCGTACTCCCTAGGCTTATTCTAATCCAATTAGAGTTTTTAAGCAATCTTGTGCATCCAATAAGTGTGTTTGTGTCATTGGTTTAACATTTAGGTCATTTTCGTCATCCTTCGGCTTATTCTAATCCAATTAAGGTGTTTAGCCAATCTTGTCCATCCTATAAGTGCGTTTGTGTCATTAGTTTAATATTTAGGTCATTTTCATCCTCCATATTCTTATTCTAATGCAATTAGTGTTGTTAACCAATCTTGTGCATCCAATAAGTGCGTTTGTGCCATTGGATTAACATTTCGGTCATTTTCGTCCTCTCTAGGCTTATTCTAGTTCATTTAGGGTTTCTGACCAATCTTGTGCATCCAATAAGTTAGTTTGTGTCATTGGATGTACATTTAGGTCATTCTCGTCCTCCTTTGGTTTATTTTTATATATAGGGTTTATAACATATTTTGTGCATCTAATTAGTACGTTTGTGTTGTTGGATTAACATTTAGGTCATTTTCGTCTTCCCTAGGCCTATTCTAATCCATTTTTGTTGTTTAACCAATCGTGTACATGTGGATTAACACATAGGTCATTTACGTCAGCCTTCGACAAAAACTAATCATTTTAGGGTTTTTAACAAATCTTGTGCATCCAATAAGTGCGTTTGTCTCATTGGATTGACATTTAGATCATTCTCGTCCTCCCTTGGCTTATTTATATGTATTGGGTTTACAACAGATTTTGTGCATCTAATAAGTGCGATTGTGTCATTTTTGTGCATCCAATAAAGTGCGTTTGAGTTATTGGATTAACATTTAGGTCATTTTTGTCATCCTTCGGCTTATTCTAATCCAATTAGGGTTTTAAACCAATCTTGTGCATCCAATAAGTGGGTTTGTGTCATTGGATTAACATTTAGGTCATTTTCGACATCCTTTGACTTATTCTAATCCAATTAAGGTGATTAGCCAATCTTGTGCATCCTATAAGTGCGTTTGTGTCAATTGGTTAACATTTACGTCATTTTCGTCCTCCCTCGGCTTATTCGAATCCAATTAGGGTTTTGAACCAATCTTGTGCATCCAATAAGTTCATTTGAGTTATTGGTTTAACATTTAGGTCATTTTCGTACTCCATATGCTTATTCTAATGCAATTAGTGTTGTTAACCAATCATGTGCATCCAATAAGTGCGTTTGTGTCACTGGATTAACATTTAGGTCATTTTCATCCTCTCTAGGCTTTGTCTAATCCAATTAGGGTTTTAAACCAATCTTGTGCATCCAATAAGTGCGTTTGTGTCATTGCTTTAACATTTAGGTCATTTACATCATCCTTCGGCTTATTGAAATCCATTTAGGGTTTTTAACCATTCTTGTGTATCCAATAAATGTGTTTGTATAATTGGTTTCACATTTAGGTCATTTGCGTCCTCTCTAGGCTTATTGTAATCCAATTAGGGTTTTTAACCTATCTTGTGCATCCAATAAGTGCGTTTGTGTCATTGGTTTCATATTTTGGTCCTTTTGGTCCTCCCTAGGCTTATTCGAATCCAATTATGGTTTCTAACCAATCTTGTGCATCCAATAAGTGTGTTTGTGTCATTGGTTTAACATTTAAGTCATTTTCGTCATCCTTCGGCTTATTCTATAAGTGCGTTTGTGTCATTGGTTTAACATTTACGTCATTTTTGTCCCCCCTCGGCTTATCCTAATCCAATTAGGGTTTTTATCCAATCTTGTGCGTCCAATAAGTGCGTTTGTGTCGTTGGTTTAACATTTAGGTCATTTTCGTCCTCCATATGCTTATTCTAATGCAATTAGTGTTGTTAACCAATCTTGTGCTTCCAATAAGTGCGTTTGTGCCGTTGGATTAACATTTAGGTCATTTTCGTCCTCTCTAGGCTTATTCTAGTTCATTTAGGGTTTCTAACCAATCTTGTGCATCCAATAAGTGCGTTTGTGTCATTGGATGTACATTTAGGTCATTCTCGTCCTCCTTCGGTTTATTCTTATCTA
>JBBPBP010000003.1:29714556-29740648 GCA_037974735.1 Cicer chorassanicum
CCTCCCTAGTCTTATTCTAATCCAATTAGGGTTTTTAACCAATCTTGTGCATCCAATAAAGTGCGTTTGAGTCATTGGATTAACATTTAGGTCATTTTTGTCATCCTTCGGCTTATTCTAATCCAATTAGGGTTTTTAACAAATCTTGTGAATCCAATAAGTGCGTTAATGTCATTGGTTTAACATTTAGGTCATTTTTGTTCTCCCTAGGCTTATTCTAATCCAATTAGGGTTTTTAACCAATCTTGTGCATCCTATAAGTGCGTTTGTGTCATTGGTTTAACATTTAGGTCATTTACGTCCTCCCTCGACTTATTCTAATCCAAATATGGATTTTAACTAATCATGTGCATCCAATAAAGTGCATTTGTGTGATTGGATTGACATTTAGGTCATTTTCATCATGCTTCGGCTTATTCTAATCCATTTAGGGTTTGTAACCATTCTTGTGTATCCAATAATTGCGTTTGTATAATTGGTTTAACATTAAGGTCATTTTCGTCCACTCTAGGCTTCTTCTAATCCAATTAGGGTTTTTAACCTATCTTGTGCATCCAATAAGTGCATTTGTGTCATTGGTTTAACATTTAGGACCTTTTTGTCCTCCCTATGCTTATTCTAATCCGATTAGGGTTTTTCACCAATCTTGTGCATCCAATAAGTGCGTTTGTGTCATTGGTTTAACATTTAAAACATTTTTGTCCTCTATAGGCTTATTCTAATCCAATTAGGGTTTTTTACCAATCTTGTGTATCCAATAAGTGAGTTTTTGTCATTGGATGTACATTTAGGTCATTCTCGTCCTCCTTTGGTTTATTTTTATCTATAGGGTTTCTAACATATTTTGTGCATCTAATTAGTACGTTTGTGTTGTTGGATTAACATTTAGGTCATTTTCGTCTTCCCTAGGCCTATTCTAATCTATTTTTGTTGTTAAACCAGTCGTGTACATGTGGATTAACACATAGGTCATTTACGTCAGCCTTCGACATAAACTAATCAATTTAGGGTTTTTAACAAATCTTGTGCATCCAATAAGTGCGTTTGTCTCATTGGATTGACATTTAGGTCATTCTCGTCCTCCCTTGGCTTATTGTTATGTATTGGGTTTACAACCGATTTTGTGCATATAATAAGTGCGATTGTGTCATTTTTGTGCATCCAATAAAGTGCGTTTGAGTTATTGGATTAACATTTAGGTCATTTTTGTCATCCTTCGGCTTATTCTAATCCAATTAGGGTTTTTAACCAATCTTGTGCATCCAATAAGTGCGTTTGTGTCATTGGATTAACATTTAGGTCATTTTCGACATCCTTCGGCTTATTCTAATCCAATTAAGGTGATTAGCCAATCTTGTGCATCCTATACGTGCGTTTGTGTTATTGGTTTAACATTTAGGTCATTTTCGTACTCCATATGCTTATTCTAATGCAATTAGTGTTGTTAACCAATCATGTGCATCCAATAAGTGCGTTTGTGTCCATGGATTAACATTTAGGTCATTTTCATCCTCTCTAGGTTTTGTCTAATCCAATTAGGGTTTTAAACCAATCTTGTGCATGCAATAAGTGCGTTTGTGTCATTGCTTTAACATTTAGGTCATTTTCATCATCCTTCGGCTTATTCTAATCCATTTAGGGTTTTTAACCATTCTTGTGTATCATATAAATGTGTTTGTATAATTGGTTTAACATTTAGGTCATTTGCGTCCTCTCTAGGCTTATTCTAATCCAATTAGGGTTTTTAACCTATCTTGTGCAGCCAATAAGTGCGTTGGTGTCATTGGTTTAATATTTAGGTCCTTTTCGTCCTCCCTAGGCTTATTCGAATCCAATTATGGGTTTTAACCAATCTTGTGCATCCAATAAGTGTGTTTGTGTCATTGGTTTAACATTTAGGTCATTTTCGTCATCCTTCGGCTTATTCTAATCCAATTAAGGTGTTTCGCCAATGTTGTGCATTCTATAAGTGCGTTTGTGTCATTGGTTTAACATTTACATCATTTTTGTCCTCCCTCGGCTTATCCTAATCCAATTAAGGTTTTTAACCAATCTTCTGCATCCAATAAGTGCGTTTGTGTCGGTTGTTTAACATTTAGGTCATTTTCGTCCTCCATATGCTTATTCTAATGCAATTAGTGTTGTTAACCAATCTTGTGCTTCCAATAAGTGCGTTTGTGCTGTTGGATTAACATTTAGGTCGTTTTCGTCCTCTCTAGGCTTATTCTAGTTCATTTAGGGTTTCTAACCAATCTTGTGCATCCAATAAGTGCGTTTGTGTTATTGGATGTACATTTAGGTCATTCTCGTCCTCCTTCGGTTTATTCTTATCTATAGGGTTAATAACATATTTTGTGCGTCTAATAAGTACGTTTGTGTCGTTGGATTAACATTTAGGTCATTTTCGTCTTCCCTAGGCCTATTCTAATCCATTTTGGTTGTTTAACCAGTTTTGTACATGTGGATTAACAAATAGGTCATTTTCTTCAGCCTTCGACATATACTAATCAATTTAGGGTTTTTAACAAATCTTGTGCATCCAATAAGTGCGTTTGTCTCATTGGATTGACATTTAGGTCATTCTCGTCCTCCATTGGCTTATTGTTATCTATTGGGTTTACAACAAATTTTGTGCATCTAATAAGTGCGATTGTGTCGTTGGGTTAACATTTAGGTAATTTTCGTCCTCTCTAGGCTTATTCTAATCCAACTAAGATTTTTACCCAATCTTGTGCATCCAATAAGTGCGTTTGTGTCATTGGTTTAACATTTAGGTGATTTTCATCCTCCCTAGTCTTATTCTAATCCAATTAGGGTTTTTAACCAATCTTGTGCATCCAATAAAGTGCGTTTGAGTCATTGGATTAACATTTAGGTCATTATGGTCATCCTTCGGCTTATTCTAATCCAATTAGGGTTTTTAACAAATCTTGTGAATCCAATAAGTGCGTTAATGTCATTGGTTTAACATTTAGGTCATTTTTGTTCTCCCTAGGCTTATTCTAATCCAATTAGGGTTTTTAACCAATCTTGTGCATCCTATAAGTGCGTTTGTGTCATTGGTTTAACATTTAGGTCATTTACGTCCTCCCTCGGCTTATTCTAATCCATTTAGGGTTTGTAACCATTCTTGTGTATCCATTAAGGTCATTTTCGTCCACTCTAGGCTTCTTCTAATCCAATTAGGGTTTTTAACCTATCCCTTGCATCCAATAAGTGCATTTGTGTCATTGGTTTAACATTTAGGACTTTTTTGTCCTCCCTATGCTTATTCTAATCCGATTAGGGTTTTTCACCAATGTTGTGCATCCAATAAGTGCGTTTGTGTCATTGGTTTAACA
Source organism: Cicer chorassanicum (assembly GCA_037974735.1). Classification (NCBI taxonomy): domain Eukaryota; kingdom Viridiplantae; phylum Streptophyta; class Magnoliopsida; order Fabales; family Fabaceae; genus Cicer; species Cicer chorassanicum. Next base: position 29,717,898 of record JBBPBP010000003.1, read on the forward strand.
TTTAAAACATTTTTGTCCTCTCTAGGCTTATTATAATCCAATTAGGGTTTTTAACCAATCTTGTGCATCCAATAAGTTTGTTTGTGTCATTGGTTTAACATATAGGTGATTTTCGTCATTCTTCGGCTTATTCAAATCAAATTAAGGTGTTTAGCCAATCTTGTGCATCCTATAAGTGCGTTTGTGTCATTGGTTTAACATTTACGTCATTTTTGTCCTCCGTCGGCTTATCCTAATCCAATTAGGGTTTTTAACCAATCTTGTGCGTCCAATAAGTGCGTTTGTGTAATTGGTTTAAGATTTAGGTCATTTTCGTCCTCCATATGTTGATTCTAATGCAATTAGTGTTGTTAACCAATCTTGTGCATCCAATAAGTGCGTTTGTGCCATTGGATTAACATTTAGGTCATTTTCGTCCTCTCTAGGCTTATTCTAGTTCATTTAGGGTTTCTAACCTATCTTGTGCATCCAATAAGTGCATTTGTGTCATTGGTTTAACATTTAGGACCTTTTTGTCCTCCTTATGCTTATTTTAATCCGATTAGGGTTTTTCACCAATCTTGTGCATCCAATAAGTGCATTTGTGTCATTGGTTTAACATTTAAAACATTTTTGTCCTCTCTAGGCTTATTCTAATCCAATTAGGGTTTTTAACCAATCTTGTGCATCCAATAAGTTTGTTTGTGTCATTGGTTTAGCATATCGGTCATTTTCGTCATCCTTCGGCTTATTCAAATCAAATTAAGGTGTTTAGCCAATCTTGTGCATCCTATAAGTGCGTTTGTGTCATTAGTTTAACATTTACGTCTTTTTTGTGTCGTTGGGTTAACATTTAGGTCATTTTCGTCATCTCTAGGCTTATTCTAATCCAATTAGGGTTTTTAACCAATCTTGTGCATCCAATAAGTGCGTTTGTGTCATTGGTTTAAGATTTAAATCATTTTCGTCCTCTCTAGGCTTATTCTAGTTCATTTAGGGTTTCTAACCAATCTTGTGCATCCAATAAGTGCGTTTATGTCATTGGATGTACATTTAGGTCATTCTCGTCCTCCTTTGGTTTATTCTTATCTATAGGGTTTATAACATATTTTGTGCATCTAATAAGTACGCGTGTGTCGTTGGATTACTATTTAGGTCATTTTCGTCTTCCATAGGCCTATTCTAATCCATTTTGGTTGTTTAACCAGTCTTGTACATGTGGATTAACACATAGGTCATTTACATTAGCCTTCGACATATACTAATCAATTTAGGGTTTTTAACAAATCTTGTGCATCCAATAAGTGCGTTTGTCTCATTGGATTGACATTTAGGTCATTCTCGTCCTCCCTTGGCTTATTGTTATCTATTGGGTTTACAACAAATTTTATGCATCTAATAAGAGCAATTGTGTCGTTGGGTTAACATTTAGGTAATTTTCGTCCTCTCTAGGCTTATTCTAATCCAACTAAGATTTTTACCCAATCTTGTGCATCCAATAAGTGCGTTTGTGTCATTGGTTTAACATTTAGGTGACTTTCATCCTCCCTAGTCTTATTCTAATTCAATTAGGGTTTTTAACCAATCTTGTGCATCCAATAAAGTGAGTTTGAGTCATTAGATTAACCTTTAGGTCATTTTTGTCATCGTTCGGCTTATTCTAATCCAATTAGGGTTTTTAACCAATGTTGTGCATCCAATAAAGTGCGTTTGTGTCATTAATTTAACATTTAGGTCATTTTCGTTCTCCCTAGGCTTATTCTAATCCAATTAGGGTTTTTAACCAATCTTGTGCATCCTATAAGTGCGTTTGTGTCAAAGGTTTAACATTTAGGTCATTTACGTCCTCCCTCGGCTTATTATAATCCAAATAGGATTTTTAACTAATATTATGGAACCAATAAAGTGCGTTTGTGTCATTGGGTTAACATTTAGGTCATTTTCATCATCCTTTGGCTTATTCTAACCCAATTAGGGTTTTTAACCATTCTTGTGTATCCAATAAGTGCGTTTGTATAATTGGTTTAACATTTAGGTTATTTTACTCCTCTCTAGGCTTCTTCTAATCCAACTAGGGTTTTTAACCTATCTTGTACATCCAATAAGTGCATTTGTGTCATTGGTTTAACATTTCGGTCCTTTTTGTCCTCTATAGGCTTATTCTAATCCAATTAGGGTTTTTAACCAATCTTGTGCATCCAATAAGTGCGTTAGTGTCATTGGTTTAACATTTAGGTCATTTTCGTTCTCTCTAGGCTTATTCTAATTCAATTAGGGTTTTTAACCTATCTTGTGCATGCAAAAAGTTTGTTTGTGTCATTGGTCTAACATTTAGGTCCTTTTCGTCCTCCCTAGGCTTATTCTAATCCAATTAGGGTTTTTAACCAATCTTGTGCATCCAATAAGTGTGGTTGTGCCATTGGATTAACATTTAGGTCATTTTTGTCATCATTCGGCATAATCTAATCCAATTAGGGTTTTCAACCAATCTTGTGCATCCAATAAAGTGCGTTTGTGACATTAGTTTAACATTTAGGTCATTTTTGTTCTCCCTAGGTTTATTCTAATCCAATTAGGGGTTTTAACCAATCTTGTGCATCCTATAAGTGCGTTTGTGTCATTGTTTAACATTTAGGTCATTTACGTCCTCCCTCGGCTTATTCTAATCCAAATAGGGTTTTAACTAATATTGTGCATCCAATAAATTGCGTTTGTCTCATTCGATTAACATCTAGGTCATTTTCGTCATCCTCCGGCTTATTCTAATCCAATTAGGTTGTTTAGCCAATCTTGTGCATCCTATAAATGCGTTTGTGTCATTGGATAAACATTTAGGTCATTTTCGTATTGTCTAGGCTTTGTCTAATCCAATTAGGGTTTTAAACCAATCTTGTGCATCCAATAAGTGCGTTTGTGTCATTGGTTTAACATTTAGGTCATTTTCGTCCTCCATATGCTTATTCTAATGCAATTAGTGTTTGGTAACCAATCTTGTGCATCCAATAAGTGCGTTTGTGTCATTGGATTAACATTTAAGTCAGTTTCGTCATCTTTAGGCTTATTCTAGTTCATTTAGGGTTTCCAACCTATCTTGTGTATCCAATAAGTGCGTTTATGTAAATGGATGTACATTTAGGTCATTCTCGTCCTCCTTTGGCTTATTGTTATCTATTGGGTTTACAACAAATAAGTGCATTTGTGTCATTGGTTTAACATTTCACTCCTTGTTGCCTCTTTAAACTTTTTCTAATCCAATTAGGGTTTTTAACCAATCTTGTTCATCCAATAAGTGCGTTTGTGTCATTGGTTTAACATTTAGGTAATTTTCATCCTCCCTACTCTTATTCTAATCCAATTAGGGTTTTAAACCAATCTTGTGCATCCAATAAAGTGCGTTTGGGTCATTGGATTAACATTTAGGTCATTTTTGTCATCCTTCGGGTTATTGTAATCCAATTAGGGTTTTTATCAAATCTTGTGAATCCAATAGGTGCGTTTGTGTCATTGGAATAACATTTAGGTCATTTTCATCATCCTTCGGCTTATTCTAATCCAATTAGGGTTTTTAAACAATCTTGTGAATCCTATAATTGCAGTTGTGTCATTGGTTTAACATTTAAGTCATTTACGTCCTCTCTAGGCTTCTTCTTATCCAATTAGGGTTTTTAATTAATATTGTGCATCCAATAAAGTGCGTTTGTGTCATTGGATTAACATTTAGATCATTTTCATCATCCTTCGGCTTATTCTAATCCAATTAGGGTTTTTAACCATTCTTGTGTATCCAATAAGTGCGTTTGTATAATTGGTTTAACATTTAGGTTATTTTTGTCCTCTCTAGGCTTCATCTTATCCAATTAGGGTTTTTAACTTATCTTGTACATCTAATAACTGCATTTGTGTCATTAGTTTAACATTTAGATCATTTTCGTTCTCCCTAGGCTTATTCTAATCCAATTAGGGTTTTTAACCAATCTTGTTCATCCAAATAAGTGCGTTTGTGTCATTGGTTTAACATTTAGGTCATTTTTGTCCTGCCTAGTCTTATTCAAATCCAATTACGGTTTTTAACCAATCTTGTGCATCCAATAAAGTGCGTTTGTGTCATTGGATTAAGATTGAAGACATTTTTGTCATCCTTCCGCTTATTCTAATCAATTTAGGATTTTTAACCAATCTTTTGAATCCAATAAGTGCATTTGTGTCATTGGATTAACATTTATGTCATTTTCGTCTTCCCTAGGCTTATTCTAGTCCATTTGGGGTTTGTAATCAATCTTGTGCATCCAATAAGTGCCTTTGTGTCATTGGATTAACATTTAGGTCATTATCATCCTCCCTTGGCTTATTCTTATCTATTGGGTTTACAACAAATTTTGTGCATCTAATAAGTGCAATTGTGTCGTTGGGTTAACATTTAGGTCATTTTCGTCCTCTCTAGGCTAATTCTAATCCAATTAGGGTTTTTAACCAATCTTGTGCATCCAATAAGTGTGTTTTTATCATTGGTTTATCATTTAGGTCATTTTCATCCTCCCTAGTCTTATTCTAATCCAATTAGGGTTTTTCACTAATCTTGTGCATCCAATATAGTGTGTTTGTGTCATTGGATTAACATTTAGGTCATTTTTGTCATCATTCGACATATTCTAATCCAATTAGAGTTTTGAACAAATCTTGTGCATCCAATAAAGTGCGTTTGTGTCATTAGATTAACATTTAGGTCATTTTTGTTCTCCCTAGGTTTATTCTAATCCAATTAGGGGTTTTAACCAATCTTGTGCATCCTATAAGTGCGTTTGTGTCATTGGTTTAACATTTAGGTCATTTACGTCCTCCCTCGGCTTATTCTAATTCAAATAGGGTTTTAACTAATATTGTGCATCCAATAAATTGCGTTTGTCTCATTCGATTAACATTTAGGTCATTTTCATCATCCTTCGGCTTATTCTAATCTAATTAGGGTTTTTAACCAATCTTGTGTATCCCATTAGTGCAATTGTATCATTGGTTTATCATTTAGGTCATTTTCGTTTTCCATAGGCTTGTTCTATTCCAATTAGGATTTTTAACCAATATGGTGCATCCAATAAATGCGTTTGTGTCATTGGATTAACATTTAGGTCATTTTCGTCTCCCTAGACATATTCTTGTCCAATTAGGGAATCTAACCAATCTTGTGAATCCAATAAGTGCGTTTGTCTGATTGGATTAACATTTAGGTCATTCTCGTCCTCACTTGGCTTATTCTTATCTATTGGGTTTATAACAAATTTTGGGCATCTAATAAGTGCGTTTGTGTAGTTCGATTAACATTTAGGTTGTTTTCGTCTTCCCCTAGGCTTATTCTAATCCATTTTGGTTGTTTAACTAGTCTTGTACATGTGGAATAACACGTAGGTCATTTACGTCAACCTTCGGGTTATTCTAATCAATTTAGGGTTTTTAACAAATCTTGTACATCCAGTAAGTGCGTTTGTGTCTTTGGTTTAACATTTTGATCGATTTCATCTCACCTAGGCTTATTTTAATCCATTTGGGTTGTTAAACCAATCTTGTGCATGTGGATTAACACTTAGGTCAGTTATGCCATCCTTCCGCTTATTCTAATCCAAATAGGGTTTTTTAACTAATATTGTGCATCCAATAAAGTGCGTTTGTGTCATTCAATTAACATTTAGGTCATTTTCATCATCCTTCGGCTTATTCTAATCCAATTAGGGTTTTTAACCAATCTTGGGTATCCAATAAGTGCGTTTGTATCATTGGTTTAACATTTAGGTCATTTTCGTTTTCCATAGGCTTGTTCTATTCCAATTAGGGTTTTTAACCAATATTGTGCATCCAATAAGTGCGTTTGTGTCATTGGAGTAACATTTAGGTCATTTTTGTATCCCTAGACTGATTCTTGTCCATTTAGGGAATCTAACCAATCTTGTGAATCCAATAAGTGCGTTTGTGTGATTGGATTAACATTTAGGTCATTCTCGTCCTCACTTGGCTTATTCTTATCTATTGGGTTTATAACAAATTTTGTGCATCTAATAAGTGCGTTTGTGTCGTTGGATTAACATTTAGGTCGTTTTCGTCTTCCCCTAGGTTTATTCTAATCCATTTTGGTTGTTTAACCTGTCTTGTTCATTTGGAATAACACTTAGGTCATTTACGTCAACCTTCGGGTTATTCTAATCAATTTAGGGTTTTTAACAAATCTTGTACATCCAATAAGTGCGTTTGTGTCTTTGGTTTAACATTTTGATCAATTTCATCTTACCTAGGCTTATTTTAATCCATTTGGGTTGTTAAACCAATCTTGTGCATGTGGATTAATACTTAGGTCAGTTATGCCATCCTTCCGCTTATTCTAATCAATTTAAGATTTTTAACCAATCTTTTGAATCCAATAAGTGCATTTGTGTCATTGGATTAACATTTATGTCATTTTCGTCCTCCCTAGGCTTATTCTAGTCCATTTGGGGTTTGTAATCAATCTTGTGCACCAATAAGTGCCTTTGTGTCATTGGATTAACATTTAGGTCATTATCATCCTCCCTTGGCTTATTCTTATCTATTGGGTTTACAACAAATTTTGTGCATCTAATAAGTGCAATTGTGTCGTTGGGTTAACATTTAGGTCATTTTCGTCCTCTCTAGGCTAATTCTAATCCAATTAGGGTTTTTAACCAATCTTGTGCATCCAATAAGTGTGTTTTTGTCATTGGTTTATCATTTAGGTCATTTTCATCCTCCCTAGTCTTATTCAAATCCAATTAGGGTTTTTCACTAATCTTGTGCATCCAATATAGTGTGTTTGTGTCATTGGATTAACATTTAGGTCATTTTTGTCATCATTCGGCATATTCTAATCCAATTAGGGTTTTGAACAAATCTTGTGCATCCAATAAAGTGCGTTTGTGTCATTAGATTAACATTTAGGTCATTTTTGTTCTCCCTAGGTTTATTCTAATCCAATTAGGGGTTTTAACCAATCTTGTGCATCCTATAAGTGCGTTTGTGTCATTGGTTTAACATTTAGGTCATTTACGTCCTCCCTCGGCTTATTCTAATTCAAATAGGGTTTTAACTAATATTGTGCATCCAATAAATTGCGTTTGTCTCATTCGATTAACATTTAGGTCATTTTCATCATCCTTCGGCTTATTCTAATCTAATTAGGGTTTTTAACCAATCTTGTGTATCCCATTAGTGCAATTGTATCATTGGTTTATCATTTAGGTCATTTTCGTTTTCCATAGGCTTGTTCTATTCCAATTAGGGTTTTTAACCAATATGGTGCATCCAATAAATGCGTTTGTGTCATTGGATTAACATTTAGGTCATTTTCGTCTCCCTAGACTGATTCTTGTCCAATTAGGGAATCTAACCAATCTTGTGAATCCAATAAGTGCGTTTGTGTGATTGGATCAACATTTAGGTCATTCTCGTCCTCACTTGGCTTATTCTTATCTATTGGGTTTATAACAAATTTTGGGCATCTAATAAGTGCGTTTGTGTAGTTCGATTAACATTTAGGTTGTTTTCGTCTTCCCCTAGGCTTATTCTAATCCATTTTGGTTGTTTAACTAGTCTTGTATATGTGGAATAACACGTAGGTCATTTACGTCAACCTTCGGGTTATTCTAATCAATTTAGGGTTTTTAACAAATCTTGTACATCAATTAAGTGCGTTTGTGTCTTTGGTTTAACATTTTGATCGATTTCATCTCACCTAGGCTTATTTTAATCCATTTGGGTTGTTAAACCAATCTTGTGCATGTGGATTAATACTTAGGTCAGTTATGCCATCCTTCCGCTTATTCTAATCCAAATAGGGTTTTTTAACTAATATTGTGCATCCCATAAAGTGCGTTTGTGTCATTCAATTAACATTCAGGTCATTTTCATCATCCTTCGGCTTATTCTAATCCAATTAGGGTATTTAACTAATCTTGGGTATCCAATAAGTGCGTTTGTATCATTGGTTTAACATTTAGGTCATTTTCGTTTTCCATAGGCTTGTTCTATTCCAATTAGGGTTTTTAACCAATATGGTGCATCCAATAAGTGCGTTTGTGTCATTGGAGTAACATTTAGGTCATTTTCCTATCCCTAGACTGATTCTTGTCCATTTAGGGAATCTAACCAATCTTGTGAATCCAATAAGTGCGTTTGTGTGATTGGATTAACATTTAGGTCATTCTCGTCCTCACTTGGCTTATTCTTATCTATTGGGTTTATAACAAATTTTGTGCATCTAATAAGTGCGTTTGTGTCGTTGGATTAACATTTAGGTCGTTTTCGTCTTCCCCTAGGCTTATTCTAATCCATTTTGGTTTTTTTAACCTGTCTTGTACATTTGGAATAACACTTAGGTCATTTACGTCAACCTTCAGGTTATTCTAATCAATTTAGGGTTTTTAACAAATCTTGTACATCCAATAAGTGCGTTTGTGTCTTTGGTTTAACATTTTGATCAATTTCATCTTACCTAGGCTTAGTTTAATCCATTTGGGTTGTTAAACCAATCTTGTGCATGTGGATTAATACTTAGGTCAGTTATGCCATCCTTTCGCTTATTCTAATCAATTTAGGAATTTTAACCAATCTTTTGAATCCAATAAGTGCATTTGTGTCATTGGATTAACATTTATGTCATTTTCGTCCTCCCTAAGCTTATTCTAGTCCATTTGGGGTTTGTAATCAATCTTGTGCACCAATAAGTGCCTTTGTGTCATTGGATTAACATTTAGGTCATTATCATCCTCCCTTGGCTTATTCTTATCTATTGGGTTTACAACAAATTTTGTGCATCTAATAAGTGCAATTGTGTCGTTGGGTTAACATTTAGGTCATTTTTGTCCTCTCTAGGCTTATTCTAATCCAATTAGGGTTTTTAACCAATCTTGTGCATCCAATAAAGTGCGTTTGTGTCATTAGTTTAACATTTAGGTCATTTTTGTTCTCCCTAGGTTTATTCTAATCCAATTAGGGGTTTTAACCAATCTTGTGCATCCTATAAGTGCGTTTTTGTCATTGGTTTAACATTTAGGTCATTTACGTCCTCCCTCGGCTTATTCTAATCCAAATAGGGTTTTAACTAATATTGTGCATCCAATAAATTGCGTTTGTCTCATTCGATTAACATTTAGGTCATTTTCGCCATCCTTCGGCTTATTCTAATCCAATTAGGGTTTTTAACCAATCTTGTGTATCCCATAATTGCAATTGTATCATTGGTTTATCATTTAGGTCATTTTCGTTTTCCATAGGCTTGTTCTATTCCAATTAGGGTTTTTAACCAATATGGTGCATCCAATAAATGCGTTTTTGTCATTGGATTAACATTTAGGTCATTTTCGTCTCCCTAGACTGATTCTTGTCCAATTAGGGAATCTAACCAATCTTGTGAATCCAATAAGTGCGTTTGTGTGATTGGATTAACATTTAGGTCATTCTCGTCCTCACTTGGCTTATTCTTATCTATTGGGTTTATAACAAATTTTGGGCATCTAATAAGTGTGTTTGTGTAGTTCAATTAACATTTAGGTTGTTTTCGTCTTCCCCTAGGCTTATTCTAATCCATTTTGGTTGTTTAACTAGTCTTGTACATGTGGAATAACACGTAGGTCATTTACGTCAACCTCTTGGTTATTCTAATCAATTTAGGGTTTTTAACAAATCTTGTACATCCAATAAGTGCGTTTGTGTCTTTGGTTTAACATTTTGATCAATTTCATCTTACCTAGGCTTATTCGAATCCATTTGGGTTGTTAAACCAATCTTGTGCATGTGGATTAATACTTAGGTCAGTTATGCCATCCTTTTGCTTATTCTTATCCATTTAAGACTTTTAACCAATCTTTTGCATCCAATAAGTGTGTTTGTGTCATTGGATTAACATTTAGGTCATTTTCGTCCTCCCTAGGCTTATTCTAGTCCATTTGGGGTTTGTAGTAAATCTTGTGCATCCAATAAGTGCCCTTGTGTCATTGGATTAACATTTAGGTCATTCTCGTCCTCCCTTGGCTTATTCTTATCTATTGGGTTTACAACAAATTTTATGCATCTAATAAGTGCAATTGTGTCGTTGGGTTAACATTTAGGTCATTTTCGTCATCTCTAGGCTTATTCTAATCCAATTAGGGTTTTTAACCAATCTTGTGCATCCAATAAGTGCGTTTCTGTTATTGGTTTAACATTTAGGTCATTTTCATCCTCCCTAGTCTTATTCTAATCCAATTAGGGTTTTTAACCAATCTTGTGCATCCAATAAAGTGTGTTTGTGTCATTGGATTAACATTTAGGTCATTTTTGTCATCATTCGGCATATTCTAATCCAATTAGGGTTTTGAACCAATCTTGTGCATCCAATAAAGTGCGTTTGTGTCATTAGTTTAACATTTAGGTCATTTTTGTTCTCCCTAGGCTTATTCTAATCCAATTAGGGGTTTTAACCAATCTTGTGGATCCTATAAGTGCGTTTGTGTCATTGGTTTAACATTTAGGTCATTTACGTCCTCCCTCGGCTTATTTTAATCCAATTAGGGTTTTAACTAATATTTTGCATCCAATAAATTGCGTTTGTCGCATTCGATTAACATTCAGATTATTTTCATCATCCTTCGGCTTATTCTAATCCAATTAGGGTTTTTAACCAATCTTGTGTATCCAATAAGTGTGTTTGTGTCATTGGTTTAATATTAGTAAATTGTTTTGTTTGTTAGAGACTTGTAAATAATAATTGGAAGTTTGTTTTGTTTGTTAAAAGTTTTTGTGAAAGGGATAATAACAAACAAACCTATTATAACAATGTTTTGTTATATAGTTATCGATTATTAATGAGTCAAACAAAATCAAACAAACAATCTATCATAAATGAATTCTTACTCATTTTATTTGTAACAACCAAGAGTTTAGTGGGGCAAATATAGGATACCTAGTCAAATTATCTTATAAATATTTAAATATAAATAGATAGAAAGAAGAAAAATATTGAATTAAAAATTCAATAGAGAAAACTATGCCAAAATAAAGAGGAGCAAAAGTACGGTTGCGGTTGCAATAAGGGTTAATAACGATTAACATATACGGAACCTTTTTATCAAAGAACGTTTCAAGAGGTGAGTAATCACACCTTTAAACTTTCATGGTACATTTATTTTGGGAATTTGGGATGAAAAAAGAGTTAGATATTTTGAATGGTACTTTTTTTATAAAATTATATTTTGTTGAAAATCTAACTCTATTAAAATTGGGATTTTATGAACTATAATAACAGATCATGAATTGATTTATTTACTATTGTTTGTTGAATTACCATTTTTATGATTGTTTGAATATTTTTTTTTTAAGATTGTTTAATAATATTTTCATGAAAGATTATTATTATTGTATATTCAAATAAAATATCATATTATAAATATATATATTCTTTAATAGATCGTTTTATTATATTTTCTTGAATGATTATTGTTATTATATATTCAAATGAAATATCATATTGTAAATATATATTCTTTAAGAGATTGTTTTATTATATTTTCCTGAATGATTGTTGTTATTAAATTCAAATAAAATATCATATTATAAATATCTATATATATATATATATATATATATATATATATATAAATATATTCTTTAATAGATCGTTTTATTATATTTTCTTGAATGATTGTTGTTATTATATATTCAAATGAAATATTATATTATAAATATGATCTTACGATAATGATTGTTAAATATATGAATTACTTTGATTGTGTGTGCTGGAGATGAGTCTTGTACCCCACGTATTGATGAGCTTTAAACTTCACAAAGAGACGAGGTTTAAACTCCACACCGATGGGTCTTGTACCCCACATATAGATGAGTTTTAAACGTCACCAAGAGATGAGGTTTAAACTCCACACAGGTGGGTCTTGTACCCCACATATAGATGAGTTTTAAACTTCACAAACAGACGAGGTTTAATCTCCACACGGATGGGTCTTGTACCCCACATATAGATGAGTTTTAAACTTCACAAAGAGATGAGGTTTAAACTCCACATGGATGGGTCTTGTACCCCACATATAGATGAGTTTTAAACTCCACAATGAGATGAGGTTTAAAATCCACACGGATTGGTCTTGTACTTTACACTGGATGAGCTAGTGCTCCACATGATGAGATAATACTCACTTCGCGGAAGTAGTATATCTCCATATATTGATGAGACATCCTTGAATTGATTGGTTTATTTTCTACCGAATAAATGTGTATATTGGATTCATTCGATTATTATAGATGTGAATTATTGTTAATTTAATTGATGAGTTTTTAGTAATTATTGGAAGTAATTGGTTATTATAGAAAAATCATAGTTATATATAGAAAAATCATATATATTTCTAAAGAATATTTTTGGAAGAAAGCAGGTGCCATGATCGATTTTTCCGGTTACCGTGCCGGCTGAGAACAATACTATTCTTAAACATGTGTGTATTATTCACTGGGATTTAGTATCTCATTGAAGTTTTGTTTTCAGAGACTGAGACCATCGGGGACATCGAGAGTTGAGAAGTCATACTTCCTTTGAAAAGAGTAATTTCCTTAGATTAGGTTAGAAGATCAAGAGTTAGTAGACATAGTGTTTACATTGTAGTTTATTTCAGGAATAGTTATTAAATGCCCATATTTGAATATTTTGATTATTAAGGAATTTTCAGCGGTACGGTTTTATTTTTAAGGATTTTACAATATTATTTCTTTTGAGAACATCATTATTTATTATATTACCTTTTCTCTTATAGAAATATGAAAACATTTTTGTTATTACCTCAATTTTTATACCCACGTAACTAGGTGTTACATCCAATAAGTGCGTTTGTGTCATTGGTTTAACATTTAGGTCTTTTTCTTCCTCCCTAGGCTTATTCTAATCCAATTAGGGTTTCTAACCAATCTTTTGCATCCAATAAGTGTGTTTGTGTCATTGGATTAACATTTAGGTCATTTTCGTCCTCCCTAGGCTTATTCTAGTCCATTTAAGATATCTAACCAATTTTGTGAATCGAATAAGTGCATTTGTGTCAATGGTTTAACATTTAGGTCATTCTGTCCTTCCTTGGCTTATTCTTATCTATTGGGTTTATAACAAAAAATTTGTGCATCAAATAAATGTGTTTGTGTCGTTCGATTAACATTTAGTTCACTTTCGTCTTTTCCTAGACTTATTCTAATCCATTTTGGTTGTTTAACCAGTCTTGTACATGTGGAATAACGCTTAGGTAATTTACATCAACCTTCGGCTAATTCTAATCAATTTAGGGTTTTTAACAAATCTTTTGCATCATATAAGTGTGTTTGTGTTTTTGGATTAACATTTAGGTCATTTTCGTCCTCCCTAGGCTTATTGTAGTCCATTTGGGGTTTGTAATCAATCTAGTGCATCCATTGAAGGCCTTTGTGTCATTGGATTAACATTTAGGTCATTATCGTCTTCCCTTGGCTTATTCTTATTTATTGGGTTTACAACAAATTGTGTCGTTGGGTTATCATTTAAGTCATTTTCGTCCTCACTAGGCTTATTCTAATCCAATTAGGGATTTTAACCAATCTTGTGCATCCAATAAGTGCGTTTGTGTCATTGGTTTAACATTTAGGTCATTTTCATCCTACCTATTCTTATTATAATCCAATTAGGGATTTTAACCAATCTTGTGCATCCAATAAAGTGTGTTTGTGTCATTGGATTAACATTTAGGTCATTTTTTTCATCCTTCGGCATCTTCTAATCCAATTAGGCTTTTTAACCAATCTTATGCATCCAGTAAAGTGCATTTGTGTCATTAGTTTAACATTTAGGTCAATTTCGTTCTCCCTATGCTTATTCTAATCCAATTAGGGTTTTTAACCAATCTTGTGCATCCTATAAGTGTGTTTGTGTCATTGGATTAACATTTAGGTCATTTTCGTTCTCTATAGGCTTGTTCTATTCCAATTAGGGTTTTCAACCAATCTGGTGCATCCAATAATTGCGTTTGTGACATTGGATTAATATTTAGGTCATTTTTGTCCTCCCTAGGCTTATTCTAGTCCATTTAGGATTTCTAACCAATCTTGTGCATCCAATAAGTGCATTTGTGTCATTGGATGTATATTTAGGTCATTCTCTTCCACATTTGGGTTATTCTTATCTATTGGGTTTATAACAAATTTTGTGCATCTAATAAGTGCGTTTGTGTCGTTGGTTTAACATATAGGTCATTTTCGTCCTTTCTAGACTTATTCTTATCAAGTTAGGATTTTTAACCAATCTTTTGCATCCAATAAGTGCGTTTGTGTCATTGGATTAACATTTAGTTATTTTCATCCTCCCTAGGCTTATTCTAGTCCATTTAGGGTACCTAACCAATTTTGTGAATCCAATAAGTGCGTTTGTGTCTGGGGATTAACATTTAGGTCATTTTCATTATCCTTCAGCTTATTCTAATCCAATTAGGGTTTTAAACCACTCTTGTGTATCCAATAACTGTATTTGTATCATTGGTTTAACATTTAGGTCATTTACGTTGTCTATAGGCTTGTTGTATTCCAATTAGGGTTTTTAACCAATTTGGTGCATTCAATAAGTGCATTTGTGTCATCGGTTTAACATTTAGGTCATTTTCGTCCTCTCTAGGCTTATTGTAACGCAATTAGGCTTTTTAACCAATCTTGTGCATCCAATAAGTGCGTTTGTGTTATTGGTTTATCATTTAGGTCCTTTTCGTCCTCCCTAGGCTTATTGTAATCCAACTAGGGTTTTTAACCAATCTTGTGCATCCAATAAGTGTGTTTGTGTCATTGGATTAACATTTAGGTCATTTTCGTCATCATTCGGCTTATTCTAATCCATCTAGGGTTTTTATCCAATCTTGTGCATCCAATTAGTGCGTTTGTGTCATTGGATTAACATTTGGGTCATTTTCGCCATCATTCGGCTTATTCTAATCCATCTAGGGTTATTAACCAATCTTGTGCATCCAAGAAGTGGGTTATTATCATTGGTTTAACATATAGTTCATTTTCGTTCTCCCTAGGCTTATTATAATCCAATTAGGGTTTTTAACCAATCTTGTGCATCCGAAAAGTGCGTTTGTGTCATTGGTTTAATATTTAGGTCCTTTACCTCTTCCTTAGGATTATTCTAATGCAATTAGTGTTTTTAACCAATCTTATGCATCCAATAATTGCGTTTGTGTCATTGTATTAACATTTAGGTCATTTTCGTCCTCCCCAAGTTTATTCTAGTTCATTAAGGGTTTCTAACCAATCTTGTGCATCCAATAAGTGCGTTTGTGTCATTGGATTAACATTTAGGTAATTCTCATCATCCCATGGCTTATTCTTATCTATTGGGTTTATAACAATATTTGTTCATCTAATATGTGCATTTGTGTCGTTGGATTAACATTTAGGTCATTTTCGTCTTCCTTAGGCTTATTCTAATCTATTTTGGTTGTTTAAGCAGTCTTGTACATCTAGATTAACACTTAGGTCATTTACGTTAACCTTCGGCTTATTCTAAGCAATTTAGGGTTTTTAACAAATCTTGTGCATCCAATAAGTGCGTTTGTGTAATTGGATTAACATTTAGGTCATTTTCGTCCTCCCTAGGCTTATTCAAGTCCATTTAGGGTTTCTAACCAATCTTGTGCATCCAATAAGTGCGTTTGTGTCATTGGATTAACATTTAGGTCATTCACGTCCTCCCCTAACTTATTTTTATCTATTGGGTTTCTAACAAATTTTGTGCATCTAATAAGTCATTGTGTCGTTGGGTTAACATTTGGTTATTTTCATCCTGTCGAGGCTTATTCAAAACCCATTAGGGTTTTTAACCAATCTTGTTCATCCAATATGTGTGTTTGTGTCTTTGGTTTAACATATAGGTCATTGTCGTTCTCCCTACTCCTATTCTAATCTTATTAGGGTTTTTAACTAATCTTTCCATCCAATAAAGTGCGTTTGTGTCGTTCTTTTAACATTTAGTTCATTTTTGTTCTCCCTAGGCTTATTATAATCCAATTAGGGTTTTTAACAAATCTTGTGCATCCAATAAGTGCGTTTGTGTCATTGGATTAACATTTAGGTAATTCTCATCCTCCCTTGGCTTATTCTTATCTATTGGGTTTATAACAATATTTGTTCATCTAATATGTGCGTTTGTGTCATTGGATTAACATTTATGTCATTTTCGTCATCATTCGGCTTATTCTAATCCATCTAGGGTTTTTAACCAATCTTGTGCGTCCAAGAAGTGCGTTAAAGTCATTGGTTTAATATTTAGGTCATTTTCGTCTTTCATAAGATTATTATAATCCAATTAGGGTTTTTAACCAATCTTGTGCATCCAATAAGTGGGTTTGTGTCATTGGATTAAAATGTAGGTTATTTTCGTCATCCTTCGGCTTATTCTATTCCAATTAGGGTTTTTAACAAATCTTGTGCATCCAATAAGTGCGTTTGTGTCATTTGATTAACATTTAGGTAATTCTCATCCTCCCTTGGCTTATTCTTATCTATTGGGTTTATAACAATATTTTTTTCATCTAATATGTGCGTTTGTGTCATTGGATTAACATTAAGGTCATTTTCGTCATCATTCGGCTTATTCTAATCCATCTAGGTTTTTAACCAATCTTGTGCATCCAAGAAGTGCGTTAGTGTCATTGTTTTAATGTTTAGGTCATTTTCGTCTTTCATAGGATTATTCTAATGCAATTAGTGTTTTTAACCAATCTTGTGCATCCAATAAGTGCGTTTGTGTCATTGGATTAACATTTCGGTCATTCTCATCTTTCCTAGGCTTATTCTAATCTATTTTGGTTGTTTAAGTAATCTTGTACATCTAGATTAACACTTAGGTCATTTACGTCAACCTTCGGCTTATTCTAATCAATTTAGGGTTTTTAACAAATCTTGTGCATCCAATATGTGTGTTTGTGTCAATTGATTAACATTTAGGTCATTTTCATCCTCCCTAGGCTTATTCTAGTCCATTTAGCGTTTCTAACCAATCTTGTGCATCCAATAAGTATGTTTGTGTCATTTTCGTCCTCCCTTGACTTATTCTTATCTATTGGGTTTATAACAATTTTTGTGCATCTAATAAGTGATTTTGTGTCGTTGGGTTAACATTTAGGTCATTTTCGTCCTGTCTAGGCTTATTCTAAACCAATTAGGGTTTTTAACCAATCTTGTGCATCCAATAAGTGTGTTTGTGTCTTTGGTTTAACATATTGGTGATTGTCGTCCTCCCTAGTCTTATTCTAATCCAATTAGGATTTTGAACTTATCTTGTCCATCCAATAAAGTGCGTTTGTGTCATTGGTTTAACATTTAGTTCATTTTCGTTCTCCCTAGGCTTATTATAATTTAATTAGGGTTTTTAACCAATCTTGTGCACCCAATAAGTGTGTTTGTGTCATTGGATTAAAAGGTAGGTCATTTTCGTCATCGTTCAGCTTATTCTATTCCAATTAGGGTTTTTGACCATTCTTGTGCATCTAATAAGTGCGTTTGTGTCATTGGATTAAAATTTAGGTCACTTTCGTCATCCTTTGGCTTATTTTATTCCAATTAAGGTTTTTAACCAATCTTGTGCATCCAATAAGTGCGTTTGTGTCATTGGATTAACATTTAGGTCATTTTCGTAGTCATTCGACTTATTCTAATCCATCTAGGGTTTTTAACCAATCTTGTGCATCCAAGAAGTGCATTAGTGTCATTGGTTTAACATTTAGATCATTTTCGTCCTCCCTAGGCTTATTCTAAACCAATTAGGGTTTTTAACCAATCTTGTGCATTCAATTAGTGCGTTGTGTCATTGGATTAACATTTTGATCATTTTCGTCTTCCCTAGGCTTATTCTAATCCATTTTGGTTGTTTAACTAGTCTTTTACATGTGGATTAACACTTAGTTCATTTACGTCAACCTTCTGCTTATTCTAATCAATTTAGGGTTTTTAACAAATCTGCTGCATCCAATAAGTGCGTTTGTGTCATTGGATTTACATTTAGGTTATTTTCGTCCTCCCTAAGCTTATTCTAGGCCACTTAGGGTTTGTAACTAATCATGTGCGTCCAATAAGTGTGTTTGTGTCATTGGATTATTATTTAGGTCAATTTTGTCCTCCCTAGTCTTATTCTAATCCAATTAAGGTTTTTAACAAATCGTGTGCATCCAATAAAGTGCTTTGTGTCATTGGATTAACATATAGGTCATTTTTGTCATCCTTCGGCTTATTCTAATTCAATTGGGGTGCTTAACCAATTTTGTGCATCCAATAAGTGGGTTTTGGGTCATTGGATTAACATTTAGGTTATTTTCGTCCTCTATAGACTTATTCTAATTCAAATAGAGTTTTTAACCAATCTTGTGCATCCAATAAATGCGTTTGTGTCATTGGATTAACATTCAGGTCATTTTCATCCTCCCAAGGCTTATTCTAGTACATTTAGGGTTTCTAACCAATCTTGTGCATCGAATAAGTGCGTTTGTGTCTATGGTTTAACATTTAGGTCATTTTTGTCCTCTTTGGGCTTATTCTAGACCAATTAGGGTTTTTAACTAGTCTTGTGCATCTAATAAGTGCGTTTGTGTCATTGGTTTAACATTTAGGTCTTCTTCTTTCTCCCTAGGCTTATTCTTATCAAATTAGGGTTTTTAGCCAATCTTGTGCATCCAATAAGTGCGTTTGTGTCATTTGATAAACATTTAGGTCATTTTCGTCGTCCTTCGACCTATTCTAATCCAATTGGGGTTTTTATCCAATCTTGTGCATCCAATAATTGCATTTGTGTCATTGGTTTAACATTTAGGTCATTTTCGTCCTCGATACGCTTATTCTAATGCAAATAGTGTTTTTAACCAATATTGTGCATCCAAAAAGTGTGTTTGTGTCATTGGATTAACATTTAGGTCATTTTGTCCTCTATAGGCTTATTCTAGTCCATTTAGGGTTTCTAACCAATCTTGTGCATCCAATAAGTGCGTTTGTGTCATTGGAATAATATTTAGGTCATTCTCGTCCTCCCTTGGCTTATTCTTATCTATTGGGTTTATTGAAAACTTTGTGCATTTAATAATGCGTTTGATTCATTGGATTAACATTTAGGACATTTTCGTCTTCCTTAGGCTTATTCTTATCCAATTTGGTTGTTTAACAAATCAAGTACATGTCGATCTAAAATTAGGTCATTTACGTCACCCTTCGGATAATTCTCATCAATTTAGGGTTTTTAACAAATCTTGTGCATCCAATAAGTGCGTTTGTGTCATTGGTTTATAATTTAGATCATTTTCATCCAACTTAGGCTTATTCTAATCCATTTTGGTTGTTAAAGCAATCTTGTGCTTGTGGGTTAACATTTAGGTTATTTACGTCATCCTTTGGATTATTCTAAACAATCTACGATTTTTAACCAATCTTGTGCATCCAATAAGTTCGTTTGTGTCATTTGTTTAACATTTAGGTCATTTTTGTTCACTATACGCTTGTTTTAATTCAATTAGGGTTCTTAAGCAATCTAGTGCATCCAATAATTGGTCATTTTCGTCCTTTAAAAGCTTATTCTAGTCCAATTAGGATTTTTAACCAATCTTGTGCATCCAATATGGGCGTTTGTAACATTGGATTAACATGTACGTCATTTTCGTTATCCTTCGTCTTATTCTAATCCAATTAGGGTTTTTAACCAATCTTGTGCATCCTATAAGTGCATTTCTGTCATTGGTTTAACATTTAGGTCATTTTCGTCATCATTCGGCTCATTCTAATCCATCTATGGTTTTTAACCAATCTTGTGCATCCAAGAAGTGCGTTAGTGTCATTGGTTTAACATTTAGATAATTTTCGTGTTCCCTAGGCTTATTCTAATCCAATTTGGGTTTTTAACCAATCTTGTGCATTCAATCAGTGCGTTGTGTCATTGGATTAACATTTAGGTCATTTTCGTCATCATTCGGCAAGTTCTAATCCATCTAGTGTTTTTAACCAATCTTGTGCATCCAAGAAGTGCGTTAGTGTCATTGGTTTAACATTTAGATCATTTTCGTTCACCCTAGGCTTATTCTAATCCAATTTGGGTTTTTAAAACCCATTGCATCCAATAAGTGCGTTTGTGTCATTCAATGAACATTTAGGTCATTTTCGTCATCATTCGGCTCATTCTAATCCATCTATGGTTTTTAACCAATCTTGTGCGTCCAAGGAGTGTGTTAGTGTCATTCGTTTAACATTTAGATCATTTTCGTGTTCCCTAGGCTTATTCTAATCCAATTTGGGTTTTTAACCAATCTTGTGCATTCAATCAGTGCGTTGTGTCATTGGATTAACATTTTGGTCATTTTCGTCATCATTCGGCAAGTTCTAATCCATCTAGTGTTTTTAACCAATCTTGTGCATCCAATAAGTGCGTTTGTGTCATTGGTTTAACAATTAGATCATTTTCATCCTACTTAGGCTTATTCGAATCCATTTTGGTTGTTAAAACAATCTTGTGCATGTGGGTTAACATTTAGGTAATTTACGTCATCCTTTGGATTATTCTAATCAATCTAGGGTTTTTAACCAATCTTGTGCATCCAATATGTGCGTTTGTGTCATTGCCTTAACGTTTTGGTCATTTTCGTCCTCCACAGGCTTATTCTAATCCATTTTGGTTGTTAAACCAATCTTGTGCATGTGGGTTAACATTTAGGTCATTTACGTCATCCTTTGGATCATTCTAATAAATCTAGGGTTTTTAACAAATCTTGTGCATCCAATAAGTGCGTTTGTGTCATTGCCTTAACATTTTGGTCATTTTTCGTCCTCCCTAGGCTTATTCTAATCCATTTTTGTTGTTTAACCAATCTTATGCATCCAATAAGTGATTTTTTTGTCATTGGTTTAACATTTAGATCATTTTCATCATCCCTAGGCTTATTCTAATCAATTTTTATTGTTAAACCAATCTTGTGCATGCGGATTTACATTTAGGTCATTTTCGTCAACTTTCGGCTTATTCTAATCCAATTACGGTTATTAACCAATCTTGTGCATCCAATAAAAGCGTTTGTGTCATTGGATTAACATTTAGGTCATTTTCGTCAACATTCGGCTCATTCTAATCCATCTAGGGTTTTTAACCAATCTTGTTCATCCAAGAAGTGCGATAGTGTTTATGGTTTAACATTTAGATCACTTTCGTCCTCCCTAGGCTTCTTCTAATCCAATTAGGGTTTTTAACCAATCTTGTGCATCCAGTAAGTGTGTTTGTGTCATTGAATTAATATTTAGGTCGTTGTCGTCATCCTTCGGCTTAGTCTAATCCAATTAGGGTTTTTAACCAATCTTTTGCATCCTATAAGTGCTTTTCTGTCATTGGTGTAACATTTAGGTCATTTTCGTCCTCCATAGGCTTATTCTAGTCCATCTATGGTTTTTAACCAATCTTGTGCATCCAAGAAGTTCGTTAGTGTCATTGGTTAAACATTTAGATCATTTTCGTGTTCCCTAGGCTTATTCTAATCCAATTTGGGTTTTTAACCAATCTTGTGCATTCAATTAGTGCGTTGTGTCCTTGGATTAACATTTAGGTCATTTTTGTCATCATTCGGCAAGTTCTAATCGATCTAGTGTTTTTAACCCAATCTTGTGCATCCAATAAGTGCGTTTGTGTCATTGGTTTAACAATTAGATCATTTTCATCCTACTTAAGCTTATTCGAATCCATTTTGGTTGTTAAAACAATCTTGTGCATGTGGGTTAACATTTAGGTAATTTACGTCATCCTTTGGATTATTCTAATCTATCTAGGGTTTTTAACCAATCTTGTGCATCCAATATGTGCGTTTGTGTCATTGCCTTAACATTTTGGTCATTTTCGTCCTCCCTAGGCTTATTCTAATCCAATAAGGGCGTTTGTAACATTGGATTAACATGTAGGTCATTTTCTATATCCTTCGTCTTATTCTAATCCAATTAGGGTTTTTAATCAATCTTGTGCATCCTATAAGTGCGTTTCTGTCATTGGTTTAACATTTAGGTCATTTTCGTCATCATTCGGCTCATTCTAATCCATCTATGGTTTTTAACCAATCTTGTGCATCCAAGAAGTGCGTTAGTGTCATTGGTTTAACATTTAGATAATTTTCGTGTTCCCTAGGCTTATTCTAATCCAATTTGGGTTTTTAACCAATCTTGTGCATTCAATCAGTGCGTTGTGTCATTGGATTAACATTTAGGTCATTTTCGTCATCATTCGGCAAGTTCTAATCCATCTAGTGTTTTTAACCAATCTTGTGCATCCAAGAAGTGCGTTAGTGTCATTGGTTTAACATTTAGATCATTTTCGTTCTCCCTAGGCTTATTCTAATCTAATTAGGGTTTTTTAACCAATCTTGTGCATCCAATAAGTCTGTTTGTGTCATTCGATGAACATTTAGGTCATTTTCGTCATCATTCGGCTCATTCTAATCCATCGATGGTTTTTAACCAATCTTGTGCATCCAAGAAGTGCGTTAGTGTCATTGGTTAAACATTTAGATCATTTTCGTGTTCCCTAGGCTTATTCTAATCCAATTTGGGTTTTTAACCAATCTTGTGCATTCAATCAGTGCGTTGTGTCATTGGATTAACATTTAGGTCATTTTCGTCATCATTCGGCAAGTTCTAATCCATCTAGTGTTTTTAACCAATCTTGTGCATCCAAGAAGTGCGTTAGTGTCATTGGTTTAACATTTAGATCATTTTCGTTC
>JBBPBP010000003.1:29751121-29768564 GCA_037974735.1 Cicer chorassanicum
TTGTGCATCCAAGAAGTGTGTTTTGTGCATCCAAGAAGTGCGTTAGTGTCATTGGTTTAACATTTAGATCATTTTCGTGTTCCCTAGGCTTATTCTAATCCAATTTGGGGTTTTAACCAATCTTGTGCATTTAATCAGTGCGGTTTGTCATTGGATTAACATTTAGGTCATTTTCGTCATCATTCGGCAAGTTCTAATCCATCTAGTGTTTTTAACCAATCTTGTGCATCCAATAAGTGCGTTTTTGTCATTGGTTTAACAATTAGATCATTTTCATCCTACTTAGGCTTATTCGAATCCATTTTGGTTGTTAAAACAATCTTGTGCATGTGGGTTAACATTTAGGTAATTTACGTCATCCTTTAGATTATTCTAATCAATCTAGGGTTTTTAACCAATCTTGTGCCTCCAATATGTGCGTTTGTGTCATTGCCTTAACATTTTGGTCATTTTCGTCCTCCCTAGGCTTATTCTAATCCATTTTGGTTGTTTACCCAATCTTATGCATCCAATAAGTGCGTTTGCGTCATTGGTTTAACATTTAGATCATTTTCGTCATCCCTAGGCTTATTCTAATCGATTTCCGTCAACCTTTGGCTTATTCTAATCCAATTAGGATTTTTTAACAAATCTTGTGCATCCAATAAGTGCGTTTGTGTCATTAGTTTAACATTTAGGTCATTTTCATCATCCTCCGGCTTATTCTAATCCATTTAGGGTTTTTAGCCAATCTTGTGCATCCAATTAGTGCGTTTGTGTCATTGGATTAACATTTAGGTCATTTTCGTCATCATTCGTCTCATTCTAATCCATCTAGGGTGTTTAACCTATCTTGTCCATCTAAGAAGTGCGTTAGTGTCATTGGTTTAATATTTAGATCATTTTCGTCATCCCTAGGCTTATTTTGATCCAATTAAGGTTTTTAACCAATCTTGTGCATCCAATAAGTGTGTTTGTGTCATTGGATTAACATTTAGGTCATTTTGGTTATCCTTCGGCTTATTCGAATCCAATTAGCGTTTCAAACAAATCTTGTGCATCCAATAAGTGCGTTTGTGTCATTGGATTAATATCTAGGTCATTTTCGTCATCCTTCTGTTTATTCTAATCTAGTTAGGGTTTTTAACTAATCTTGTGCACCCTATAAGTGCGTTTTTGTCATTGGTTTAACATTTAGGTCATTTTCGTCATCATTCGGCTCATTCTAATCCATCTAGGGTTTTTAACCAATCTTCTGCATCCAAGAAGTGAGTTAGTGTCATTGGTTTAACATCTAGATCATTTTCGTCCTCCTTAGGCTTATTCTAATCCAATTAGGGTTTTTAACCAATCTTGTGCATCCAATAAGTGCGTATGTGTCATTGGATTAACATTTAAATCATTTTCGTCATCATTCTGCAAATTCTAATCCATCTTGGGTTTTTATCCAATCTTGTGCATCCAAAAAGTGCGTTAGTGTCATTGGTTTAACATTTAGATCATTTTCGTCCTCCCTTGGATTCTTCTAATCCAATTATGATTTTTAACCAATCTTGTGCATCCAATAAGTGTGTTTGTGTCATTGGATTAATATTTAGGTCATTTTCTTTATCCTTCGGCTTATTCCAATCCAATTATCATTTCTAACCAATCTTGTGCATCCAATAAGTGAGTTTGTGTCTTTGGTTTAACATTTAGGTCTTTTTCGTTCTCCCTAGTTATTCTAATCCAATAAGTGCGTTTGCGTCATTCGATTAACATTTATGTCATTTTCGTTCTCCCTAGGCTTATTCTTATCCATTTAGGGTTTATAACAAATTTTGTGCATCCAGTAAGTGCGTTTGTGTCGTTGGATTAACATTTAGGTGATTTTCATTTTCTCTAGGCTTATTTAATCCATGTTGGTTGTTTAACCAGTCTTGTACATGTGGATTAACACTTATGTCAATTACGTCAACTTTCAACTTATTCTAATCCAATAAGTGCATTTGTATCATTGGTTTAACATTTAGATCATTTTCGTTCACCATACGCTTGTCTTAATCCAATTAGAGTTTTTAAGCAATCTAGTGCATCCAATAAGTGCGTTTGTGTCATTGGTTTAACATTTAGATCACTTTCGTCCTCCCTAGGCTTATTCTAATCCAATTAGGGTTTTTAACAATTCTTGTACATCCAGTAAGTGTGTTTGTGTCATTGAATTGATATTTAGGTCGTTTTCATCATCCTTCGGCTTATTCTAATCCAATTAGGGTTTTTAACCAATCTTGTGCATCCTATAAGTGCTTTTCTGTCATTGGTGTAACATTTAGGTCATTTTCGTCATCCTTCGGCATATTCTAATCTAATTAGGGTTTTTAACCAATCTTGTGCATCCAAGAAGTGTGTTTTGTGCATCCAAGAAGTGCGTTAGTGTCATTGGTTTAACATTTAGATCATTTTCGTGTTCCCTAGGCTTATTCTAATCCAATTTGGGGTTTTAACCAATCTTGTGCATTTAATCAGTGCGTTGTGTCATTGGATTAACATTTAGGTCATTTTCGTCATCATTCGGCAAGTTCTAATCCATCTAGTGTTTTTAACCAATCTTGTGCATCCAATAAGTGCGTTTTTGTCATTGGTTTAACAATTAGATCATTTTCATCCTACTTAGGCTTATTCGAATCCATTTTGGTTGTTAAAACAATCTTGTGCATGTGGGTTAACATTTAGGTAATTTACGTCATCCTTTAGATTATTCTAATCAATCTAGGGTTTTTAACCAATCTTGTGCCTCCAATATGTGCGTTTGTGTCATTGCCTTAACATTTTGGTCATTTTCGTCCTCCCTAGGCTTATTCTAATCCATTTTGGTTGTTTACCCAATCTTATGCATCCAATAAGTGCGTTTGCGTCATTGGTTTAACATTTAGATCATTTTCGTCATCCCTAGGCTTATTCTAATCGATTTCCGTCAACCTTTGGCTTATTCTAATCCAATTAGGATTTTTTAACAAATCTTGTGCATCCAATAAGTGCGTTTGTGTCATTAGTTTAACATTTAGGTCATTTTCATCATCCTCCGGCTTATTCTAATCCATTTAGGGTTTTTAGCCAATCTTGTGCATCCAATTAGTGCGTTTGTGTCATTGGATTAACATTTAGGTCATTTTCGTCATCATTCGTCTCATTCTAATCCATCTAGGGTGTTTAACCTATCTTGTCCATCTAAGAAGTGCGTTAGTGTCATTGGTTTAATATTTAGATCATTTTCGTCATCCCTAGGCTTATTTTGATCCAATTAAGGTTTTTAACCAATCTTGTGCATCCAATAAGTGTGTTTGTGTCATTGGATTAACATTTAGGTCATTTTGGTTATCCTTCGGCTTATTCGAATCCAATTAGCGTTTCAAACAAATCTTGTGCATCCAATAAGTGCGTTTGTGTCATTGGATTAATATCTAGGTCATTTTCGTCATCCTTCTGTTTATTCTAATCTAGTTAGGGTTTTTAACTAATCTTGTGCACCCTATAAGTGCGTTTTTGTCATTGGTTTAACATTTAGGTCATTTTCGTCATCATTCGGCTCATTCTAATCCATCTAGGGTTTTTAACCAATCTTCTGCATCCAAGAAGTGAGTTAGTGTCATTGGTTTAACATCTAGATCATTTTCGTCCTCCTTAGGCTTATTCTAATCCAATTAGGGTTTTTAACCAATCTTGTGCATCCAATAAGTGCGTATGTGTCATTGGATTAACATTTAAATCATTTTCGTCATCATTCTGCAAATTCTAATCCATCTTGGGTTTTTATCCAATCTTGTGCATCCAAAAAGTGCGTTAGTGTCATTGGTTTAACATTTAGATCATTTTCGTCCTCCCTTGGATTCTTCTAATCCAATTATGATTTTTAACCAATCTTGTGCATCCAATAAGTGTGTTTGTGTCATTGGATTAATATTTAGGTCATTTTCTTTATCCTTCGGCTTATTCCAATCCAATTATCATTTCTAACCAATCTTGTGCATCCAATAAGTGAGTTTGTGTCTTTGGTTTAACATTTAGGTCTTTTTCGTTCTCCCTAGTTATTCTAATCCAATAAGTGCGTTTGCGTCATTCGATTAACATTTATGTCATTTTCGTTCTCCCTAGGCTTATTCTTATCCATTTAGGGTTTATAACAAATTTTGTGCATCCAGTAAGTGCGTTTGTGTCGTTGGATTAACATTTAGGTGATTTTCATTTTCTCTAGGCTTATTTAATCCATTTTGGTTGTTTAACTAGTCTTGTACATGTGGATTAACACTTATGTCAATTACGTCAACTTTCAACTTATTCTAATCCAATAAGTGCATTTGTATCATTGGTTTAACATTTAGATCATTTTCGTTCACCATACGCTTGTCTTAATCCAATTAGAGTTTTTAA
Source organism: Cicer chorassanicum (assembly GCA_037974735.1). Classification (NCBI taxonomy): domain Eukaryota; kingdom Viridiplantae; phylum Streptophyta; class Magnoliopsida; order Fabales; family Fabaceae; genus Cicer; species Cicer chorassanicum. The sequence goes on from JBBPBP010000003.1 coordinate 29,755,508, forward strand.
GCAATCTAGTGCATCCAATAAGTGCGTTTGTGTCATTGGTTTAACATTTAGTTCATTTTCGTCCTCTCAAAGCTTATTCTAGTCCAATTAGGATTTTTAACAAATCATGTGCATCCAATAAGTGAGTTTGTGTCATTGGATTAACATGTAGGTTATTTTCGTCATCCTTCGGCTTATTCTAATCCAATTAGGGTTTTTAACCAATCTTGTGCATGCAATTAGTGCGTTTGTGTCATTGGATTAACATTTAGGTCATTTTCGTCATCATTCGGCTTATTCTAATCCAATTAGGGTTTTAACAAATCTTGTGCATCCTATAAGTGCGGTTGTGTCATTGGTTTTACATTTAGGTCATTTTCGTCCTTCATACGCTTATTCTAATGCAACTAGTGTTTTAAATTAATCTTGTGCATCCAATAAGTGTGTTTGTGTCATTGAATTAACATTTAGGTCATTCTCATCCTCCTTGTGCTTATTCTTATCTATTGGGTTTATAACAAATTTTGTGCATCGAAAAAGTGCGTTTGTGTTGTTGGATTAACATTTAGGTCATTTACGTCAACCTTAGGCTTATTCTAATCAGTTTAGGGTTTTTAACAAATCTTGTTGATCCAATAAGTGTGTTTGTGTCATTGGTTTAACATTTAGATCATTTTCATCCTACTTAGGCTTATTCTAATCCATTTTGGTTGTTCAACCAATCTTGTGCATGTGGGTTAACATTCAGGGTTTTTAACCAATCTTGTGCATTTAACCAATCTTATGCATCCAATAAGTGCGTTTGTGTCATTGGTTTAACCTTTAGATCATTTTCATCATCCCTAGGCTTACTCTAATCGATTTTGGTTGTTAAATCAATCTTGTGCATGTGGATTAACATTTAGGTCATTTCTGTCAACCTTCGGCTTATTCTTATCCAATTAGGATTTTTAACAAATCCTGTGCATCCAATAAGTGCGTTTGTGTCATTAGTTTAACATTTAGAGCATTTTCGTCAGCTTATTCTAATCCAATTAGGGTTTTTAACCAATCTTGTGCATCCAATAGGTGTGTTTGTGTCATTGGATTAACATTTAGGTCATCTTCGTCATCATTCGGCTCATTCTAATCCATCTAGGGTTATTAACCAATCTTGTGCTTCTAAGAAGTGCGATAGTGTCATTGGTTTAAAATTTAGATCATTTTCGTCCTCCTAAGGCTTATTCTAATCCAATTAGGGTTTTTAACCAATCTTGTGCATCCAATAAGTGCGTTTGTGTCATTGGATTAACATTTAGGCCATTTTTATTATCATTCGGAAAATTCTAATACATCTTGGGTTTTTAACCAATCTTGTGCATCCAAGAAGTGCGTTAGTGTCATTGGTTTAACATTTAGATCATTTTCGTCCTCCCTAGGCTATTTCTAATCCAATTAGGGTTTTTAACCAATCTTGTGCATCCAATATGTGTGTCTGTGTCATTGGATTAATATTTAGGTCATTTTCGTTATGCTTCAGCTTATTCTAATACAATTAGCATTTCTAACCAATCTTGTGCATCCAATAAGTGTGTTTGTGTAATTTGTTTAACATTTAGGTCTTTTTCGTTCTCCCTAGGCTTATTGTAATTCAATTAGGGTTTTTAACCAATCTTGTGCATCCAATAAGTGTGTTTGTGTCATTTGATGAATATTTAGGTCATTTTCGTCATCCTTCGGCTTATTCTAATCCAATTGGGGTTTCAAACCAATCTTGTGCATCCAATAAGTGCATTTGTGTCATTGTTTTAACCTTTAGGTCATTTTCGTCCTCCATATGCTTATTCTAATGAAATTAGTGTTTTTAACTATTGTGCATCCAATAATTGCGTTTGTGTCAATGGATTAACATTTAGGTCATTCTCGTCCTCCCTTGGCTTATTCTTATCTATTGGGTTTATAACAAAACTTTGTGCATCCAATAAGTGCGTTTGAGTCGTTGGATTAACAATTAGGTGTTATGTCAACCTTCAGCTTATTCTAATCAATTAAGGATTTTTAACAAATCTTGTGCATCGAATAAGTGCGTTTGTTTCATTAGTTTAAGATTTAGATCATTTTCATCCTACTTAGGCTTATTCTAATCCATTATGGTTGTTAAACCAATCTTGTGCATGTGGGTTAACATTTAAAACATTTAAGTCATCCTTTGGATTATTCTAATCAATCTAGGGTATTTAACCAATCTTGTGCATTCAATAAGTGCGTTTGTGTCATTGCCTTAACATTTTGGTCATTTTCGTCCTCCATAGGCTTATTCTAATCCATTTTGGTTGTTTAACCAATCTTATGCATCCAATAAGTGCGTTTGTGTCATTGGTTTAACATTTAGATCATTTTCGTCATCCCTAGGCTTATTCTAATCGATTTCCGTCAACCTTCGGCTTATTCTAATCCAAATAAGATTTTTAACGAATCTTGTGCATCCAATAAGTGCGTTTAGGTTATTTTCGTTTAGTTTAACATTTAGGTTATTTTCGTCATCCTTCAGCTTATTCTAATCCAATTAGGGTTTTTATCCAATCTTGTGCATCCAATAAGTGCGTTTGTGTCATTGGATTAACATTTAGGTCATTTTCGTCATCATTTGGCTCATTCTAATCCATCTAGGGTGTTTAACCAATCTTGTGCATCTAAAAAGTGCTTTAGTGTCATTGGTTTAACATTTAGATCATTTTCGTCCTCCCTAGGCTTATTCTCATCCAATTAGGGTTTTTAACCAATCTTGTGCATCCAATAAGTGTGTTTGTGTCATTGGATTAACATTTAGGTCATTTTTGTTATCCTTCGGCTTATTCTAATCCAATTAGCGTTTCAAACAAATCTTGTGCATCCAATAAGTGCGTTTGTGTCATTGGTTTAACATTTAGGTCCTTTTGGTCATCATTCGGCTCATTCTAATCCATCTAGAGTTTTTATCCAATCTTTTGCATGCAAGAAGTGCGTTAGTGTCATTGGTTTAACATTTAGATCATTTTCGTCCACCCTAGGCTTATTCTAATACAATTAGGGTTTTTAACCAATCTTGTGCATCCAATATGTGTGTCTGTGTCATTGGATTAATATTTAGGTCATTTTCGTCATCCTTCAGCTTATTCTAATCCAATTAGGGTTTTAACCAATCTTGTGTATCCAAAAAGTGTATTTGTGTCATTGAAATAACATTTAGGTCATTTTCATTATCCTTCAGCTTATTCTAATCCAATTAGGGTTTTTAACCAATCTTGTGCATCCAATAAGTGTGTTTGTGTCATTGGATTAACATTTAGGTCATTTTTGTTCTCCCTAGGCTTATTCTTATCTAATTAGGGTTTTTAACCAATATTGTGCATCTAATTAGTGCGTTTGTGTCATTCGATTAACATTTAAGTCAATTTTGTCATCCCTCGGCTTATTCTTATCCATTTAGCGTTTTTAACCAATCTTATGCATCCAATAAGTGCGTTTGTGTCCTTGCCTTAACATTTTGGTCATTTTCGTCCTCCCTAGGCTTACTCTAATCTATTTTGGTTGTTTAACCAATCTTATGCATCCAATAAGTGCGTTTGTGTCATGAACTTAACATTTAGGTCATTTTCGTCATCCTTCAGCTTATTCTAATCCAATTAGGATTTTTATCCAATCTTGTGCATCCAATAAGTGCGTTTGTGTCATTGGATTAACATTTAGGTCATTTTCGTCATCATTCGGCTCATTCTAATCCATCTAGGGTGTTTAACCATTCTTGTGCATTTAAGAAGTGCGTTAGTGTCACTGGTTTAACATTAGATCATTTTCGTCCTCCCTAGGCTTATTCTAATCCAATTAGGATTTTTAACCAATCTTGTGCATCCAATAAGTGTGTTTGTGTCATTGGATTAACATTTAGGTCATTTTCGTTATCCTTCAGCTTATTCTAATCCAATTAGCGTTTCAAACAAATCTTTTGCATCCAATAAGTGCGTTTGTGTCATTGGTTTAACATTTAGGTCATTTTCGTCATCATTCGGCTCATTCTAATCCATCTAGGGTTTTTAACCTATCTTATGAATCTAAGAATTGCATTAGTGTCAATGGTTTAACATTTTGATCATTTTCGTCCTCCTTAGGCTTATTCTAATCCAATTAGCGTTTTTAACCAATCTTGTAAATCCAATAAGTGCGTTTGTGTCATTGGATTAAAATTAAGGTCATTTTTCGTCATCATTCGGAAAATTCTAATCCATCTAGAGTTTTTAACCAATCTTTTGCATGCAAGAAGTGCGTTAGTGTCATTGGTTTAACATTTAGATCATTTTCGTCCACCCTAGGCTTATTCTAATACAATTAGGGTTTTTAACCAATCTTGTGTATCCAATATGTGTGTCTGTGTCATTGGATTATATTTAGGTCATTTTCATCATCCTTTAGCTTATTCTAATCCAATTAGGGTTTTTAAACAATCTTATGCATCCAATAAGTGTGTTTGTGTCATTGGATTTACATTTAGGTCATTTTCGTCATCATTCGGCTCATTCTAATCCGTATAGGGTTTTTAACAAATCTTGTGCATCCAAGAAGTGCGATAGTGTCATTGGTTTAACATTTACATCATTTTCGTCCTCCCTAGGCTTATTCTAATCCAATTAGGGTTTTTAACCATTCTTGTGCATCCAAAAAGTGGGTTTGTGTCATTGAAATAACATTTAGATCGTTTTCATTATCCTTCGGCTTATTCTAATGCAATTAGCGTTTCTAACAAATCTTGTGCATCCAATAAGTGCGTTTGTGTCATTGGTTTAACATTTAGGTCATTTTCCTCATCATTCGGCTAATTCTAATCCATCTAGGTTTTTAACCATTCTTGTGCATCTAAGAAGTGCGTAAATGTCATTGGTTTTACATTTTGATCATTTTCGTCCTCCCTAGGCTTAGTCTAATCCAATTAGGGTTTTTAACCAATCTTGTGCATCCAATAAGTGTGTTTGTGTCATTGGATTAACATTTAGGTCATTTTCGTTCTCCCTAGGCTTATTCTAATCCAATTAGGGTTTTTAACAAATCTTGTGAATCCAATAAGTGTGTTTGTGACAATGGTTTAACATTTAGGTCAATTTCGTCATCATTCGTCTCATTCTAAACCATCTAGGGTTTTTAAAAAATCTTGTGCATCCAAGAAGTGCGTTAGTGTCATTGGTTTAACATTTAGATCATTTTCGTCCTCCCTACGCTTATTCTAATCCAATTTGGGTTATTAACCAATCTTGTGCATCCAATAAGTGCGCTTGTGTCATTGGATTAATATTTAGGTCGTTTTCGTCATCATTCGACTCATTCTAATCCGTCTAGGGTTTTTAACCAATCTTGTGCATCCAAGAAGTGCGATATTGTCATTGGTTTAACATTTAGATCATTTTCGTCCTCCCTAGGCTTATTCTAATCCAATTAGAGTTTTTAATCAATCTTGTGCATCCAAAAAGTGTGTTTGTGTCATTGAAATAACATTTAGGTCATTTTCATTATCCTTCGGCTTATTCTAATCCAATTAGCGTTTCTAACAAATCTTGTGCATCCAATAAACGCGTTTGTGTCATTGGTTAAACATTTAGGTCATTTTCGTCATCATTCGGCTCATTCTAATCCATCTAGGTTATTAACCATTCTTGTGCATCCAAGAAGTGCGTAAGTGTCATTGGTTTAACATTTTGATCATTTTCGTTCTCCCTAGGCTTATTCTAATCCAGTTAGGGTTTTTAACCAATCTTGTGAATCTAATAAGTGCGTTTGTGTCATTCGATTAACATTTAGGCCACTTTTGTCATCCCTTCGCTTATTCTTATCCATTTAGGGTTTATACAAATTTTGTGCATCCAATAACTGCGTTTGTGTCGTTGGATTAACGTTGGATTAACCAGTCTTATACATGTGGATTAACACTTATGTCATTTACGTCAACTTTCGTCTTATTCTAATCAATTTAGGGTTTTTAACAAATCTTGTGCATCCAATAAGTGCATTTGGGTCATTGGTTTAACATTTAGGTCATTTTTATTCACCATACGATTGTTTTAATCCAATTAGGGTTTTTAAGCAATCTAGTGCATCCTATAAGTGCGTTTCTGTCATTGGCTTAACATTTAGGTCATTTTCGTCATCATTCGGCTCATTCTAAACCATCTAGGATTTTAACAAATCTTGTGCATCTAAGAAGTGCGTTAGTGTCATAGGTTTAACAATTTGTTCATTTTCGTCCTCCCTAGGATTATTCTAATCCAATTAGGGTTTTTAACCAATCTTATGCATCCAATAAGTGTGTTTGTGTCATTGGATTAACATTTAGGTCATTTTCTTTCTCCCTAGGCAAATTCTAATCCATCTAGGGTTTTTAACCAACCTTGTGCATCCAAGAAGTGCGTTAGTGTCATTGGTTTAACATTTAGATCATTTTCGTCCTCCCTAGGCTTATTCTAATCCAATTATGGTTTTTAACCAATCTTGTGCATCCATTACGTGTGTTTGAGTCATTAAATTAATATTTAGGTCATTTTCATTATCCTTCGGCTTATTCTAATCCAGTTAGCATTTCTAACCAATCTTGTGCATCCAATAAGTGTGTTTGTGTCATTGGTTTAACATTTAGGTCTTTTTCGTTCTCCCTAGTTATTCAAATCCAATTAGGGTTTTTAACCAACGTTGTGCATCCAATAAGTGTGTTTGTGTCATTCGATTAACATTTAAGTCATTATCGTCCTCCGTTGGCTTATTCTTATCCATTTAGGGTTTATTACAAATTTCGTGGATCCAATAAGTGGGTTTAGGTCATTTTCGTCTTCGCTAGGCTTATTCTATTCCATTTTGGTAGTTTAACTAGTGTTGTTCATGTGGATTAACACTTATGTCCTTTACGTCAACTTTCGACTTATTCTAATCAATTTAGCGTTTTTAACAAATCTTGTGCATCCAATAAGTGCATTTGTGTCATTGGTTTAACATTTAGGTCATATTCATTCACTATATGCTTGTTTTAAACCAATTAGGGTTTTTAAGCAATCTAGTGCATCCAATAAGTGTTTTTGTGTCATTGGTTTAACATTTAGGTCCTTTTCGTCCTCTCAAAGCTTATTCTAGTCCAATTAGAATTTTTAACCAATCTTGTGCATCCAATAAGTGTGTTTGTGTCACTGGATTAATATTTAGGTAATTTTCGTCATCCTTCGGCTCATTCTAATCCAATTAGGGTTTTTAACCATTCTTGTGCATCCTATAAGTGTGTTTCTATCATTGGTTTTACATTTAGTTCATTTTTGTCATCATTCGGCTAATTCTAATCCATCTAGGGTTTTTAACCAATCTTGTGCATCCAAGAAGTGCGTTAGTGTCATTGGTTTAACATTTAGATCACATTTGTCCTCCTTAGGCCTATTATAATCCAATTTGGGTTTTTAACCAATCTTGTGCATCCTATAAGTGCGTTGTGTCTTTGGATTAACATTTAGGTCATTTTTGTCATCATTTGCCAAATTCAAATCCATCTAGGGTTTTTAACCAATGTTGTGCATCGAAGAAATGCAATAGTGTCATTGGTTTAACATTCAGATCATTTTCATCCTCCCTATGTTTATTCTAATCCAATTTGGGTTTTTTACCATTCTTGTGCATCCAATATGTGTGTTTGTGTCATTGGATTAATATTTAGGTCATTTTCGTTATCCTTCGGGTTATTCTAATCCAATTAGCGTTTCTGACCAATCTTGTGGATCCAATAAGTACGTTTGTGTCATTGGTTTAACATTTACGTCTTTTTCATTATCCCTAGGCTTAGCATATCCAATTATGGTTTTTAACCAGTCTTGTGCATCCAATAAGTGTGTTTGTGTCATTGGATTAACATTTAGGTCATTTTCGTTCTCCCTATGCCGTTTTGGTTTTTTAACCAGTCTTGTACATTTAGGTCATTCGATTAACATTTAGGTCATTTTCTAATTAGGGTTTTTAACCAATCTTGTGCATCTTATAAGTGCGTTTCTGTCATTGGTTTAACATTTAGTTCATTTTCGTCATCATTCGACTCATTCTAATCCATCTAGGGTTTTTAACCGATCTTGTGCATACAAGAAGTGCGTTAGTGTCATTGGTTTAACATTTAGATCGTTTTCGTCCTCCCTAGGTTTATTCTAATCCAATTAGGGTTTTTAATCAATCTTGTGCATCCAATAAGTGCGTTTGTATCATTGGTTTAACATTTAGGTTATTTTCGTCATCATTCGGAAAATTTTAATCCATCTAGGGTTTTTAACCAATCTTGTGCGTCTAAGAAGTGCGTTAGTGTCATTGGTTTAACATTTAGATCATTTTCGTCCTGCATAGGCTTATTCTAATCCAATTATGGTTTTTAACCAATCTTGTGCTTCCAATAAGTGTGTTTGTGTCGTTGGATTAATATTTAGGTCATTTTCGTTATCCTTCGACTTATTCTTATCTTATTAGGGGTTTTAACTAATCTTGTGCATCCTATAAGTGCGGTTCTGTCATTGGTTAAACATTTAGGTCATTTTCGTCATCATTCGGCTCATTCTAATCCATCTAGGGTTTTTAACCAATCTTCTGCATCCAAGAAGTGCGTTAGTGTCATTGGTTTAACATTTAGATCATTTTCGTCCTCTGAAGGCTTATTCTAATCCAATTAGGGTTTTGAACCAATCTTGTGCATCCAATAAGTGCGTTTGTGTCATTGGTTTAACATTTAGGTCATTTTCGTCATCATTCGGAAAATTTTAATCCATCTAGGGTTTTTAACCAATCTTGTGCGTCCAAGAAGTGCGTTAGTGTCATTGGTTTAACATTTAGATCATTTTCGTCCTCCATAGGCTTATTCTAATCCAATTATGATTTTTAACCAATCTTGTGCTTCCAATAAGTGTGTTTGTGTCATTGGATTAATATTTAGGTCATTTTCGTTATCCTTCGGCTTATTCTAATCCAATTAGCATTTCCAACCAATCTTGTGCATCCAATAAGTGCGTTTGTGTCATTGGTTTAACATTTAGGTCTTTTTCGTTCTCCCTAGTTATTCTAATCCAATTAAGGATTTTATCCAATCTTGTGCATCCAATAATTGCGTTTGTGTCATTCGATTAATATTTAAATCATTTTTCGTTCTCCGTTGGCTTATTCTTATCCATTTTCGTCCTCCGTTGGCATATTTTTATCCAATCTTGTGCATCCAATAAGTGCGTTTGTGTCATTGGATTAAAATTTAGGTCATTTTCGTCCTCCCTAGGCTTATTCTAATCCAATTAGGGTTTTTAACCAATCTTGTTCAACCAATATATGTGTTTGTGTCATTGGATTAATATTTAGGTCATTTTCATTATCTTTCGGCTTATTCTAATCAAATTAGAGTTTCTAACCAATCTTGTGCATCCAATAAGTGCGTTTGTGTCATTGGTTTAATGTTTAATATATTTTCGTTCTCCCTAGGCTTATTCTAATCCAATTACGGTTTTTAACCAATCCTGTGCATCCAATAAGTGCAGTTGTGTCATTCGTTGAAAATTTAGCTCATTTTCCTCATCCTTCGGCTTATTCTAATCTAATTGGGGTTTTTAACCAATCTTTTGCATCCAGTAAGTGCATTTGTGTCATTGGTTTAACATTTAGGTCATTTTCGTCCTCTATACGCTTATTCTAATGCAATTAGTATTTTTAACCAATCTTGTGCATTCAATAAGTGCGTTTGTGTCATTGGATTATCATTTAGGTCATTTTCGTCCTCCCTAGGCTTATTCTAGTCCATTTAGGGTTTTTAACCAATCTTGTGCATCCAATAAGTGCGATTGTGTCATTGGATTAATAATTAGGTCATTCTCGTCCTCCCTTGGCTTATTCTTATCTATTGGGTTTATATCTAATTTTGTGCATCTAATAAGTGCGTTTGTGTCGTTGGATTAGCATTTATTTCATTTACGTGAACTTTCGGCTTATTATTATCAATTTAGGGTTTTTAACAATTCTTGTGCATCCAATAAGTGCGTTTGTATCATTGGTTTAACATTTAGATCATTTTCATCCTACTTAGGCTTATTCTAATACATTTTGGTTTTTAAACCAATCTTGTGCATGGGGGTTTACATTTAGGTCATTTACGTCATCCTTTGGATTATTCTAATCAATCTATGGTTTTTAACCAATCTTGTGCATCCAATAAGTGCGTTTGTGTCATTGCCTTAACATTTTGGTCATTTTCATCGTCCCTAGGCTTATTTTAATCCATTTTGGTTGTTTAACAAATCTTATGCATCCAATAAGTGCGTTTGTGTCATTGGTTGAACATTTAGATTATTTTCATCATCCCTAGGTTTGTTCTAATCCAATTAGATTTTTAACTAATCTTCTGCATCCATTATGTGTGTTTGTGTCAATGGATTAATATTTAGGTCATTTTCGTTATTCTTCGGCTTATTCTAATCCAATTAGCGTTTCTAACCAATCTTGTGCATCCAATAAGTGCGTTTGGGTCATTGGTTTAACATTTAGGTCCTTCTGGTCATCATTCGGCTCATTCTAATCCATCTAGGGTTTTTAACCAATCTTGTGCATCTAAGACGTGCGTTAGTTCCATTGGTTAAAATTTTGATCAGTTTCGTTCTCCCTAGGCTGATTCTAATCCAATTTGGGTTTTTAACGAATCTTGTGCATCCAGTAAGTGCGTTTGTGTCATTTGATGAACGTTTAAGTCATTTTCGTCATCCTTCGACTTACTCTAATCCAATTGGGGTTTTTAACCAATCTTGTGCATCCAATAAGTGCGTTTGTGTCATTGGATTAACATTCAGGTCATTTTCGTCCTCCCAAGGCTTATTCTAGTCCATTTAGTGTTTCTAACCAATCTTGTGCATCCAATAAGTGCGTTTGTGTCATTGGATTAACATTTAGGCCATTCTCGTCCTCCCTTGGCATATTCTTATCATTTGGGTTTATAAAAAATTTTGTGCATCTAATAAGTGCGTTTGTGTCGTAGGATTAACATTTAGGTCATTTAAGTCAACCTTCGGCTTATTATAATCAATTTAGGATTTTTAAAAAGTCTTGTGCATCCAATAAGTGCGTTTGTGTCATTGGTTTAAAATTTAGGATTTTTAACAAATCTTGTGCATCCAATAAGTACGTTAGTGTCATTGGATTAACATGTAGGTCATTTTCGTCATCCTTCGGCTTATTTGAATCTAATTAGGGTTTTTAACCAATCTTGTGCATCCTATAAGTGCGTTTCTGTCATTGGTTTAACATTTAGTTCATTTTCGTCATCATTCGGCTAATTCTAATCCATCTAGGGTTTTTAACCAATCTTGTGCATACAAGAAGTGCGTTAGTGTCATTGGTTTAACATTTAGATCGTTTTCGTCCTCCCTAGGTTTATTCTAATCCAATTAGGGTTTTTAATCAATCTTGTGCATCCAATAAGTGCGTTTGTATCATTGGTTTAACATTTAGGTTATTTTCGTCATCATTCGGAAAATTTTAATCCATCTAGGGTTTTTAACCAATCTTGTGCGTCTAAGAAGTGCGTTAGTGTCATTGGTTTAACATTTAGATCATTTTCGTCCTGCCTAGGCTTATTCTAATCCAATTATGGTTTTTAACCAATCTTGTGCTTCCAATAAGTGTGTTTGTGTCATTGGATTAATATTTAGGTCATTTTCGTTATCCTTCGGCTTATTCTTATCTTATTAGGGGTTTTAACTAATCTTGTGCATCCTATAAGTGCGGTTCTGTCATTGGTTTAACATTTAGGTCATTTTCGTCATCATTCGGCTCATTCTAATCCATCTAGGGTTTTTAACCAATCTTCTGCATCCAAGAAGTGCGTTAGTGTCATTGGTTTAACATTTAGATCATTTTCGTCCTCTGAAGGCTTATTCTAATCCAATTAGGGTTTTGAACCAATCTTGTGCATCCAATAAGTACGTTTGTGTCATTGGTTTAACATTTAGGTCATTTTCGTCATCATTCGGAAATTTTTTATCCATCTAGGGTTTTTAACCAATCTTGTGCGTCCAAGAAGTGCGTTAGTGTCATTGGTTTAACATTTAGATCATTTTCGTCCTCCATAGGCTTATTCTAATCCAATTATGATTTTTAACCAATCTTGTGCTTCCAATAAGTGTGTTTGTGTCATTGGATTAATATTTAGGTCATTTTTGTTATCCTTCGGCTTATTCTAATCCAATTAGCATTTCCAACCAATCTTGTGCATCCAACAAGTGCGTTTGTGTCATTGGTTTAACATTTAGGTCTTTTTCGTTCTCCCTAGTTATTCTAATCCAATTAAGGATTTTATCCAATCTTGTGCATCCAATAATTGCGTTTGTGTCATTCGATTAATATTTAAATCATTTTTCGTTCTCCGTTGGCTTATTCTTATCCATTTTCGTCCTCCGTTGGCTTATTTTTATCCAATCTTGTGCATCCAATAAGTGCGTTTGTGTCATTGGATTAAAATTTAGGTCATTTTCGTCCTCCCTAGGCTTATTCTAATCATATTAGGGTTTTTAACCAATCTTGTTCAACCAATATATGTGTTTGTGTCATTGGATTAATATTTAGGTCATTTTCGTTATCTTTCGGCTTATTCTAATCAAATTAGAGTTTCTAACCAATCTTGTGCATCCAATAAGTGCGTTTGTGTCATTGGTTTAATGTTTAATATATTTTCGTTCTCCCTAGGCTTATTCTAATCCAATTACGGTTTTTAACCAATCCTATGCATCCAATAAGTGCAGTTGTGTCATTCGTTGAAAATTTAGCTCATTTTCCTCATCCTTCGGCTTATTCTAATCTAATTGGGGTTTTTAACCAATCTTTTGCATCCAGTAAGTGCATTTGTGTCATTGGTTTAACATTTAGGTCATTTTCGTCCTCTATACGCTTATTCTAATGCAATTAGTATTTTTAACCAATCTTGTGCATTCAATAAGTGCGTTTGTGTCATTGGATTATCATTTAGGTCATTTTCGTCCTCCCTAGGCTTATTCTAGTCCATTTAGGGTTTTTAACCAATCTTGTGCATCCAATAAGTGCG
>JBBPBP010000003.1:29768574-29808352 GCA_037974735.1 Cicer chorassanicum
GGGTTTACATTTAGGTCATTTACGTCATCCTTTGGATTATTCTAATCAATCTATGGTTTTTAACCAATCTTGTGCATCCAATAAGTGCGTTTGTGTCATTGCCTTAACATTTTGGTCATTTTCATCGTCCCTAGGCTTATTTTAATCCATTTTGGTTGTTTAACAAATCTTATGCATCCAATAAGTGCGTTTGTGTCATTGGTTGAACATTTAGATTATTTTCATCATCCCTAGGTTTGTTCTAATCCAATTAGATTTTTAACTAATCTTCTGCATCCATTATGTGTGTTTGTGTCAATGGATTAATATTTAGGTCATTTTCGTTATTCTTCGGCTTATTCTAATCCAATTAGCGTTTCTAACCAATCTTGTGCATCCAATAAGTGCGTTTGGGTCATTGGTTTAACATTTAGGTCCTTCTGGTCACCATTCGGCTCATTCTAATCCATCTAGGGTTTTTAACCAATCTTGTGCATCTAAGACGTGCGTTAGTTCCATTGGTTAAAATTTTGATCAGTTTCGTTCTCCCTAGGATGATTCTAATCCAATTTGGGTTTTTAACGAATCTTGTGCATCCAGTAAGTGCGTTTGTGTCATTTGATGAACGTTTAAGTCATTTTCGTCATCCTTCGACTTACTCTAATCCAATTGGGGTTTTTAACCAATCTTGTGCATCCAATAAGTGCGTTTGTGTCATTGGATTAACATTCAGGTCATTTTCGTCCTCCCAAGGCTTATTTTAGTCCATTTAGTGTTTCTAACCAATCTTGTGCATCCAATAAGTGCGTTTGTGTCATTGGATTAACATTTAGGCCATTCTCGTCCTCCCTTGGCATATTCTTATCTATTGGGTTTATAACAAATTTTGTGCATCTAATAAGTGCGTTTGTGTCGTAGGATTAACATTTAGGTCATTTAAGTCAACCTTCGGCTTATTATAATCAATTTAGGATTTTTAAAAAGTCTTGTGCATCCAATAAGTGCGTTTGTGTCATTGGTTTAAAATTTAGGATTTTTAACAAATCTTGTGCATCCAATAAGTACGTTAGTGTCATTGGATTAACATGTAGGTCATTTTCGTCATCCTTCGGCTTATTTGAATCTAATTAGGGTTTTTAACCAATCTTGTGCATCCTATAAGTGCGTTTCTGTCATTGGTTTAACATTTAGTTCATTTTCGTCATCATTCGGCTAATTCTAATCCATCTAGGGTTTTTAACCAATCTTGTGCATACAAGAAGTGCGTTAGTGTCATTGGTTTAACATTTAGATCGTTTTCGTCCTCCCTAGGTTTATTCTAATCCAATTAGGGTTTTTAATCAATCTTGTGCATCCAATAAGTGCGTTTGTATCATTGGTTTAACATTTAGGTTATTTTCGTCATCATTCGGAAAATTTTAATCCATCTAGGGTTTTTAACCAATCTTGTGCGTCTAAGAAGTGCGTTAGTGTCATTGGTTTAACATTTAGATCATTTTCGTCCTGCCTAGGCTTATTCTAATCCAATTATGGTTTTTAACCAATCTTGTGCTTCCAATAAGTGTGTTTGTGTCATTGGATTAATATTTAGGTCATTTTCGTTATCCTTCGGCTTATTCTTATCTTATTAGGGGTTTTAACTAATCTTGTGCATCCTATAAGTGCGGTTCTGTCATTGGTTTAACATTTAGGTCATTTTCGTCATCATTCGGCTCATTCTAATCCATCTAGGGTTTTTAACCAATCTTCTGCATCCAAGAAGTGCGTTAGTGTCATTGGTTTAACATTTAGATCATTTTCGTCCTCTGAAGGCTTATTCTAATCCAATTAGGGTTTTGAACCAATCTTGTGCATCTAATAAGTGCGTTTGTGTCATTGGTTTAACATTTAGGTCATTTTCGTCATCATTCGGAAAATTTTTATCCATCTAGGGTTTTTAACCAATCTTGTGCGTCCAAGAAGTGCGTTAGTGTCATTGGTTTAACATTTAGATCATTTTCGTCCTGCCTAGGCTTATTCTAATCCAATTATGGTTTTTAACCAATCTTGTGCTTCCAATAAGTGTGTTTGTGTCATTGGATTAATATTTAGGTCATTTTCGTTATCCTTCGGCTTATTCTTATCTTATTAGGGGTTTTAACTAATCTTGTGCATCCTATAAGTGCGGTTCTGTCATTGGTTTAACATTTAGGTCATTTTCGTCATCATTCGGCTCATTCTAATCCATCTAGGGTTTTTAACCAATCTTCTGCATCCAAGAAGTGCGTTAGTGTCATTGGTTTAACATTTAGATCATTTTCGTCCTCTGAAGGCTTATTCTAATCCAATTAGGGTTTTGAACCAATCTTGTGCATCCAATAAGTACGTTTGTGTCATTGGTTTAACATTTAGGTCATTTTCGTCATCATTCGGAAATTTTTTATCCATCTAGGGTTTTTAACCAATCTTGTGCGTCCAAGAAGTGCGTTAGTGTCATTGGTTTAACATTTAGATCATTTTCGTCCTCCATAGGCTTATTCTAATCCAATTATGATTTTTAACCAATCTTGTGCTTCCAATAAGTGTGTTTGTGTCATTGGATTAATATTTAGGTCATTTTTGTTATCCTTCGGCTTATTCTAATCCAATTAGCATTTCCAACCAATCTTGTGCATCCAATAAGTGCGTTTGTGTCATTGGTTTAACATTTAGGTCTTTTTCGTTCTCCCTAGTTATTCTAATCCAATTAAGGATTTTATCCAATCTTGTGCATCCAATAATTGCGTTTGTGTCATTCGATTAATATTTAAATCATTTTTCGTTCTCCGTTGGCTTATTCTTATCCATTTTCGTCCTCCGTTGGCTTATTTTTATCCAATCTTGTGCATCCAATAAGTGCGTTTGTGTCATTGGATTAAAATTTAGGTCATTTTCGTCCTCCCTAGGCTTATTCTAATCATATTAGGGTTTTTAATCAATCTTGTTCAACCAATATATGTGTTTGTGTCATTGGATTAATATTTAGGTCATTTTCGTTATCTTTCGGCTTATTCTAATCAAATTAGAGTTTCTAACCAATCTTGTGCATCCAATAAGTGCGTTTGTGTCATTGGTTTAATGTTTAATATATTTTCGTTCTCCCTAGGCTTATTCTAATCCAATTACGGTTTTTAACCAATCCTATGCATCCAATAAGTGCAGTTGTGTCATTCGTTGAAAATTTAGCTCATTTTCCTCATCCTTCGGCTTATTCTAATCTAATTGGGGTTTTTAACCAATCTTTTGCATCCAGTAAGTGCATTTGTGTCATTGGTTTAACATTTAGGTCATTTTCGTCCTCTATACGCTTATTCTAATGCAATTAGTATTTTTAACCAATCTTGTGCATTCAATAAGTGCGTTTGTGTCATTGGATTATCATTTAGGTCATTTTCGTCCTCCCTAGGCTTATTCTAGTCCATTTAGGGTTTTTAACCAATCTTGTGCATCCAATAAGTGCGTTTGTGTCATTGGATTAATAATTAGGTCATTCTCGTCCTCCCTTGGCTTATTCTTATCTATTGGGTTTATATCTAATTTTGTGCATCTAATAAGTGCGTTTGTGTCGTTGGATTAACATTTATGTCATTTACGTCAACTTTCGGCTTATTATTATCAATTTAGGGTTTTTAACAATTCTTGTGCATCCAATAAGTGCGTTTGTGTCATTGGTTTAACATTTAGATCATTTTCATCCTACTTAGGCTTATTCTAATCCATTTTGGTTTTTAAACCAATCTTGTGCATGTGGGTTTACATTTAGGTCATTTACGTCATCCTTTGGATTATTCTAATCAATCTATGGTTTTTAACCAATCTTGTGCATCCAATAAGTGCGTTTGTGTCATTGCCTTAACATTTTGGTCATTTTCATCGTCCCTAGGCTTATTTTAATCCATTTTGGTTGTTTAACAAATCTTATGCATCCAATAAGTGCGTTTGTGTCATTGGTTTAACATTTAGATCATTTTCATCATCTCTAGGTTTGTTCTAATCCAATTAGATTTTTAACTAATCTTCTGCATCCCTTATGTGTGTTTGTGTCAATGGATTAATATTTAGGTCATTTTCGTTATTCTTCGGCTTATTCTAATCCAATTAGCGTTTCTAACCAATCTTGTGCATCCAATAAGTGCGTTTGGGTCATTGGTTTAACATTTAGGTCCTTCTGGTCATCGTTCGGCTCATTCTAATCCATCTAGGGTTTTTAACCAATCTTGTGCATCTAAGACGTGCGTTAGTTCCATTGGTTAAAATTTTGATCAGTTTCGTTCTCCCTAGGCTGATTCTAATCCAATTTGGGTTTTTAACGAATCTTGTGCATCCAGTAAGTGCGTTTGTGTCATTTGATGAACGTTTAAGTCATTTTCGTCATCCTTCGACTTACTCTAATCCAATTGGGGTTTTTAACCAATCTTGTGCATCCAATAAGTGCGTTTGTGTCATTGGATTAACATTCAGGTCATTTTCGTCCTCCCAAGGCTTATTCTAGTCCATTTAGTGTTTCTAACCAATCTTGTGCATCCAATAAGTGTGTTTGTGTCATTGGATTAACATTTAGGCCATTCTCGTCCTCCCTTGGCATATTCTTATCTATTGGGTTTATAACAAATTTTGTGCATCTAATAAGTGCGTTTGTGTCTTAGGATTAACATTTAGGTCATTTAAGTCAACCTTCGGCTTATTATAATCAATTTAGGATTTTTAAAAAGTCTTGTGCATCCAATAAGTGCGTTTGTGTCATTGGTTTAAAATTTAGGATTTTTAACAAATCTTGTGCATCCAATAAGTACGTTAGTGTCATTGGATTAACATGTAGGTCATTTTCGTCATCCTTCGGCTTATTCGAATCTAATTAGGGTTTTTAACCAATCTTGTGCATCCTATAAGTGCGTTTCTGTCATTGGTTTAACATTTAGTTCATTTACGTCATCATTCGGCTCATTCTAATCCATCTAGGGTTTTTAACCAATCTTGTGCATACAAGAAGTGCGTTAGTGTCATTGGTTTAACATTTAGATCGTTTTCGTCCTCCCTAGGTTTATTCTAATCCAATTAGGGTTTTTAATCAATCTTGTGCATCCAATAAGTGCGTTTGTATCATTGGTTTAACATTTAGGTTATTTTCGTCATCATTCGGAAAATTTTAATCCATCTAGGGTTTTTAACCAATCTTGTGCGTCTAAGAAGTGCGTTAGTGTCATTGGTTTAACATTTAGATCATTTTCGTCCTGCCTAGGCTTATTCTAATCCAATTATGGTTTTTAACCAATCTTGTGCTTCCAATAAGTGTGTTTGTGTCATTGGATTAATATTTAGGTCATTTTCGTTATCCTTCGGCTTATTCTTATCTTATTAGGGGTTTTAACTAATCTTGTGCATCCTATAAGTGCTGTTCTGTCATTGGTTTAACATTTAGGTCATTTTCGTCATCATTCGGCTCATTCTAATCCATCTAGGGTTTTTAACCAATCTTCTGCATCCAAGAAGTGCGTTAGTGTCATTGGTTTAACATTTAGATCATTTTTGTCCTCTGAAGGCTTATTCTAATCCAATTAGGGTTTTGAACCAATCTTGTGCATCCAATAAGTGCGTTTGTGTCATTGGTTTAACATTTAGGTCATTTTCGTCATCATTCGGAAAATTTTTATCCATCTAGGGTTTTTAACCAATCTTGTGCGTCCAAGAAGTGCGTTAGTGTCATTGGTTTAACATTTAGATCATTTTCGTCTTGCCTAGGCTTATTCTAATCCAATTATGGTTTTTAACCAATCTTGTGCTTCCAATAAGTGTGTTTGTGTCATTGGATTAATATTTAGGTCATTTTCGTTATCCTTCGGCTTATTCTTATCTTATTAGGGGTTTTAACTAATCTTGTGCATCCTATAAGTGCGGTTCTGTCATTGGTTTAACATTTAGGTCATTTTCGTCATCATTCGGCTCATTCTAATCCATCTAGGGTTTTTAACCAATCTTCTGCATCCAAGAAGTGCGTTAGTGTCATTGGTTTAACATTTAGATCATTTTCGTCCTCTGAAGGCTTATTCTAATCCAATTAGGGTTTTGAACCAATCTTGTGCATCCAATAAGTACGTTTGTGTCATTGGTTTAACATTTAGGTCATTTTCGTCATCATTCGGAAAATTTTTATCCATCTAGGGTTTTTAACCAATCTTGTGCGTCCAAGAAGTACGTTAGTGTCATTGGTTTAACATTTAGATCATTTTCGTCCTCCATAGGCTTATTCTAATCCAATTATGATTTTTAACCAATCTTGTGCTTCCAATAAGTGTGTTTGTGTCATTGGATTAATATTTAGGTCATTTTTGTTATCCTTCGGCTTATTCTAATCCAATTAGCATTTCCAACCAATCTTGTGCATCCAACAAGTGCGTTTGTGTCATTGGTTTAACATTTAGGTCTTTTTCGTTCTCCCTAGTTATTCTAATCCAATTAAGGATTTTATCCAATCTTGTGCATCCAATAATTGCGTTTGTGTCATTCGATTAATATTTAAATCATTTTTCGTTCTCCGTTGGCTTATTCTTATCCATTTTCGTCCTCCGTTGGCTTATTTTTATCCAATCTTGTGCATCCAATAAGTGCGTTTGTGTCATTGGATTAAAATTTAGGTCATTTTCGTCCTCCCTAGGCTTATTCTAATCATATTAGGGTTTTTAACCAATCTTGTTCAACCAATATATGTGTTTGTGTCATTGGATTAATATTTAGGTCATTTTCGTTATCTTTCGGCTTATTCTAATCAAATTAGAGTTTCTAACCAATCTTGTGCATCCAATAAGTGCGTTTGTGTCATTGGTTTAATGTTTAATATATTTTCGTTCTCCCTAGGCTTATTCTAATCCAATTACGGTTTTTAACCAATCCTATGCATCCAATAAGTGCAGTTGTGTCATTCGTTGAAAATTTAGCTCATTTTCCTCATCCTTCGGCTTATTCTAATCTAATTGGGGTTTTTAACCAATCTTTTGCATCCAGTAAGTGCATTTGTGTCATTGGTTTAACATTTAGGTCATTTTCGTCCTCTATACGCTTATTCTAATGCAATTAGTATTTTTAACCAATCTTGTGCATTCAATAAGTGCGTTTGTGTCATTGGATTATCATTTAGGTCATTTTCGTCCTCCCTAGGCTTATTCTAGTCCATTTAGGGTTTTTAACCAATCTTGTGCATCCAATAAGTGCGTTTGTGTCATTGGATTAATAATTAGGTCATTCTCGTCCTCCCTTGGCTTATTCTTATCTATTGGGTTTATATCTAATTTTGTGCATCTAATAAGTGCGTTTGTGTCGTTGGATTAACATTTATGTCATTTACGTCAACTTTCGGCTTATTATTATCAATTTAGGGTTTTTAACAATTCTTGTGCATCCAATAAGTGCGTTTGTGTCATTGGTTTAACATTTAGATCATTTTCATCCTACTTAGGCTTATTCTAATCCATTTTGGTTTTTAAACCAATCTTGTGCATGTGGGTTTACATTTAGGTCATTTACGTCATCCTTTGGATTATTCTAATCAATCTATGGTTTTTAACCAATCTTGTGCATCCAATAAGTGCGTTTGTGTCATTGCCTTAACATTTTGGTCATTTTCATCGTCCCGAGGCTTATTTTAATCCATTTTGGTTGTTTAACAAATCTTATGCATCCAATAAGTGCGTTTCTGTCATTGGTTTAACATTTAGATCATTTTCATCATCCCTAGGTTTGTTCTAATCCAATTAGATTTTTAACTAATCTTCTGCATCTATTATGTGTGTTTGTGTCAATGGATTAATATTTAGGTCATTTTCGTTATTCTTCGGCTTATTCTAATCCAATTAGCGTTTCTAACCAATCTTGTGCATCCAATAAGTGCGTTTGGGTCATTGGTTTAACATTTAGGTCCTTCTGGTCATCATTCGGCTCATTCTAATCCATCTAGGGTTTTTAACCAATCTTGTGCATCTAAGACGTGCGTTAGTTCCATTGGTTAAAATTTTGATCAGTTTCGTTCTCCCTAGGCTGATTCTAATCCAATTTGGGTTTTTAACGAATCTTGTGCATCCAGTAAGTGCGTTTGTGTCATTTGATGAACGTTTAAGTCATTTTCGTCATCCTTCGACTTACTCTAATCCAATTGGGGTTTTTAACCAATCTTGTGCATCCAATAAGTGCGTTTGTGTCATTGGATTAACATTCAGGTCATTTTCGTCCTCCCAAGGCTTATTCTAGTCCATTTAGTGTTTCTAACCAATCTTGTGCATCCAATAAGTGCGTTTGTGTCATTGGATTAACATTTAGGCCATTCTCGTCCTCCCTTGGCATATTCTTATCATTTGGGTTTATAAAAAATTTTGTGCATCTAATAAGTGCGTTTGTGTCGTAGGATTAACATTTAGGTCATTTAAGTCAACCTTCGGCTTATTATAATCAATTTAGGATTTTTAAAAAGTCTTGTGCATCCAATAAGTGCGTTTGTGTCATTGGTTTAAAATTTAGATCATTTTCGTCCTCCCTAGGCTTTTTCTAATCCAACGATGATGATGATCAACGATGATGATGATGATCAACGATGATGACAAAAGACCAATGATGATGATGATCAAGAAAACAAGCTCAAAAACAAGAAGTCCAAAATATCTCATTGATAAACTTTTATTCAAACATACTAGATGTTTAAATGTAAAGATAAATGATACTACCCATAGCTCCAATACAATGAGAACCTTTCATCTTTACATATGCCTAAAAAGTATTTTCAAAATTCAAAATTATATTTACAAAGTGTTACAATTAATATTTTTGACAAAATACAAAGGTGTATTCGAATACAACATAAGTGTATTCGAATACAGATGAAAATTGCTAAGTTAGTAGCAAAAGCCTCTCATCTATATTCAACTACATCCTGTTGTATTCGACTACAACCAACAACTCAGTGGCAAAATTGATCAATCTGTATTCGACTACATACATGTGTATTCGACTACAGAGTGTAAAATTTGAATAAATTTGAACGTTACAAAGAGGTGTATTCGAATACATACATCCTGTATTCGAATACAACTGGAAACAATGCAATTTTTCAGTTCTGAATCAACTCTAAATCATTGCAATTGTTCCTCAAACCTCTTGGATCAATGGCCACGAATCAGAAGAGATGTTTATGGACTATAAATACACCATAACTTCAGATTCATTGGCAGACAATCCCACAGCCAAACCTTGAACAACTTTTCTATTTTTCTCAAAGTCATTTTTCATAATTCAAGTACTTGTATTTCATTTCCATATCCTTGACAAAGGTTCCCAAAGTACTTGAAGCAATATTGGATTGTTATCATTATACCTCTCTTTCATATTCCTATATCTTTATCAAATCACATTATTTGTAAAAAGAAAGTGTAAAATACATGTTTTTGATGAAGACAAAAGACCAACAATGAAGATGATCAAGACAACAAGCTCAAAAAGAAGAAGTCCAAAACATCTTATTGATAAACTTTAACATACTAGATGTTTAAATGTAAAGGTAAATGATACAATCACAAGATCAAGTACATGAGAACTTTTCATCTTTACATATGCATAAAAAGAATTTTCAAAAGTCAAAATTACATTTACAATGTATTAAAATTAATATTTTTGACAAAATACAAAAGTGTATTCGAATACAACATAAGTGTATTCGAATACAGATGAAAATTGCTAAGTCAGTAGCAAAAGCCTGTCATCAGTATTCAACTACATCCTGATGTATTCGAATACAACCAACAAGTCAGTGGCAAAATTGATCAATCTGTATTCGACTACATCCATGTGTATTCGACTACATAGTGTTAAAATTGAATAAATTTGAACGTTACAAAGAGGTGTATTCGAATACATACATCCTGTATTCGAATACAACTGGAAACAATGCAATTTTTCAATTCTGAATCAACTCTAAATCATTGCAATTGTTCCTCAAACCTCTTGGATCAATGGCCACGAATCTGAAGAGATCTTTATGGAGTATAAATACCCCATAACTTCAGATTAATCGTAGAAAAATCCCACGGCCAAACCTTGAACGACTTTGAACCACTTTTCTATTTTTCTCAAAGTCATTTTTCCTAATTCAAGTACTTGCATTTCATTTTCATATCCTTGACAAAGGTTCTCAAAGTAGTTGAAGCAATATTGGATTGTTATCATTATACCTCTCTTTCATATTCCTATATCCTTATCAAATCACATTATTTGTAAAAAGAAAGTAGTACTTTCTTTAAGTAGTTTTATCTAAGATAGTGGGGTGCTATCTTGAACATTATCTAAGATAGTGGGGTGCTATCTTAGAGGTTTTGTTAGAAGTTTGTAGCAGAGATCCCAGGGTGGGATTTGTACATTTTCTAACAATAGTGGAGAAATCTCTTGTGGTGTGCAAGAGGACTGGATGTACCCTTGGGTATAAGGGGAACCAGGATAATATTGTTGTGTTCATTTCTTTACTGCCATTTACGTTATCTTTTACTATCCGTAAGCGCAAAAATCGATTGCTAATTCGCTGAAAACAAGAAATACTCTTAAACACCTAATTCACCCCCCCCTTCTTAGGTGCACATCTATACTTACAGAAAGTAGTACTTTCTTATAGTAGTTTTGACTAAGATAGTGGTGTGCTATCCTAGTGGCTTTGTTAGAAGTTTGTAGCACAGATCCTAGGATGGGAGTTGTACATATTCTGACAAATAGTGGAGAAATCTCTTGTGGTGTACAAGAGGACTGGATGTACCCTTGGTTATAAGGGGAACCATGATAATTCTGCTGTGTTCATTTCTTTACTGCCATTTATTCCTTCACTTACTATCCTTAAACACAAAAATGGATCACTTAAATTTTGAAAATAAGGAAAACTCCTAAACACCTAATTCACCCCCCCCCCCTTTCTTAGGTGCACATCTTTACTTACAATTGGTATCAGAGCAGGTTCAAGGTAACTTACTCCTCGATCAATAATTCATGGCTTCCGCACAACCTGTTTTCAGAGACGGTGGCAACAGTAACAAACCACCATGCTTCATTGGCGAGCATTACGATTTTTGGAAGATACGTCTGCAAGCGTATCTTGAAGCACAAGGAAACGATATATGGGATGCTGTTGAAAATGTTCCTTACATTCCAACAACAGTCATCAACAACAAAGAAGAAATTAAGATAAAGAATTCTTGGACGATGACGATAAAAGAAAAGTGTTGTTTGATAAAAAGGCTAAAAACATTCTACAATCAGCACTAGGTATGGATGAATTTTTCCGCATATCTCACTTAACAAATCACTATACGGCACTTGGAAAGGTTTTCTCCAATGATGAACTAAATCTGAAAGTATTAAGATCACTAACAAAGGCTTGGTAACCAAAGGTGACAGCAATATCAGAAAAGAAAAGCTTATCCAAGATGTCACTTTCTGCATTATTTGGCAAACTCCAAGAACATGAAATTGAACTTGGAAGATTAGAGCAAAATGAAAGCCAAGAAAAGAAGAGCAAAAACATTGCTCTAAAGACCGAATCAAAGGAAGTAGTCAAGGACGAAATTTCTGATGAAGACGAAAACATTAACTTCCTTGTCAAGAAATTCGGTAAATTTCATAAAAATGACAGAAGTTTCAAAAAGAAGAACTTCAGAAAGAAAGATAACTCTACTTCCAACCAAAATTTCACGTGCTTTGAATGCGGGAAACAAGGACATATCAAAGCAGATTGCCCAAATCTTATCAAGAAGAATGCCGGTAAAAGAAAAGACTTCAAGAAAGCATATATAGCATGGGAAGATAACGATATAAGTTCATCATGAGAAACTGAAAGTGATGAATGTGCTAATATTGCACTAATGGCTTCACATCATTCAGATGACGAAGAGGTCAGTAACTTAAACACTCTTCATTATAATAAAACTAACAGTGGATTAATCATAGAATACAATGAAGCCCAAAATGCTATAAAAGAACTTCTTGTTGAATGTAAAAATCTGCTTAAACAAGTATCAACACAAAAGAAAGAAATTTCATATCTTAAAGAAAAAATTGACATTATGGAAAAAGATGCTGAAAAATCAAAGCAGAATTTTACATGCAATAAATGTGATTCCCTTTCATTTAAAATTGTTCAATTAAATAGAGTAATTGAACGATATGAAAAAGGACAAATAGGATTGGAAAATGTTCTAAACATGCAAAGATACTCAAACGATAAAAGTGGTCTTGGATTCTCTACATTTGACAAACAAAGCTCAAATAACACCATTTTTGTCAAAGCAAGTACTCAATCCAATCAAGGAAAAATTACAATTTTACAAAAAGGTCATTCTTATAAGGAGAAAATCACTCAAAATAAATTTCATACATATGGTATTAAAAATAAATTTAGTCCTACTTGTACCTATTGTGGTCTTCATGGTCACACACCTAATGCCTGTCATGTGAGAAACATTAGTGTTCCAAAAGGGCATTACGTGTGGATAAAGAAAGGTACTTTGTCATCACTCTTCAAAATTTAAAATTTTTCCTCTTGATAAGTTTCTAGAATTACATCTTTGATATATACCTTTTATTAATATATGAATATGTGCCTTACATGTTGTATTTTCTGTAAAAAAATTCAATTTTAAACAAAAACTTGAAAATGTAGTTCGTATACTAGAAATAGTTTTTGATGAAGCTTGTTTAACAAGTTCTTATAATGCTTTCGTTAATTTTCCTTTTCAATATGTTTTCTTTATACTACTTGAACATAATTTTGGGTATTATTTGATATTCCAACCTTCTCTTTTATATCTTAAAATTACTTGGATTCTACGTTATATATTGTTGATATTTTCCTTCTTTTTGATCATGTCAAAAGGGGGAGAAAAGTTTGGTATGTTGTTTTTAAAACTGTTTGTAGGTCTTTCATCTTTTTCCAAAATGATCACAAACATTCAAGTTCAACGGGGGAGTACGCATAAATTACGGGGGAGTAATTTTCCGATGATACAGTCTCTCCAAACAACAAAAGTTTTGTCATAATCAAAAAGGGGGAGAATGTAAAATACATGTTTTTGATGAAGACAAAAGACCAACGATGATGGTGATCAAGACAACAAGCTCAAAAAGAAGAAGTCCAAAATATCTCATTGATAAACTTTTATTCAAACATACTAGATGTTTAAATGTAAAGGTAAATGATACAACCCATAGCTCCAATACAAGGAGAACCTTTCATCTTTACATATGCCTAAAAAGTATTTTCAAAAGTCAAAATTATATTTACAAAGTATTACAATTAATATTTTTGACAAAATACAAAGGTGTATTCGAATACAACGCAAGTGTATTCGAATACAGATGAAAATTGCTAAGTCAGTAGCAAAAGCCTCTCATCTGTATTCGACTACATCCTGTTGTATTCGACTACAACCAACAAGTCAGTGGCAAAATTGATCAATCTGTATTCGACTACATACATGTGTATTCGACTACACAATGTTAAATTTGAATAAATTTGAACGTTACAAAGAGGTGTATTCGAATACATACATCCTGTATTCGAATACAACTGGAAACAATGCAATTTTTCAGTTCTGAATCAACTCTAAATCATTGCAATTGCTTCTCAAACCTCTTGGATCAATGGCCACGAATATGAAGAGATGTTTATGGACTATAAATACACCATAACTTCAGATTCATTGGCACACAATCCCACGACCAAACCTTGAACAACTTGTATTTTTCATAATTCAAGTACTTGTATTTCATAATTCAAGTACTTGTATTTCATAATTCAAGTACTTGTATTTCATAATTCAAGTACTTGTATCTAAGTCATTTTTCATAATTCAAGTACTTGTATTTCATTTTCATATCCTTGACAAAGGTTCTCAAAGTACTTGAAGCAATATTGGATTGTTATCATTATACCTCTCTTTCATATTCCAATATCCTAATCAAATCACATTATTTGTAAAAAGAAAGTAGTACTTTCTTATAGTAGTTTTCACTAAGATAGTGGTGTGCTATCCTAGTGGCTTTGTTAGAAGTTTGTAGCACAGATCCTAGGGTGGGACTTGTACATATTCTGACAATTAGTGGAGAAATCTCTTGTGGTGTACAAGAGGACTGGATGTACCTTTGGTTATAAGGGGAACCAAAATAATTCTGTTGTGTTCACTTATTATCCTTAAACACAAAAATCGATCACTTAAATTTTGAAAATAAGGAAAACTCCTAAACACCTAATTCACCCCCCTTCTTAGGTGCACATCTGTACTTACACTTGTGCATCCAATAAGTGTGTTTGTGTCATTGGTTTCACATTTAGGTCTTTTTCTTTCTCCCTAGGCTTATTCTAATCCTATTAGGGTTTTTAACCAATCTTGTGCATCCAATAAGTGTGTTTGTGTCATTCGATGAACATTTAGGTCATTTTCCACATCTTTTGGCTTATTTTAATCCAATTAGGGTTTTTAGCCAATCTTGTGCATCCAATAAGTGCATTTGTGTCATTGGTTTAACATTTAGGTCATTTTCGTCCTCCCTACGCTTATTCTTATGCAATTAGTGTTTTTAACCAATCTTTTGCATCCAATAAGTGCGTTGGTGTCATTGGATTAACATTTAGGTCTTTTTCGTCATCATTCGGCTCATTCTAATCCATCTAGGGTTTATAACCAATCTTGTGCGTCTATGAATTGCGATAATGTCATTGGTTTAACATTTAAATCGTTTTCGTCCTCCCTATGCTTATTCTTATCCAATTAGGGTTTTAACCAATCTTGTGCATCCAATAAGTGTGTTTGTGTCATTGGATTAATATTTAGGTCATTTTCGTCATCCTTCGGCTTATTCTAATCGAATTGGGGTTTTTAACCAATCAAATGCATCCTATAAGTGCATTTCTGTCATTGGTTTAACATTTAGGTCATTTTCGTCATCATTCGTCTCAGTCTAATCCATCAGGGTTTTTAACCAATCTTGTGCATCCAATAAGTGCGTTTGTGTCATTGGATGCACATTTAGGTCATTTTCGTCATCATTCGTTAAATTCTAACCCATCTAGGGTTTTTAACCAGTCTTGTGCATCCAAGAAATGCGTTAGTGTCATTGGTTTAACATTTAGATCATTTTTGTCCTCCCTATGCTTATTCTAATCTAATTAGGGTTTTTAACCAATCTTGTGCATCCAATATGTGTGTTTGTGTCAATGGATTAATATTTAGGTCATTTTCTTTATCCTTCGCCTTATTCTAATCCAATTAGTGTTTCTAACCAATCTTGTGCATCCAATAACTGTGTTTCTGTCATTGGTTTAACATTTAGGCCTTTTTCGTTCTCCCTAGGCTTATTCTAATCCAATTAGGGTTTTTAACCAATCTTGTGCATCCAATAAGTGCATTTGTGTTATTCAATGAACATTTAGGTCATTTTCGTCATCCTTCGGATTACTCTAATCCAAATGGAGTTTTTAACCAAGCTTGTGCTTCCAATAAGTGCGTTTGTGTCATTGGATTAACGTTTAGGTCATTTTTCGTCCTCCCAAGGATAATTCTAGTCCATTTAGGGTATCTAACCAATCTTGTGAATCCAATAAGTGCGTTTGTGTCATTGGATTATCACTTATGTCATTCTCGTCCTCCTTTGGCATATTCTTATCTATTCGGTTTATAAGAAATTTTGTGGATCTAATAAGTGCGTTTGTGTCGTTGGATTAACATTTAGGTCATTTACGTCAACCTACGGCTTATTATAATCAACTTAGGGTTTTAAAAAATATTGTGCATCGAATAAGTGCGTTTGTGTCATTGGTTCAACATTTAGATCATTTTTCGTCCTCGCTAGGCTTATTCTAATCCAATTAGGGTTTTTAACCAATCTTGTGCATCCAATTTATGCGTTTTTTTGTCATTGGATTAACATTTAGGTCATTTTCGTCATCATTCGGCAAATTCTAATCCATCTACGGTGTTTAACTAATCTTGTGAATCGAAGAAGTGCGTTAGTGTCATTGGTTTAATATTTAGATCATATTCGTCCTCCCTAGGCTTATTCTAATACAATTAGGGTTTTTAACCAATCTTGTACATCCAATATATGTGTTTAAGTCATTGGATTAATATTTAGATCATTTTCGTTGTCCTTCGGGTTATTCTAATCCAATTAGAGTTTCTAACCAATCTTCTGCATCCAGTAAGTGTGTTTGTGTCATTGGTTTAACATTTTGGTCTTTTTCGTTCTCCCTAGGCTTATTCTAATCCAATTAGGGTTTTTAACCAATCTTGTGCATCCACTAAGTGCGTTTGTGTCATTGGATTAACATTTAGGTCATTTTGGTCCTCCCTAGACTTATTCTAGTCCATTTAGGGTTTCTAACCAATCTTGTGCATGCAATAAGTGTGTTTGTGTCATTGGATTAATATTTAGGTCATTTTCCTCATCCTTCGGCTTATTCTAATCCAATTGGGATTTTTAACCAATCTTGTGCATCCAATAAGTGAATTTGTGTCATTGGTTTAACATTTAGGTCATTTTCGTCCTCCATACGCATATTCTAATGCAATTAGTGTTTTTAACTAATCTTGTGCATCCAATAAGTGCGTTTGTGTCATTGGATTAACATTTAGGTCATTTTGGTTCTCCCTAGGCTTATTCTAGTCCCTTTAGGGTTTCTAACCAATCTTGTGCATCCACTAAGTGTGTTTGTGTCATTGGATTAATATTTAGGTCATTTTCGTCCTCCCTAGGCTTTTTCTTATCTATTGGGTTTATAACAAATTTTGTGCATCTAATAGGTGCGTTTGTGTCGTTGGATTGACATTTAGGTCATTTACATCATCCTTCGACTTATTATAATCAATTTAGGGTTTTTAACAAATCTTCTGCATCCAAGAAATGTGTTCGTGTCACTCGTTTAAAATTTTGCCCATTTTCTTCCATCCGTAGGCCTATTCTAATCTATTTTGGTTAATTAACCATCTTGTGGATCCAATTAGTGTGTTTTAGTCATTGGATAAACATTTAGGTTTTTTCGTCATCATTCGGATTATTCTAATCCGTTTAACGTTTTTAATTAATCATGTGCATCCAATAAGTGCGTTTGTGTCATTGGTTTTTTATTTAAGTCATATTCGTCCTCCCTAGGCTTATTCTAATCCATTTTGGTTGTTAAACCAATCTTGTGCATGTGGGATAACATTTATGTTAATTACGTCATCCTTTGGATTATTCTAATCAATCTAGGGTTTTTAACGAATCTTGTGCATCCAATAAGTGCGTTTGTGTTATTGCCTTAACATTTTGGTCATTTTCGTCGTTCGTAGGCTTATTCTAATCCATTTTGGTTGTTTAACCAATCTTATGCATCCAATAAGTGCGTTGTTTCATTGGTTGAACATTGAGATCATTTTCATCATCCCTAGGCTTATTCTAATCCAATTAGTGTTTTTAACCAATCTTGTGCATCCAAGAAGTGCGATAGTGTTATTGGTTTAACATTTAGATCGTTTTCATCCTCCCTATGCTTATTCAAATTCAACTAGGGTTTTTAACCAATCTTGTGCATCCAATAAGTGTGTTTGTGTCATTGGATTAGTATTTAGGTCATTTTCGTCATCCTTCGGATTATTCTAATCCAATTAGGGTTTTTAACCAATCTTGTGCATCCTATAAGTGCATTTCTCTCATTGGTTTAACATTTAGGTCAATTTCATCATCATTTGGCTCATTCTAATCCATCTATTGTTTTAACCAATCTTGTGCATCCATGATGTGCGTTAGTGTTATTGGTTTAACATTTATATCATTTCCGTCCTCTCTAGGCGTATTCTAATCCAATTAGGGTTTTTAACCAATCTTGTGCATCCAATATGTCTGTTTGTGTCAATGGATTTATATTTAGGTCGTTTTCTTTATCCTTCGGCTTATTCTAATCCAATTAGCGTTTCTAACCAATCTTGTGCATCCAATAAGTGTGTTTGTGTCATTGGTTTAACATTTAGGTCTTTTTCGTTCTCCCTAGGCTTATTCTAAATTAATTAGGGTTTTTAACCAATCTTGTGCATCCAATTAGTGCATTTGTGCTATTCGATGAACATTTAGGTCATTTTCGTCATCATTCGGATTACTCTAATCCAATTGGAGTTTTTAACTAATCTTGTGCTTCCAATAAGTGCATTTGTGTCATTGGTTTAACATTTAGGTCTTTTTTCGTTCTCCCTATGCTTATTCTAATCGAATTGGGGTTTTTAACAAATCTTGTGCATCCTATAAGTGCGTTTTTGTCATTGGTTGAACATATAGGTCATTTTCGTCATCATTCGGCACATTCTAATCCATCTAGGGTTTTTAACCAATCTTGTGCATCCAACAAGTGCGTTAGTGTCATTGGTTTAACAATTAGATCATTTTCGTCCTCCCTAGCCTTATTCTAATAAATTTAGGGTATTTAACCAATCTTGTGCATCCAATAAGTGCGTTTCTGTCATTGGATTAACATTTAGGTCATTTTCGTCATCATTCGGCAAATTCTAATCCATCTAGGGTTTTTAACTAATCTTGTGCATTCAAGAAGTGCGTTAGTGTCATTGGTTTACCATTTAGATCATTTTCGTCCTCCCTAGGCTTATTCTAATCCAATTAGGGTTTTTAACCAATCTTGTGCATCCAATAAGTGTGTTTTTGTGATTAGTTTAACATTTAGGTCATTTTCGTCATCCTTCGGCTTATTCTAATCCAATTAGGGTTTTTAACCAATCTTGTGCATCCAATATGTCTGTTTGTGTCAATGGATTAATATTTAGGTCATTTTCTTTATCCTTCGGCTTATTCTTATCCAATTAGCGTTTCTAACCAATCTTGTGCATCCAATAAGTGCGTTTGTGTCATTGGTTTAACATTTAGGTCTTTTTCGTTCTCCCTATGAATATTCTAATCGAATTGGGGTTTTTAACCAATCTTGTGCATCCAATAAGTGCGTTTCTGTCATTGGTTGAACATTTAGGTCATTTTCATCATCATTCGGCGCAGTCTCATCCATCTAGGGTTTTTAACCAAACTTGTGCATCCAAGAAGTGCGTTAGTGTCATTGGTTTAACATTTAGATCATTTTCGTACTCCCTAGGCTTTTTCTAATCCATCTAGGGTTTTTAACCAATCTTGTGCGTCCAAGAAGTGCGATAGTGTCATTGGTTTAACATTTAGATCATTTTTGTCCTCCCTAGGCTTATTGTAATCCAATTAGGGTTTTTAACCAATCTTGTGCATCCAATATGTGTGTTTGTTTCATTGGATTCAAATTTAGGCCATTATTGTTATCCTTCGGCTTATTCTAATCCAATTAGCGTTTCTAACCAATCTTGTGCCTCCAATAAGTGCGTTTGTGTCATTGGTTTAACATTTAGGTCTTTTTCGTTCTCCCTAGCCTTATTCTAATCCAATTAGGGTTTCTAACCAATCTTGAGCATCCAATAAGTGCATTTTTGTCATTCGATGAACATTTATGTCATTTTCCTCATCCTTCGGCTTACTCTAATCCAATTCGGGTTTTTAACGAATCTTGTGCATCCAATAAGTGCATTTGTGTCATTGGTTTAACATTTAGGTCATTTTCGTCCTCCATATGCTTATTCTAATGCAATTAGTGTTTTTAATCAATCTTGTCCATCCAATAAGTGCGTTTGTGACATTGGATTAACATTTAGGTCATTTTCGTCCTCCCTAGGCTTATTCTAGTCCATTTGGGGTTTCTTACCAATCTAGTGCTTGCAATTAGTGCGTTTGTGTCATTGGATTAATATTTAGGTTATTCTCGTCCTCCCTTGGCTTATTCTTATCTATTGGGTTTATAACAAATTTTGTGCATCTAATAAGTGTGTTTGAGTCGTTGGATTAAGATTTAGGTCATTTACGTCAACCTTCAGCTTATTATTATCAATTTAGGGTTTTTAAAAAATCTTGTGCATCCAATAAGTGCGTTTGTGTCATTGGTTTAACATTTATATCATTTTCGTCCTCCCTAGGCTTATTCTAATCCAATTAGGGTTTTTAACCAATCTTGTGCATCCAATACGTGCATTTGTGTCATTGGATTAACATTTAGGTCATTTTCATCATCATTCGGCAAATTCTAATTCATCTAGGGTGTTTAACCAATCTTGTACATCCAAGAAGTGCATTAGTGTCATTGGTTTAACATTTAGATCATTTTCGTCATTTAGCGTTTTTAACCAATCTTCTGCATCCATTAAGTGTGTTTGTGTCATTGGATTAATATTTAGGTCATTTTCGTCATCCATCGGCTTATTCTAACCCAAATTGGCTTTTTAACCAATCTTGTGCATCCAATAAGTGCGTTTGTATCATTGGCTTAACGTGGAGGTCATTTTCGTCCTCCCAAGGCTTATTCTAGTCCATTTAAAATTTGTAACCAATCTTGTGCATCCAATACGTGCGTTTGTGTCATTGGATTAACATTTAGGTCATTCTCGTCCTCCCTTGGCATATTCTTATCAATTGGGTTTATAATAAATTTTGTGCATCTAATAAGTGTGTTTGTGTCGCTGGACTAACATTTTGGTCATTTACGTCAACCTTCGGCTTACTATAATCAATTTAGGGTTTTTAAAAAATCTTGTGCATCCAATAAGTGCATTTGTGTCATTGGTTTAACATTTAGATCATTTTCGTCCTCCCTAGGCTTATTCTAATCCAATTAGGATTTTTAACCAATCTTGTGCATCCAATAAGTGCCTTTGTGTCATAGGATTAACATTTAGGTCATTTTCGTCATCATTCGGGAAATTCTAATCCATCTAGGGTGTTTAACCAATCTTGTACATCCAAGAAGTGCGTTAGTGTCATTGGTTTAACATTTAGATCATTTTCGTCCTCCCTAGGCTTATTCTAATCCAATTAGCGTTTTTAACCAATCTTCTGCATCCATTAAGTGTGTTTGTGTCATTGGATTAATATTTAGGTCATTTTCGTCAACCTTCGGCTTATTCTAACCCAAATTGGGTTTTTAACCAATCTTGTGCATCCAATAAGTGCGTTTGTGTCATTGGATTAACGTTTAGGTCATTTTCGTCCTCCCAACGCTTATTCTAGTCCATTTAGGGTTTCTAACCAATCTTGTAAATCCAATAAGTGCGTTTGTGTCATTGGATTAACATTTGGGTCTTTTTCGTTCTCCTTAGGCTAATTCTAATCCAATTAGGGTTTTTAACCTAACTTGTGCATCCAAAAAATGCGTTTGTGTCACTGGATTAACATTTAGGTCATTATCGTCCTGCCTAGGCTTATTCTAGTCCATTTAGGTTTTCTTACCAATCTTGTGCATGCAATAAGTGCATTTGTGTCATTGGATTAATATTTTGGTTATTCTTGTCCTCCCTTGGCTTATTCTTATCTATTGGATTTATAACAAATTTTGTGCATCTAATAAGTGTGTTTGTCTCCTAGGATTAACATTTAGGTCATTTACGTCAACCTTCGACTTATTATAATCAATTTAGGGTTTTTAATAAATCTTGTGCATCCAATAAGTGCGTTTATGTCATTGGTTTATCATTTATATCATTTTCGTCCTCCCTAGGCTTATTCTAATCCAATTGGGGTTTTTAACCAATCTTGTGCATCCAATAAGTGCGTTTGTGTCATTGGTTTAACGTTTAGGCCATTTTCTCCTCTCTAGGCTTATTCTAATGCAATTAGGGATTTTAACCAATCTTGTGCATCCAATAAGTGTGTTTGTGTTATTTGTTTAACATTTAGTTCATTTTTCGTTCTCCCTAGTCTTATTCTAATCCAATTAGGGTTTTTAACCAATTATTTGCATCCAATAAAGTGCGTTTGTGTCATTGGATTAACATTTAGGTCATTTTCGTCATCCTTCGGCTCATTCGAATCAATCTAGGGCTTTTAACCAATCATGTGCATCCATGAAGTGCGTTAGGGTCATTGGTTTAACATTTAAATCAATTTTGTCCTACCTAGGCTTATGCTAATCCAATTAGGGTTTTTAACCAATCTTGTGCATCCAATAAGTGTGTTTGTGCCATTGGATTAACATTTAGGTCCTTTTCGTCTTCATTCAAAAAATTCTAATCCATCTAGGGTTTTTAACCAATCTTGTGCATCCAAGAAGTGCTTTACTGTCATTAGTTTAACTTTTAGATCATTTCCGTCCTTCCTAGGCTTATTCTAATCAAATTAGGGTTTTTAACCAATCTTGCGCATCCAATAAGTGTGTTTGTGTCATCGAATTAATATTTAGGTCATTTTTCGTTATCCGTCAGCTTATTCTAATCCTATTAGTGTTTCTAACCAATCTTGTGCATCGAATAAGTGCGTTTGTGTCATTGGTTTAACATTTATGTCTTTTTTATTCTTCCTAGGCTTATTCTAATACAATTAGGGTTTTTAACCAATCTTGTGCATCCAATAAGTGCGTTTGTGTCATTTGATTAACATTTACGTCATTTTCGTCCTCTGTTGGCTTATTCTTATCCATTTAGGGTTTATAAAAAATTTTGTGCATCCAATAAGTGTGTTTGTGTCATTGGATTAACGTTTAGGTCATTTTCGTTCTCCCTAGGCTTATTCTAGTACATTTAGGGTTTCTCACCAATCTGGTGAATCCAATAAGTGCGTTTGTGTCGTTGGGTTAACATTTAGGTCATTCTCGTCCTCTCTAGGCTTATTCTAATCCAATTACGGATTTTAATCAATCTTGTGCATCCAATAAGTGAGTTTGTGTCATTGGTTTGACATTTAGGTCATTTTCGTACTCCCTAGTCTTATTCTAATCCAATTAGGGTTTTTTAACCAATCTGGTGCGTCCAATAAAATGAGTTTGTGTCATTAGATTAACATTTAGGTCATTTTCATCATCCTTCAGCTTATTCTAATCCAATTAGGGTTTTTAACCAATCTTATGCATCCAATAGGTGCGTTTGTGTCATTGGATTAACATTAAGGTCATTTTCGTTCTCCATAGATTTATTCAAATCAAATTAGGGTTTTCAACCAATCTTGTGCATCTAATAAGTGTGTTTGTGTCATTCGATTAACATTTAGGTCACTTTGGTGCTACCTTTGCTTATTTTTATCCATTTATGATTTACAACAAATTTTGTGCATCCAATAAGTGCATTTGTGTCATTGGTTTAACATTTAGGTCATTTTCGTTCTCTATACGCTTGTTCTAATCCAATTAGGGTTTTTAACCAATCTAGTGCATCCAATACGTGCATATGTGTCATTGGTTTAACATTTAGGTCATTTTTGTACTCTCAAAGCTTATTCTAGTCCAATTGCGGTTTTTAACCAATCTTGTGCATCCAATTAGTGCGTTTGTGTCATTGGATTAACATTTAGGTCATTCTCGTCATCCATCGGCTTATTCAAACCCAATTAGGGTTTTTTACCAATCGTGTGCATCCAATAAAGTGCGTATGTATCATTGGAATAACATTTAGGTCATTTGCGTCTTCTCTAGGCTTATTCAAATCCAATTAGGGTTTTTAACCAATCTTGTGCATTAAATAAATGCGTTTGTATCATTTGTTTAACATTTATGTGATTTTCGTCTTCTCGAGTCTTATAATCCAATTAGGGTTTTTAACCAATAGTGTGCATCCAATAAAGTGTGTTCATGTCATTGGATTAACATTTAGGTCATTTTCGTCATCCTTCGGCTTATTCTAATCCAATTGGGGTTTTTAACTAATCTTGTGCATCCAATAAGTGCGTTTGTGTCATTTGTTTAACATTTAGATCATTTTTCGTTCTCCCTAGTCTTATTCTAATCCAATTAGGGTTTTTAACCAATTATTTGCATCCAATAAAGTGCGTTTGTGTCATTGGATTAACATTTAGGTCATTTTTGTCTTCCTTCGGCTTATTCTAATCCAATTCGGGTTTTGAACCAATCTAGTGCATCCAATAAGTGATTTTGTGTCATTGGTTTAACATTTAGGTCATTTTTGTCCTCCATATGTTTATTCTAATGCAATTAGTGTTTTTAACCAATTCTGCTCTTCCAATAAGTGCTTTTGTATCATTGGATTAACATTTAGGTCATTTTCGTCCCCCTTAGACTTATTCTTGTCCATTTAGGGTTTCTAACCAATCTTGTGCATCCAACAAGTGCGTTTGTGTCAATGGTTTATCGTTTAGATCATTTTCCTCCTACTTTGGCTTATTCTAATCCATTTTTGTTGTTAAAACAATCTTGTGCATGTGGGTTAACATTTCGATATCATTCAGCTCATTCGAATCAATCTACGGTGTTTAACCAATCTTGTGCATCCAATAAGTGCGTTTGTGTCATTGGATTAAGATTTAGGTCATTTTCGTACTCCCTAGGCTTAATCTAGGACATTTAGGGTTTCTAACCAATCTTGTGCATCCTATAAGTGCGTTTGCGTCATTGGATTCAACTTTACGTCATTCTCGCCCTCCCTTGGCTTATTCTTATTTATTGGGTTTATAACAAATTTTGTGCATCTAATAAGTGCACTTGTGTCATTAGGTTAACATTTAGGTCATTTTCGTCCACTCTAGACTTATTCTAATCCAATTAGGGTTTTTAACCAATCTTGTGTATCAATTAAGTGCGTTTGTGTCATTTGTTTAACATTTAGGTCATTTTTGTCCTCCCTAGTCTTATTCTAATCCAATTAGGGTTTTTAACCAATTGCGTGCATCCAATAAAGTGCGTTTGTGTCATTGGATTAACATTTAGGTCATCTTCGTTATCCTTCAGCTTATTCTAATCCAATTGGGGTTTTTAACCAATCTTGTGCATCCAATATGTGATTTTGTGTCATTGGTTGCACATTTAGGTCATTTTCGTCCTCCCCAGGCTTATTCTAATCCAATTAGGGTTTTTAACCAATCTTGTGCATCCAATAAGTGTGTTTGTGTCATTGGATTAACATTAAGGTTATTTTTGT
The DNA here is from genome assembly GCA_037974735.1 of Cicer chorassanicum. Taxonomy (NCBI): domain Eukaryota; kingdom Viridiplantae; phylum Streptophyta; class Magnoliopsida; order Fabales; family Fabaceae; genus Cicer; species Cicer chorassanicum. Next base: position 29,793,549 of record JBBPBP010000003.1, read on the forward strand.
CATCCCTAGGCTTATTCTAGGCCATTTACGGTTTCTAACCAATCTTGTGCATCCAATAAGTGCGTTTGTGTCATTGGATTAACATTTAGGTCATTCTTGTCCTCGCTTTGCTTATTCATATCTATTGGGTTTATAAGAAATTTTGGTCATCTAATAAGTGCGTTTGTGTCATTGGATTAATATTTTGGTCGTTTTCGTCTTCCCTAGGCTTATTCTAATCCATTTTGATTGATTAACCAACCTTGTACATGTCGATTAACATTTAGGTCATTTACGTCAACCTTCGGCTTATTCTAATCAATTTTGGGTTTTTAACAAATCTTTTGCATCCAATAAGTGTGTTTGTGTCATTGGATTAAGATTTAGGTTAGTTCCGTCTTCCCTAGAGTTATTCTAGGCCATTTAGGGTTTTTAACCAATCTTGTACATCCAATAAGTGCGTTTTGTCATTGTATTTAGCTTTAGGTCATTCTCGTCTTCCCTTGGCTTATTCTTATCTATTGGGTTTATAACAAATTTTGTGCATCTAATAAGTGCGTTTGTGTCGTTGGGTTAACATTTAGGTCATTTTGGTCCACTCTAGGCTTATTGTAATCCAATTAGGGTTTTTAACCAATCTTGTGCATCGAATAAGTTCGTTTGTGTCACTTGTTTAACATTTAAGTCAATTTCGTCATCCCTAGTGTTATTCTAATCCAATTAGGGTTTTTAACAAATCGTGTGCATCCAATAGAGTGCGTTTGTGTCATTGGATTATTATTTAGGTCATTTTCGTCATCCTTCGGCTTATTCTAATCCAATTGGGGTTTTTAACCAATCTTGTGCATCCAATAAGTGCGTTTGTGTCATTGGATTAACATTTAGGTCATTTTCGTAATCCTTCCGCCTATTCTAATCCAATTGGGGTTTTTAACCATTTTTGTGCATCCAATAAGTGCGTTTGTGTCATTGGATAAACATTTAGGTCATTCTCATCCTCCCTTGGCTTATTCTTATCTATTGTGATTATAACAAATTTTGTACATCTAATAAGTGCGTTCTTGTCGTTGGATTAACATTTTGGTCGTTTTCGTCTTCCTTAGGCCTATTCTAATCCATATTGGTTGTTTAACCAATCTTGTACATGTGGATTAACACTTAGGTCATTTACATCAACCTTCGGCTTATTCTAATCAATTTAGGGTTTTTAACCAATCTTTTGCATCCAATAAGTGTGTCTGTGTCATTCGATTAAGATTTTGGTGAGTTTCGCCCTCCCTAGGCTTATTCTAGGCCATTTAGGGTTTCTAACCAATCTTGTACATCCAATAAGTGCGTTTGTGTCATTGGATTAAGCTTTAGGTCATTCTCGTCCTCCCTTGGCTTATTCTTATCTAATGGGTTTATAACAAATTTTGTGCATCTAATAAGTACGTTTGTGTCGTTGGGTTAACATTTAGGTCATTTTCGTCCACTTTAAGCTTATTATAATCCAATTAGGGTTTTTAACCAATCTTGTGCATCCAATAAGTGCATTTGTGTCATTGGTTAAACATTTATGTCATTTTCGTCCACCATAGGCTTATTCTAATGCAATTAGTGTTTTAAACCAATCTTGTGCATCCAATAAGTGTGTTTGTGTCATTGGATTAACATTCAGGTTATTTTCGTCATCCCTAGGCTTATTCTAGGCCATTTACGGTTTCTAACCAATCTTGTACATCCAATAAGTGCGTTTGTGTCATTGGATTAACATTTAGGTCATTCTTATCCTCCCTTTGCTTATTCATATCTATTGGGTTTATAAGAAATTTTGGTCATCTATTAAGTGCGTTTGTGTCATTGGATTAACATTTTGGTCGTTTTCGTCTTACCTAGGCTTATTCTAATCCATTTTGATTGTTTAACCAATCTTGTGCATCAAATAAGTGCGTTTGTGTCATTTGTTTAACATTTAGGTAAATTTCGTCCTCCCTAGTCTTATTCTAATCCAGTTAGGGTTTTTAAGAAATCGTAAGCATCCATTAAAGTGCGTTTGTGTCATTGGATTAACATTTAGGTCATTTTCGTAATCCTTCCGCCTATTCTAATCCAATTGGGGTTTTTAACCAATTTTGTGCATTCAATTAATGCGTTTGTGTCATTGGTTAAACATTTAGGTCATTTTCGTCCTCCATACACTTATTCTAATGCAATTAGTGTTTTTAACCAATCTTGTGCATCCAATAAGTGCGTTAGTGTCATTGGATCAACATTTAGGTCATTTTCGTCCTCGCTAGGCTTATTCTAGTCCATTTAGGGTTTCTAACCAATCTTGTGCATCCAATAAGTGCGTTTGTGTCTATGGTTTAACATTTAGGTAATTTTGTCCTATCTAGGCTTATTCTAATCCAATTAGGATTTTTAACCAATCTTGTGCAACAAATAAGTGCGTTTGTGTCATTTGTTTAACATTTAGGTCATTTTGGTCCTCCCTAGTCATATTCTAATCCAATTAGGGTTTTAACCAATCGTGTGCATCCAATAAAGATCGTTTGTGTCATTGGATTAAAATTTCGGTCATCTTCCTCATCTTTCGGCTTATTCTAATCCAATTGAGTTTTTTAACCAATCTAGTGCATCCAATAAGTGCATTTGTGTCATTGGTTTAACATTGAGGTCATTTTCGTCCTCCATAGGCTTATTCTAATGTAATTAGTGTTTTTAACCAATCTTATGCATCCGGTAAGTGCGTTTGTGTCATTGGATTAACAATTAGGTCATTTTCGTCCTCCTTAAGCTTATTCTAGTACATTTAGGGTTTCTATCCAATTTGTGCATCCAAGAAGTGCGTTTGTGTCATTGGATAAACATTTAGGTCATTCTCATCCTCCCTTGGCTTATTCTTATCTATTGTGATTATAACAAATTTTGTGCATCTAAGAAGTGCGTTTTTGTCGTTGGATTAACATTTTGGTCGTTTTCGTCTTCCTTAGGCTTATTCTAATCCATATTGGTTGTTTAACCAATCTTGTACATGTGGATTAACACTTAGGTCATTTACATCAACCTTCGGCTTATTCTAATCAATTTAGGGTTTTTAACCAATCTTTTGCATCCAATAAGTGTGTTTGTGTCATTGGATTAAGATTTAGGTGAGTTTCGTCCTCCCTAGGCTTATTCTAGGCCATTTAGGGTTTATAACCAATCTTGTACATCCAATAAGTGCGTTTGTGTCATTGGATTAAGCTTTACGTCATTCTCGTCCTCCCTTGGCTTATTCTTATCTAATGGATTTATAACAAATTTTGTGCATCTAATAAGTGCGTTTGTGTCGTTGGGTTAACATTTAGTTCATTTTCGTCCGCTCTAGGCTTATTCTAATCCAATTAGGGTTTTTAACCAATCTTGTGCATCCAATTAGTGCATTTGTGTCATTGGTTTAACATTTATGTCAATTTCGTCCTCGATAGGATTATTCTAATGCAATTAGTATTTTTAACCAATCTTGTGTATCCAATAAGTGTGTTTGTGTCATTGGATTATTATTTAGGTCATTTTCGTCATCCTTCGGCTTATTCTAATCCAATTGGGGTTTTTAACCAATCTTGTGCATCCAATTAGTGCGTTTGTGTCATTGGATTAACATTTAGGTCATTCTCGTCATCCATCGGCTTATTCAAACCCAATTAAGGTTTTTAACCAATCGTGTGCATCCAATAAAGTGCGTATGTATCATTGGATTAACATTTAGGTCATTTTTCTCATCCTTTGGCTTATTCTAATCCAATTGAGATTTTTAACCAATCTTGTGCATCCAATAATTGCGTTTGTGTCATTGGTTTAACATTTAGGTCATTTTTTTCCTCCCTTAGCTTATTCTTTTCCAATTAGGGTTTTTAAGCAATCTTGTGCACCCAATAAGTGTGTTTGTGTCATTGGATTAACATTTAGGTCATTTTCGTCCTCCCTAGGATTATTCTAGTCCATTTAGGGTTCCTAACCAATCTTGTGCATCCAATAAGTGCGTTTGTTTCGTTGGGTTAACATTTAAGTCATTTGCGTCTTCTCTACGCTTATTCAAATCCAATTAGGGTTTTTAACCAATCTTGTGCATCAAATAAGTGCGTTTGTATCATTTGTTTAACATTTAGGTGATTTTCGTCTTCCCGAGTCTTATAATCCAATTAGGGTTTTTAACCAATCGTGTGCATCCAATAAAGTGTGTTCATGTCATTGGATTAACATTTAGGTCATTTTCGTCATCCTTCGGCTTATTCTAATCCAATTAGGGTTTTTAACTAATCTTGTGCATCCAATAAGTGCGTTTGTGTCATTTGTTTAACATTTAGTTCATTTTTCGTTCTCCCTAGTCTTATTCTTATCCAATTAGGGTTTTTAACCAATTATTTGCATCCAATAAAGAGCGTTTGTGTCATTGGATTAACATTTAGGTCATTTTCGTCATCCTTCGGCTTATTCTAATCCAATTCGGGTTTTGAACCAATCTAGTGCATCCAATAAGTGATTTTGTGTCATTGGTTTAACATTTAGGTCATTTTTGTCCTCCATATGTTTATTCTAATGCAATTAGTGTTTTTAACCAATTCTGCTCTTCCAATAAGTGCGTTTGTATCATTGGATTAAAATTTAGGTCATTTTCGTCCCCCTTAGACTTATTCTTGTCCATTTAGGGTTTCTAACCAATCTTGTGCATCCAATAAGTGCGTTTGTGTCATTGGTTTAACGTTTAGATCATTTTCCTCCTACTTAGGCTTATTCTAATCCATTTTTGTTGTTAAAACAATCTTGTGCATGTGGGATAATATTTCGATATCATTCAGCTCATTCGAATCAATCTAGGGTTTTTAACCAATCTTGTGCATCCAATAAGTGCGTTTGTGTCATTGGATTACGATTTAGGTCATTTTCGTTCTCCCTAGGCTTATTCTAGGCCATTTAGGGTTTCTAACCAATCTTGTGCATCCTATAAGTGCGTTTGCGTTATTGGATTCAACTTTACGTCATTCTCGCCCTCCCTTGGCTTATTCTTATTTATTGGGTTTATAACAAATTTTGTGCATCTAATAAGTGCACTTGTGTCATTAGGTTAACATTTAGGTCATTTTTGTCCACTCTCGACTTATTCTAATCCAATTAGGGTTTTTAACCAATCTTGTGTATCAATTAAGTGCGTTTGTGTCATTTGTTTAACATTTAGGTCATTTTTGTCCTCCCTAGTCTTATTCTAATCCAATTAGGGTTTTTAACCAACCGCGTGCATCCAATAAAGTGCGTTTGTGTCATTGGATTAACATTTAGGTCATCTTCGTTATCCTTCAGCTTATTCTAATCCAATTGGGGTTTTTAACCAATCTTGTGCATCCAATAAGTGCATTTGTGTCATTGGTTTAACAATTAGGTCATTTTCGTCCTCCATAGGCTTATTCTAATGCAATTAGTGTTTTTAACCTATCATGTGCATCCAATAAGTGCGTTTGTGTCATTGGATTAACATTTACGTCATTTTCGTCCTCCTTAAGCTTATTCTAGTCCATTTAGGGTTTCTAACCAATCTTGTTCATCCAATAAGTGCGTTTGTGACATTGGATTAACATTTAGCTCAATCTCGTCCTCCTTTGGCTTATTCTTATCTATTGAGATTCTAAGAAATTTTGTGCATCTAATAAGTGCGTTTGTATCGTTGCATTAACATTTTGGTCATTTTGCGTCTTCCCTAGGCTTATTCTAATCCATTTTCGTTGTTTAACCAATCTTATACATGTTGATTAACATTTAGGTCATTTACGTCAATCTTCGGCTTATTCTTATCAATTTTGGGTTTTTAACAAATCTTTTGCATCCAATAAGTGTGTTTGTGTCATTGGATTAAGATTTAGGTTAGTTTCGTCCTCCCTAGGCTTACTCTAATCCAATTAGGGTTTTTAACCAATCTAGTGCATTCAATATGTGATTTTGTGTCATTGGTTGCACATTTAGGTCATTTTCGTCCTCCCCGGGCTTATTCTAATCCAATTAGGGTTTTTAACCAATCTTGTGCATCCAATAAGTGTGTTTGTGTCATTGGATTAACATTTAGGTTATTTTCGTCATCCCTAGGCTTTTTCTAGGCCATTTACGGTTTCTAACCAATCTTGTGCATCCAATAAGTGCGTTTGTGTAATTGGATTAACATTTAGGTCATTCTTGTCCTCGCTTTGCTTATTCATATCTCTTGGGTTTATAAGAAATTTTGGTCATCTAATAAGTGCGTTTGTGTCATTGGATTAATATTTTGGTGGTTTTCGTCTTCCCTAGGCTTATTCTAATCCATTTTGATTGTTTAACCAATCTTGTACATGTCGATTAACATTTAGGTCATTTACGTCAACCTTCGTCTTATTCTAATCAATTTTGGGTTTTTAACAAATCTTTTGCATCCAATAAGTGAGTTTGTGTCATTGGATTAAGATTTAGGTTAGTTCCGTCTTCCCTAGACTTATTCTAGGCCATTTAGGGTTTTTAACCAATCTTGTACATCCAATAAGTGCGTTTTGTCATTGTATTTAGCTTTAGGTCATTCTCGTCTTCCCTTGGCTTATTCTTATCTATTGGGTTTATTACAAATTTTGTGCATCTAATAAGTGCGTTTGTGTCATTGGATTAAGCTTTAGGTAATTCTCGTCCTCCCTTGGCTTATTCTTATTTAATTGGTTTATAACAAATTTTGTGCATCTAATAAGTACGTTTGTGTCGTTGGGTTAACATTTAGGTCATTTTCGTTCGCTCTAGGCTTATTCTAATCCAATTAGGGTGTTTAAGCAATCTTTTGCATCCAATAAGTGCATTTGTGTCATTGGTTTAACATTTATGTCATTTTCGTCCTCGATAGAATTATTCTAATGCAATTAGTGTTTTTAACCAATCTTGTGTATCCAATAAGTGTGTTTGTGTCATTGGATTAACATTTAGGTTATTTTTGTCATCCCTAGGCTTAATCTAGGCCATTTACAGTTTCTAACAAATCTTGTGCATCCAATAAGTGCGTTTGTGTCATTGGATTAACATTTAGGTCATTCTTGTCCTCCCTTTGCTTATTCATATCTATTAGGTTATAAGAAATTTTGGTCATCTAATAAGTGCGTTTGTGTCATTGGTTTAACATTTTGGTCGTTTTCGTCTTCCCTAGGCTTATTCTAATCCATTTTGATTGTTTAACCAATCTTGTGCATCAAATAAGTGCGATTATGTCATTTGTTTAACATTTAGGTCAATTTCGTCCTCCCTAGTCTTATTCTAATCCAATTAGGGTTTTTAACAAATCATAAGCATCCATTAAAGTGCGTTTGTGTCATTGGATTAACATTTAGGTCATTTTCGTCATCCTTCCGCCTATTCTAATCCAATTGGGGTTTTTAACCAATTTTGTGCATCCAATTAGTGCGTTTGTGTCATTGGTTAAACATTTAGGTCATTTTCGTCCTCCCTAGGCTTATTCTAGTCCATTTAGGGTTTCTAACCAATCCTGTCCATCCAATAAGTGCGTTTGTGTCTATGGTTTAACATTCAGGTCATTTTCGTCCTCTCTAGGCTTATTCTAATCCCATTAGGGATTTTAACCAAATCTTGTGCATCCAATAAGTGCGTTTGTGTTGTTTGTTTAACATTTAGGTCATTTTCGTCCTCCCTAGTCTTATTCTAATCCAATTAGGGTTTTTAAGCAATCATGTGCATCCAATAAAGAGCGTTTGTGTCATTGGATTAACATTTAGGTCATCTTCGTCATCCTTCGGCTTACCTAATCCAATTGGGGTTTTTAACCAATCTTGTGCATCGAATAATTGGGTTTGTGTCGTCTGTTTAACATTTAGGTCATTTTCGTCCTCCCTAGGCATATTCTAGTCCATATAGGGTTTCTAACCAATCTTCTGCATCCAATAAGTACGTTTGTGTCATTGGATTAACATTTAGGTCAGTCTCGTCCTCCCTTGGCTTATTCTTATCTATTGGTATTATAACAAATTTTGTGCATCTAATAAGTGCGTTTGTGTCGCTGGCTCAATTGGTAGTGGGAATGTGATGAGGCAGTACTTATCCCCTAGGTACCGAGCTCGATTCCCATGGAAGGCAAAAACTCGCTAGATTTCCACGAGGGAAAAGGGGGAGCGAGTAGATCGTGAGCTAACATCGCCGACAACGCTCTAGAGTCGGGGTGTTACAACATATACACGATAGTCGAGGTAAACATGTGTTGCATGGTAGCTCCCGACAATTGTAGGGATTCCACCAAGTCACCTAGGAATCCCCACCGGAATACCTCCAAGGTCTAAAAATATTTTCTTAAGGTTCAACGGTAGACCGCCACGATCAGGCCCATTTAGTTGTACTTCCATAACATCACTAGGCTTTTCATGCCTTACATATATGATGACAAGATACTCCCCACACGATTCTACAATAATACGTCAATTACACAATTCTACAATAATTCAACTACCACACGATCTTCGAAATCAAATCAAACAACACCCTATAAAAGTTTCTAACTCATTTTAACTCACCATATTCAAGTTTTCTCATAAGTCTCAATGGATTAAGATTTTGGATACCTTGGTTCTTATGCAATCTAGTTCATCCAATAAGTGCATAAGTCTCAACGTATTAAGTTTTTGGTCATTTCATTCTATTAGACGGACTAGATTGACTAAGAACCAAAATGGACATGATTAAACCTAGTAAAGACTAAAATGACCTAAAATATTAATCCGTTGAGACTTATGCACTTATTGAACGAATTACACTGCCTAAGAACAAAAATGGATTACAATAAACCAATTAAAGACATCAAAGGCAAAAGTTTTAATCCAATGAGACGAATGCAGTTATTAGACGAACTAAACTAACTACGAACTAAAATGGAATAAAATAAACCTAGTAAAGACCAAACAAACTTACAATCATAATCCATTGAAACTGTTGCACTTATTAGATTAACCACATTGTCTAATGACAAAAATGGACTAGAATAAGCTGAGTGAAGAGTAAAATACCAAACTCTTAATCCATTGAGGCTTATGCACTTATTGGACAAACTACATTGCCTAAGAAACAAAATGGATTAGAGTAAACCTCTTAAAGACAACAATGACCTAAATTCTTAATCCATCGAGAATTACCCACTTATCGGACGAACTATATTGCCTATGAATTAGAATAAACCTATTACAGTCGAAAATAAGACTTATGCACTTATAGGACAAACTACATTGCCTAAGAATCCAAATGGAATAGAATAAACCTATTAATGATCACAATGAACTAAAATCTTAATCCATTCAGACTTATGCACTTATTGGAGGAACTACATTGCATAAAATTGAAAATGGATTAAAATAAACCTATTAATAACAAAAATGACCTAAAATCATAACCCATTGAAACTAGTGCCCCTATTTGACGAACTACATTGACTAAGAACCAAAATGGACAAGAATAAACCTAGTAAAGACCAAAATGACCTAAAATATGAATCCGTTGAGACTTATGCACTTATTAGACGAATTACATTGCCTAAGAATAAAAATCAATTACAATAAACCTCTTAAAGACCAAAATGACTTAAATTCTTACTCAATTAAGAATTATGCACTTATTGGATGAACTATGTAAGACCCTTAGTTTTTGTCCAATTTATACATTTTTAGTGTGTTTTAGAGTTTGCAATATGTTTAATGTGACACCCTAAACCCCAAAATAATATATATAATAATTTATATCATATTTCTATAAGATTTGCAGCGGATAATTGAAGATATGATTCCAAGAAAATAAAAACTTTTATATCTATTTTAGGATATCACGTTTCCCAAAAAAATCAAAAGGATCACTTTAAACTTCTTTCCTCCTATAAAATAGTGCAATCTCAATAAGCTTGATTTAAGTATAATTACTTGATTTAATTCTTAAAACTTACTAGTACTTACAAGGTTTTCATACAAAAAGTCGTTTCAAATTAAATGAGTAAAATACAAATTACAACCCATATTCCCGGTATCACCTATCAGAGCGGGGTTCCTCCCAACTTGAACTTGAAGATTCATTAACCTATAACAACTACGATTTCGCAAACGCATGGCCAAGCAAGTCAAACACAAACAACGAAGGAGGTGAGTTTTGAAATCATGTTAATAGTATAATATAAGTAAGAAGAACACGCATTTGATCATAAATAAACTGTGTCATTAAACAAACATTTTTCAAGGGATAACATCAAATAATAAAGTCAAAGTCAAAATCAAAGAAAATCAATACATTTCACTATAACATCAAATCGTCTAAGAGAAATTATAATCACATGTGATACACATTAATCACAACAAAACAATCACAAGAAAATGCAATGTTATGCATGAGCTTAGACTCTACTTCACAATGTGGTACCATTCTAACTTTGTAGTACTTGGTTAGGAGGCTTGATACTACGCTACCATCCCGGTGGATGGACAATTCAAATTGGCCCTGTCCTCATAGATCCCCTCAACTCAACCCGAGACATATATTCGCGACAGTCAAGGTAAACGTGTGTTGCATGGTAGCTCCCGACATTTGCAGTGCTACCTCCAAGTCACATACAAATTCCGCACCCAAATACCTCCAAGGTCTAACAATCATGCCTTAAGGCTCAACAGCAGACCGCCACGATCAGGCTCATTCAGTTGTACTTCCCTGGAATCACTAGGCTTGTCAGGTCCTACCTATATGATGACAAAATAATCTCCACTTCACAAATTTTTAATATTTATTTTCTCCCTTCGTTGGCCTATGATACTCCATTAAGACCGTCATCTCAAACACAAATTGAAATCACAATTATTTCATCAACTATGGGGTTACATCAATATTCTCATCACAAATTTGTAATATCGCTATCATTAATCACACATCATCATCATCACATAAACTCATCATAAATTTATAGCATCACTATCATCAATCATACCTTATCACATAAACTTATCACAAATTTATAACTTCATAGTTATTAATCATACGTCATCATCATCACATAAAATTATCACAATGCATCCATCTTTTATCATTACATCACATAACTCATCTAATCAAACATATACTTAAAATTAATTCGACACCCAATATCACAATAATATCAAATACCACACATTTAAAGAAATTAAATCAATCAACACCTTAAAAATATTTCTATTCTATATTTTAATCTCACAATTTCCTTATTTTCACATTAATTAATTTATCCCTCAAAGGGCTACTGCCAAACGTAGCAAGCCCCAGATGGGAAATACGGTTTTCCCGTTCATCTCACAATATATTATACTCGTGAATTGAAACGCTCTCTCACCCCTTACCTTATTTCAACGCTTTCACACACGAATACGATTCCACATGCAAAAAACCTTTATTCTCCGATTTTTTGTCCTTCAATCGATCTAACTCGACAATTTATGGGTAAGCGTTAAAAATAAATTATGAGAAGACCTTTTAAAAACTAAATTTTGAACTTCGGTTAAGGAAACTTACCATAAATCATAAAAACAATTAGTGGATAATATAGATATTTTTTACATGATAGTTTTGGCATTGGTTTCATTCAAATCGGAGTTACGGTGAAGAAGAACGATACAAAATAAGGAATTTTATAAACGGAGAAGTCGGGTATTTTAGAGAGAAATTGGGATGGTTAAAAATCTGAGGAAATATGTTTATTTGACTACCTAAATGAATAAAACAACATACTGAAATTTGGACGAGAACCGAAAAAAATTTCTGGAACAGTTTTTGATGACCAGTGCGAAACGATAGGTTGTTGTTGGGTTTCCTCATTGGTCTTACCGCAGCCCAACTCGCTTCCCCTTTTTTTATTTTTTTTTTTATTTTTTATTTTATTAACAATTAGGGTTCACACATGGGTCAAACCCATTGGTCTCTTTATTTACTTTTTTGTTTTATTACTGATAATATTTTTATTTTGCTAAAACAAAATTAATAATTACTTAATCTCATTTTTAATACTCCTCCAAACATCATTAAATTTTCAAAACATTACTAATATTTCATATCTAATATATGATAAATTTGAGTAATTAAAATAATTAACCTTTTAAATAAATACATATTACAAACAATTGATACTCTCATATTCAAAATAGTCTCTATAATTATACTTATTTTTCAAAATACTCATATTGAAATACTACCATCATTAGAGAATAGTCAAAATCACAAAATAAATAAATATAACATTGCTACTTTATATTAATCACTAAATCATAATAAATATATATAAAATCACAAAGCCACAACAAGTATATAAAAATAAAAGAAATCAAACACAATATTATTACTATCCCAAGATAATTGTTTATAAAATAAATAACTAAAATATGAGATACTTAGAATTAACTAAAATAGAAATATGTGCATATTTAACATTAGTCAAACATACAAGGAAATATCACATTAATTACGAACATACATATACACGTAAAATCGCATAAAATCTTATTCTTTAAAATATGTTCACTAAAATACTATAAGTTTTAGCGAAATATTTAAGATAATAAAATATAGAATTTATTATTTATATCACTCATTTAGTCAAATGTGTACAAGATTAACACGTCATAGAAAATACACATATAAAGAAAATTAATCAATACATATTCTAAAATAACTTTAACGCCAAATTAATTATTTAAAATTCTATTTTATTAATAAATAATTTATTATAAAATTTGGGGTGTCACAATTCTCCCCTTGTTAAAGAAATTTCGTCCTCGAAATTTGTTGAGAACAATATTCAAATTAATGTCTAACTAACCGCCCTCAAGATTCAAACTTAGTCTAGAAACATTTCTAAGGCATATAAATGACTTAGCATGATTGACTAACATGACACCATAAATCAATTAAACACATCATACTCAACAACTCAATTATGAAGAAAATATTATGATTATTCAATATCGTTTATAGATAAAACTAAGCATGTGCATTTAGTCAACAACAATTTACCACATTTAGTTGAATTAAATAACAAATATCAAATACGATATCAAGTTCAACTAACAACTTAAACAATATTCTACTAGTTTATGTCTCTTTAAAGAATGTCTAAAAACTAACAACAATCACACTATAGGTTTCAAAAAATTAGACATATAGAGAAACTTTTAAAATATTTCACACCTTCAAGAATAACAAACAAAAACGCATATAACACTTTTAAAATGAACACTTTAAACTTTTTTCTCGTATAAAATAGTGCAATTTCAATAAACTTTGATTTACTAGAATTTTTTAATTTTATTCCAAAAATTTACTAGTTATAAGGTTTCATACAAAAAGTTGTTTCTAATTAAACAAATAAAAATACAACTTATGACTCTCATTCCTAGTATCACCTATCAGAGCGGGGCTTCTTCCAACTTGAACTTCAAGACTCATTAACCTGTAATAACTGCGATTTCGCAAACGCAGGGCCAAGCCAGTCAAACACAAACAACGAAGGAGGTGAGTTTGGAAATCATGTTAATAGTATAATATAAGTAAGGAGAACACGCAATTACTCGTAAAAAAACCGTATCATTAGACAAAATTCTTCAAGGGAAAACATAACATTTAAAATCACTCAAGGAAAATCAATACATTTCACAATAACATCAAATCATCTAAGAAGAATTATTATCGCACACGACACATATTAATCACAAGAAAATGCAATGCTATGCATGAGCTTAGACTCTACTTCACAATGTGGTACCATTCTAACTCTGAAGTACATGGTTAGGAGGCTTGATACTATGCCACCATCCCAGTGGACGGACAATTCAATTTGGCCCTGTCCTCCTAGATCCCCTCAACTCAACCCGAGACCCATATACACGACAGTCGAGGTAAACATGTGTTGCATGGTAGCTCCCAACATTTGAAGTGCTACCTCCAAGTCACCTATGAATTCCCCACCCGAATACCTCCAACGTCTAACAATCTTGCCTTAAGGCTCGACAGTAGACCGCCACGATCAGGCTCAATATAGTTGTACTTCCCCGGAATCACTAGGCTTGTCAGGCCTTGCCTATATGGTGAAAAAATAATCTCCACTTCACAAATTCTCAATATTTATTTTCTCCCCTCGTTATACTCCATTAAGACCGTCATCTCAAACACAAAGTGGAATCACAATTATTTCGTCAAGGGTTACTTCAATATTTTCATCACAAATTCATAACATCACCATTATAAATCACACATCATCATCATGACATAAACTCATCACAAATTTAGAGCATCACTACCATCACATAAACTTATCACAAATTTATAAATCACAATTATTATTCATAGATCATCATCATCATCACATAAAATTATCACAAAACATCCATTTTTTATTATCAGATCAAATAAACTCATCTAATCAACACATACATAAAATTAATTCGACACTCAATATCACAATAACATCAAATACCACACATTTAAGGAAATTAACTCAATCCACACCTTACAAATATTTCTATTTTATATTTTAATCTCGCAATTTCCATATTTTCACATTAATTAATTTATCCCTCAAAGGGATACTGTCGTACGTGTAACACTCTAAATTTTATAATAAATTATTTTATTAATTAAATAGGATTTTAGATAATTAATTTGGTGTTAAAATTATTTTGGAATATATGTTGATTAGCTTTATGATTAATTTTCTTTATAGGTGTGTTTTCTATGATGTGCTAATCTTGTACATATTTGACCAAATATGTTATATGAATAATAAATGTTATATTTTATTATTTTATATATTT
>JBBPBP010000003.1:29860545-29886172 GCA_037974735.1 Cicer chorassanicum
TATTAAATTGGATATTATATTTTTACTCAATATAGAATAGTCAATTTAGGGAAAAAATAATCTTGATTTACGACATTTAATTTAATTAATTATACAAATTTTTTAGGTTTGACTAGAGATATTGATAAAAAAAAACAAGTTGATAAGAGCTAATTTATTTATTATATTGAACTAGTAAAATACTGGTATGTGATCATATAGATCCAAGGTTGAGAGTAGTTCTCTATGTGACTAAAAAAATAATATATTTACTTATTTAAATTATGAATATGATTAGGAAATTAGAAGCATTGGGAGATGAACACTTGTAAAATATGAATGCACAACTTTCTTCTTTGTGTTTTATATATCTAAACTAAAGTGAAATATATAAAACATTGTCATAATTGCATTGATAAACCACTCACGTGTATGATAGTGAGTTTGATTTTTTATTAGTGAGAACTTGTGATATGTGTGATAGTTCCATCTCATTAGTGATAAATTGTCTTGTGGATGACAATTATGTATGTGTAATAGTGCAATCTCATAAAAAACAACTCGTTCAAATTTTAATCAGTCAGAACCTGTCTTATTTATGTTGTTTAATCTCATAGGTGACAATTTGTTTAGTCTATTATAAATGATTTCCTTTTTACGTTGAAAATATTAAAAAAACCTTATTTTTACTAATTCTTTATTCAAAAATATTTGTCCCGTGCATGATGTTTATAATAAATTGTCATTAGTATATATAATTATTTTTAATTTTATTTAGAAGATATAAATATATATTAGTTTTAACTAATGGATTAAAAAGAAACATTTGCTTAGTGTATAAATTGTATGTTCCAAAATCTTCATTAATGACTAATTTTTTTAAAAAAACTATGTGAAAAATTTGTAGTGTGAAAAAAACTTTAGTTATTTTAGTTATAATTGTTCTAATTTTTATGTTGATGTTATAGTTATTTTATTAATAATAATTATAATTCTTATCATTTTATTTAGAAGATACTAAAATTACACTAATTTTAACTAGGTAATTATCGACAAACTGATAAAGCTACATCATATGCATATTTTTTTGTTGTTTTTAGTGTTATTTATCTTTAATCATTACTTAGTTTAAGCATTTATTTGATATAGTTTGTTGATTTTAGCTTTTTAATTTAATGAAATGTGTATGCTCTTATTTTCTTGATTAAGTAGAGATTTTTCATAGTTTTGTGTTGTTTCGTTGTTTTAGTGTAGTGCTCAATTTTAGTGAAAAATCAACATGAAGTATGTTGAGTATTTTAGCCATATCTAGAGTTGTAGATTCCAATTGAAGTCCAACAAAGTGCAAATGAAAGCTAGGTTCCATATCTACAACTTTCATGAAGAAACCGGAACCAAATTCAAACTCAAAAGAGGAGAAATATGCAGGAAACGTCAAACATGAGATGTTGTCCGCCTGAAGCACAAATGCTAGCACATGGGGCGCATTTCACAAATATTTTCACATCCGGTTTCTGCCCAGGTGCGCCTAGAGCGCAAATGCTTGCGCCTGGGGCGCATGAAACGCTGTAGAATGCATTAAAAATGCGTTTTCTCACTTTCTAGGTATCATTTTGGCTATTTTAAAGTTTGGAGACTTGTGCCCTAGTAGAGAAACTCAAAGACGGCTGGTTCTAACCCATTGAAAGAGTATTATCAAGAATCATTCATGAATCTTTCTTGTAATTTTTCTTTAGTCTCTTTCTTTTGTATCTCTGTCATGAGTAACTAAACCCTATTTGTTAGGGATGAGTGAAACGAGATGAAACCTTTATTTGTCTGTTTTGATTTCTAGTTATATGAATGAGTTTATTAATTTATTTTTCTCATCTCTGTGCTTAATGCTTTATTGTTTGATCCACTTTAAACTGTTTTACGATTCATGGTATAGAAAGCAAACAACCCAAACAGAAACTATAGTAGCCACAAACAATAAATAATGACGAGGCTTAAAGTAGTCTATCCCAAAGTTTATTTTACTTTCTATTTTTAATGTGCCCAAACAATTTAATTAGTTGTAATATTCATTCTTAATTAAAATATTAAAATATTTAACCGTCAAATATTGATACATTAAAATACTAAAATATTCAATCGTCAAATATTCATACTCATATATATTTAAACTAATTAAAAAAACTAATAAAACAAAATATTTTAATTTATATTAATAATTAAATCAAATATCTACATATAGCAAACACACAGATAACGAAAAATAATTCTAATATTTATCAACATATACCGTAAAACAATTTAAATATCAAATTAACACGTTAAATAGTATTTTAATTCATTAAATAGTGCACTATAAAATTTGGGGTATTATACTAATCGATTTTGGCTCTTAGACAATGTAGATCATTGAATAAAGGCACAAGTCTCAATGGATTAAGATTTTGGTCATTTGGGTCTTTACTAGGTTTATTCTAGGCCACTTTTGTTCTTAGCCAATGTACTTCATCCAAAAAGTGCATAAGCCGCAATGGATTAAGATTTCGGTCATTTTGGAATTTACAAGGTTTATTTTAGTCCATTTTTGTTCTTAGCCAATGAAGTTCGTTCGATAAGTGCATAATTCTCAATGGATTAAGATTTTTGATACTTTGGTTCTTATGCAATCTAGTTCATCCAATAAGTGCATAAGTCTCAACGGATTAAGTTTTTGGTCATTTCATTCTTCACTAGATTTTTTCTACTCCATTTTGATTCTTAGCCATTGTAGTTCTAATAAGTGCATTAGTCATAGTCGATTAAGATTTTGGTAATTTTGGTCTTCACATGGCTTATTAAAATCTATTTTGGTTCTTAGTCATTGATGTACACCCAATAAGTTTATAAGTCTTAATGGATTAAATTTTTTGTCATTTTGGTCTTTACTAGAATTATTCTACTCCATTCTGGTCCTTAGCCAATGTACTTTTACAAATAAGTGTGTTAGTCTAAATGGATTAATATTTTGGTCATTTTGGACTTTAATAGGTTTATTCTAATCCTTTTTGGTTTTAGGCAATGTTGTTTGTCCAATAAGTACAAAAGTCTAAATGGATTTAGATTTTAGTAATTTTAGTCTTTACTTGGTTTATTCTAGTCCATTTTGGTTCTTATTCAATGTAGTTCGTCGAATAAGTGAAGGAGTCTTTATGGATTAAAATATGGTCATTTTGGACTTTTCTAGCTTTATCAACGTACTTCTTCCAATAATTGTGTTAGTCACAATGGATTATGATTTGGTCAATTTGGCCTTTAATAGTTTTATTCTATTCAATTTTTGTTTTTGGCAATGTAGTTTATCCAATAAGAGCATAAGTCTAAATGGATTAAGATTTTGGTATTTTTTGTCATTACTTGGTTTATTCTAGTCCATTTTTATTCTTAAGCAATGTAGTTCTTTAATAAGTGCGTTAGTCTCAATGAATTGGGATTTTATTCATTTTGGTCTTTAATAGGTTTATTCAAATGCATTTTGGGTCTTAGGCAACATAGTTCATTGAATAAGTGCATAAGTCTCAATGGATTAAAATTGTGGTCCCTTTGGCCTTTACTAGGTTTATTCTAGTTCATTTTGTTCTTAGCCAATACAGTTCGTCCAATAAGTGCATAAGTCTCAATGTGTAACACCCCGATTTTTAACAGCGCGAGTGTATTTGGTATTTTTTTTAAATAAACTAAAATCAAATCCATAAATGAAGAAAATACTTTTGGATAAAATGTTTAAGTCGTAACACCACGACAAAGGTCAACAATACTTACAACAGCGGAAATGGTTTTGAACAAAAATCCAAAGTATCCAAATATAAAATACACCGGCTAAAATAGTTTGTTTCAATTACAAAAGTTCCCTTTGAGACAACAAACTTGAAATAAGAAAGGGAAAATAAATAACATTCTTAACTAGAACCCTAAGCTGATCATTAATCTAATTGAAGGTGACTGGATACTGAGAATCCACGAGTGGCATCAAGCCCCACTGCTTTCGATCAGAAATCCAACTCATCGCTATGCTACACATTAGGACGAACCTGGTTCTCATCTGAAGGCAAAGCCCAGATTTCCACAACAATTGTAAAGGGTCACCAACTGAAATTAACAAATATGACATAGCATTTAAATTCTTAATGCACAAAATAACCTTTCAACTTAGCATACATCTAAAAAGGGTTTGCATATGCCAAACATGCATAATCAAAGTTGAAAAATGAAGTTTTGGACCAAACTGCACTGTCGTATTCGAATACAGTGTTATTTTGCAAGTTAGAAGAAAAAACAGCAAAAACAGTACAAACAACACAACTGTATTCGAATACAGACCTGTTGTATTCGAATACAGATGCGAAAATAGTAAAAAACTGCACAAACAACACAAGCAACAAAACTGTATTCGAATACACAAACAATACAACTGTTTTCGAATACAGCCTCCTTATATTCGAATACAGATGCGAAAACACTGAAAAATCCTGCAGATTTTGTATTCAACTACAACCACCTTGTATTCGAATACATTTGCGAAATCAGTGGCAAAAATTTGATATCTGTATTCGACTACAACATCCTCGTAGCCGAATACAAGTGCGAATTCACAAGTCAGTAGCAAATATAGCATAACTGTATTCGACTACGACCCTGTTGTATTCGAATACAACTGTAAAAATGGCAGATTTTCAGTTTCGAAAACGTTTCACAATCATTCAATTCTTACCACACAAGGTCAATTAATCACACTTATCAATAACGGCACAATCACAAACAATAATCGAGTATGTATATACAACCATCACAGTATATCAAACTTGACTTGCGTGCCAAACACCCTAATACAATTCGTCTATGCCAATGCACATGATTCCGGAGTTCCAAACCAAAACCCTCATCGAATGGGCGTAAATCATAATTGTACCGCCTATCACAGACCAATACTAATTAACTAGGTGCCACCTATCACGGTTCATCACGATATACTAAAAAGCGTAAATTGTAAATGTACCGCTTATCACAGGCCAATACAGTTTACCGAGGTGCCACCTATCACGGGTCAGAACGATTTACCAAAGACGTAAATCATAAATGTACCGCCTATCAGAGACCGGTACAATTTACTGAGGTGCCACCTATCACGGACCTACACGACGCGAAAATCCCTACAAGGATAAGATGAACCAACAAATCACATGGCTTCGTGTCGTTACCCATCACGGTCACCACTATCACCATGGCACCATCGTGGTTACCATGTACTATGAAATGCCTGAGCATACACTAACTTTTTTCACCACAACCATTAAGTAAATGCAGCTATTAAAAGATTCCCCATTTTTAATACCCATTTAACACTAACGATTTTTCAAATTCAACACAGAGCATACTCAAACACATTTAACTCATAGTCCAACAATTCACACCAAATCACATCAATTCATTTTTCCACAAAATCCACACAAAGCCACATCTCAAAATTCAAAATATTAATTATGAACATAACAATCACACCAAACATGAATCAACCCAACCATTACGCAAATGCAGCTATTAAAAGATTCCCTTTTTTAATACTCATTTAACAATAATGGTTTTTCAAAACATTTCACATAGTACACTCAAAATTGATTTTCCTCAACTCACATCAAATTTAATCCACAATTCACATTAAATTTAAATTCCACATTTCCAAACATAAACCACCAAATTTAATCTCCAATTTTCAACCATAAATCACCAAAATAAGTCTCCAAATTTTCAACCATAAATCACCAAATTTTCAACCAGAAATTACCAATTAAATTCAACTTCCACAATTTCACCCATAAACACATTAAATTCATTTTCCACAAATCAAATTAATCAAGAAATCCTTATTTTGAATAGTCACTTGACACTTTAAACGTGGAGTATTTACTGTCAACGTCTTATTAGGTGTGGAAACAACCAAATAAAAAGGTAGAGGCGACACAGATAACTTCAAACGATTCACACAATCCATAGCAATGAAGGAATGGGTTGCCCCCGAATCAAAAAGTGCATTTAGAGTGTTACCTGCAATCTCACAGTCACGTTGAATCAGATTGCTAGATGGATTTCCAGCTTCAGCACTCACGCAATAAACACGTCCTCTAGCAGTAGGACGAGTAGCCCTAGTTGCATTCACAACCGGTTCCACCTTCGGAGCTTTACAATCCCATGAAATATGCCCTGGTTTCTGGCAATTGTAGCAAATGGGACTCTTACAGTTACAAGCATTAGCATAATGCCCCTCTTCCTCACATTGGAAACATCGAGTCACTTGCCCTACTTGTCTTCCAAAGTTCTGGCTCCCTGGGTGATTTTAACCCCTGTTGTTGTTCTGCGGTCGGTTATAGGGCGTAGCAACTTGTTTCCCTTTGTTGCCCTAATAACTCACCTGACTAGGCCTTCCAGAATTTAAATTCCCTCCTCGGCTACCTCTGTTATTCTTCATATCCTCAACTTCTCTACATTTCTCCACTAGGACTTGGAAACGTTGAATTCCCAAGGGTTAGACAGAGTCTTGAATCTCATATTTCAATCCGGCTTGGAAACGATGACACATGAATGGGTCATCAACCTCTTCATGGAAACGATGACACATGAATGGGTTATCAACCTCTTCACGGCCCAATCTTGAACTCAGTCGTTTTCCCTTGCACTATTAAGTTCCTCTTCTCTTGAATTGAAGTGTCATTTTGAAAATTCACAATGTCTACAAGTATTCCACTCGAAATCTTAATCATTCCGAATCTCAAAATTCCCGGTGCAAACTCTACGTTCAAGTGTAGGTCTCTGAATGCTTCCCACAACTCTTGTTGTCTAGCCATCACTGGTGAAGACACTGATACACTCCATCTCCTCTAACGCATGTTCAATTCCTTATGATCAAACAAATATTTCAAACTTTTATGGTCACTGAACACTATGAACGTGCATCCATATAGGTAGTGTCTCCAAATCTTCAATGTGAAAACTACAACAGCAAGCTCTAAATCATGAGTAGGATAGGTCCTTTCATGAATCTTCAATTGCCTTGAGGCATAAGCTACAACTTTCTTGTGTTGCATCAGAACACATCCCAATACTTGGTGAGACACATCGCAGTAAACTTCATACGGTTCTTCTGGTTGCGGTAAGATCAAAACTGGTGAGGTTGTCAACTTTTTCTTTAGTAATTGAAAATTTTCCTCACACTCCTCCGTCCATGCAAATGGTTGATCCTTTCTAGTAAGTTGCGTCAACAGAGCTACAATCTTCGCAAATCCTTCAATAAACCTCCAGTAGTATCCTACCAGCCCTACAAAACTTTGTATGTCAGTGACGGTATGAGACTGCTTCCAAGCAAGAAATGACTCAATCTTTGCTAGATCCACAACGATTCCTTCCTTAGTTATCACATGGCCTAAGAAATTTACTTCCTCCAGCCAAAACTCACACTTCGACAAATTGGCATACAATTGCTTCTCGCGCAAGTTTTCAAGAACTTGGCCCAAATGCTCTTCATGTTCTTCCTCAGTCCTTGAATAAATCAATATATCATCAATGAATATCACAACAAATTTATCTAGAAATGGACAAAAGATTCTGTTCATGTAATCCATAAAAATTATTGGTGCATTGGTAACTCCAATTGGCATAACCAGATATTCATAATGCCCAAAACGAGTTCTAAAAGCAGTTTTCTAAATATCTCATTCTCTTACTCGGATCTGATGGTAACCCGACTTCAACTCAATCTTTGAAAACACCGCGGCTCCTATCAACTGATCCATCAAATCATCAATACGCGGCAAAGGATAACGATTCTTAATAGTTGCCTTATTAAGCTGCCGATAATCCACACATAAGTGTGAGCTTCCGTCCTTATTCTTAACTAGCAATACCAGAGCTCCCCAAGGTGATACACTTGGTCTAATAAATTTCTTCTCCAACAAGTCTTCAATTTGGCCTTTGAGCTCATTTAATTCCAATGGTGACATTCGATACGACGCAATCGAAATTGGTCCGATTTTTGGGTGCAAATCTATAAAAAAAACTCCACTTCTCTTACCGGTGCAAATCCTGGAATTTTTGTTGGAAATACGTCCGGGTACTCTTGAACGAGCACCACGTCTTCTATTTTCACATTTATCTTTGCCCCCATGTTAGCCAAAGACAAAAACTCATGAGTTCATTCTCTTAGTGACACTCCTAGTTTGTTAGCAGCTAGATACTTAACAATTTCTGGTTCGGGAAAAAGAACCAGTTTGCGAGCACAATCCAAGATCACATAATGATACGACATCCAATCCATAGGGAGAATGACCTCGAGTGATTGTAGAGGTAAACAAATCAAATTAATCAAGAAATCCCTATTTACTGTCAACGTCTTAGTAGGTGTAGAAACAACCAAATCAAAAGGTAGAGGCGACACAGATAACTTCAAATGATTCACACAATCCATAGCAATGAAGGAATGAGTTGCCCCCGAATCAAAAAGTGCATTTAGAGTGTTACCTGCAATTTCACAGTCACATTGAATTAGATTGCTAGATGGATTTCCAGCTTCAGCACTCACGCAATAAACACGTCCTCTAGCAGTAGGACGAGTAGCCCTAGTTGCATTCACAACCGGTTCCACCTTCGGAGCTTTACAATCCCTTGAAATATGCCGTGGTTTCTGGCAATTGTAGCAAATGGGACTCTTACAGTTACAAGCATTACCATAACGCCCCTCTTCTCCACATCGGAAACATCGAGTCACTTGCCCCACTTGTCTTCCAAAGTTCTGGCTCCTCGGGTGATTCTTACCCCTATTGTTGTACTGCAGTCGGTTATAGGGCTTAGCAACTTGTTTCCCTTTGTTGCCCTCATAACTCACCCGACTAGGCCCTCTTGAATTAAAATTCCCTCCTCGGCTACCTCTCTTATTCTTCATATCCTCAACTTCTCTACGTTTCTCCACTAGGACTTGGAAACGTTGAATTCCCAATGGTAAGACAGAATCTTGAATCTCATCAACACAGATCTCTCTTTCCCTCTTCTCCAAGTCCGGCAGATTCTTTGCAGTTGTCTTTGCAGCAACAGAAGCAACGGAAACGGTTTTGAAATGAAAATCCAAGGAATTTAAAACAGAAAAATACACCGGGCTATGAGACCAATCCAACGTAGCTCATACCCTTGGGGTATTCTCAGCAGACACCTGTACAAAAGCACTGCCCCAAGAATTTTAACTTCCCCACGTCACATCAAAAAGTGGTACAAGGACCCATCAAAATAAAAGTCAAGCTGACAAATATGAAATAAATGAAATAAATACAACCACAAAAGAAAGACATCTAGCCCCTATACAGCCGTTTAATCTGATCATGCTACAAAGACTAAACGACCCGGGTGATCTCCACGCGCTCCGCAAAAATCCTTCTGACACATCCACGCACAGATAAGACTAACTACGCTCCCGTCTCTAGGGTACTAACTTGTAGGACAATCCTGATTCTCATCTTAGGGCAAAGCCCAGATTTCCACAATAATTGTAAAGGTCACCAACCGAAATTAACAAAAATCACATAGCATATCAATCTTAAATGTAGAAAATAACCTTTCAACTTGGCATACATCTAGAAAGGGTTTTCATATGCCAAACATGCATAATCAAAGTTGAAAAATGAAGTTGTTAACAAAACTGCACTATCGTATTCGAATACAGCATCCTTGTATTCGAATACAGTGCTATTTCACAAGTTAGTAGCAAACTTGAATATGTGTATTCGACTACACACTGCTTGTAGCCGAATACAACTGCTAAAATTTGCAGATTTCAGTTTCGAAAACGTTTCGCAATCATTAAACACTTACCGCACAAAATCAATCAATCACACTCATCTATTACGGCACAATCAAAAACAACATCTGGTCATAATTGCAACGCGTATATGCCAATGTATGTGATTCCGGAATTCCACACCAAAACCCTCCTCGAAGGGGCGTAAATCATAATTGTACGGTCTCTAACAGGCCAGTACTAATTACCGAGGTGCAGTCTCTCACAGGCTAGCACGATTTACTAAAGTGTCGCCTCTCACAAGCCTTACACTGATTTCTAGAGTGCAATCGCTCACAGATGAGCACATTATAAAGTGCAATCTCTCACAGATCAGCACGACGCGATAATCCTAGTAAGGATAAGATGAACCAACAAATCACATGGCATCATTCCATGGCCCATCTGGTCACCACTATCACGATGGCCCATCTGATCACCATGTACTATGAAAATGCATGAGCATACTCTGATTCTTTTCACCACAACCATTAAGTAAATGCAGCTATTAAAAGATTCCCCATTTTTAATACTCATTTATCACTAATGATTTTTCAAATTCAACACAAAGCATACTCAAACATATTTACTCATAATCCCGCAATTCACATCAAACCACATCAATTCATTTTTCCACACAATCCATACATAAAACACATCTCAAAAATTCATAAAAATTTAATTATGAACATATTAATCACACCAAACATGAATCACCACAACCCACACCTCAAACGCATTAAATTCAACTTCCATGATTTCACCCATAAACATATTAAATTCATTTTCCACCAATCTAACCATAAAACACATCTCAAAAATTCATAATATTAATGATGAACACATTAATCACACCAAACATGAATCACCACAACCCACACCTCAAACGCATTAAATTCAACTTCCATAATTTCACCCATAAACACATTAAATTCATTTTCCACCAATCTACACATAAAATACATCTCAAAAATTCATAATATTAATTATGAATACATCAATCACACCAAACATGAATAACCACAACATTATTAATATATGAGAGTTCTCCCCACTGCTAACTCGGTGCCGACTACATAAACATAAATATTTATAACTATTTGTTCACAACTAAAACTTATCCACCCACAACAAAATTCCCAAAATTATATGTTTTTCACATACCAATTTTTATAGGTCCACTAAGTTATATGTTTCCCAAAATTATATGTTTTTCACAAGCGGTCTAACAATCTTCTCAAGGTCCACTAAGTTTCCCTTATTTTCCTATCGATGAAATACAATCGCCCAGAACTATGCCACATAGCCTCATATATGTCCACTTGGTACGAAACATCCATTAGGTACCAAACTGAAACACTAAGTATGACACCAACACCTTGAGAATAAAACAATCATTACCGCCGAGAACTCCCTAATTTCTCCATTGCCCACAAATCCTCGATTTTCTTTAGTCGCACAACTACACTAACCCAGAGTGTTCTTATCAAAATATTGGTCTGATTATAACTTTAATAATCACATCCTCACATCCGATGGGTGATCAAAGTTTCCTCCAATATTTTAGACAACATGCCGGAACTATACCCCCTACAACACACAAACTCCCTTTAAGTTTAGGGTTTCATTTCCACGGTCACGTCTCCTACAAAAATCCAATTTGAATTTCATTCACTGGTTAAGACCTACATTTGTCTCATTCTAACACCTCAAATTCACGTTTCACTAGTCAATTTCCTACATACTTCGCAATACTAGACAAATCTGAAAATAATTTTCCTACATCTGCTGCCAACATTCATTCTGATACTTCTCAATTTTGCCACGCCCTTTATTTGCAGCTTGATGATTATCTTTTCATTATGACCGGTCAAACACATTGTATTTACTCCATCGCTTTTCCATTTATACAAACCTTAAATCTCTACCTCGAACCTTGATACATCTTCATTATTTTAGAAATCATTACTTAGCTTTCTGTTGTATGTCTTTTTCCAAAAATTGCTCTCTTCTTTGATAGCCACATTCGGTACACCCCATAGTGCGTCATATCCCAAAATATCATCCAACTTAACTTGATTTTCTTTTTGTCTTTCGTCTTATTATTAAACTTTTCTTCCTTCAGATAAGCTTGTCATCATAGTCTTTGAGAATTTCTTCAACGATTCAATAAAGTCTTCATTCCTCCAAATTTTCACACTTCCTATGAAATATTCTACATCAGAAATATATCTCAAAACACTTTTCACCTTTACCGTCATCCAACCGTCCATGTGGTCAACATCTAGAGTTCTTTTTTTGCTTAGCTCATATTCCATCATACTTTGTCTTTCTTCATTAAAGTGATTTCAATAATTCAAGCCTTATTAGTTTCCACCAAACTTTTCCATTCCACGCTCAATTCTTCCCTACCAACAAACATTTAACTCTTTTGATTGACGAACACAATAACGTTTTCATTGGCATACCCTTCTAATAACAATGTCTGATTTACGGGTGGGGTAATTCATTTCATGAATCCTCAATTGACATAAGCTACATACCCATGTGTTGCTCCAACAAGTTTCCAAAATTTGGTTCACTCGCTAGATTTTCTTATTCATTCTTAACCTTCACCAAGGTACCAACTAAAAGAATCTCAGCAATTGAACAACCTAAAGAATTACTTCATATACATTTCCAATAAGCATCTCCTAAAGAATAATTATCTTTAGACCTTGTGACACCCTAAACCCCAAAATAATATATAATAATTTATAATAGAATTTTTAACTTTAGTTCGCAGCGGGTAAAGCAAATACGTTTTCAAGGGAATAAAAACTTTGATAAATAATTTGAGATATCATATTCCTCAAAATTCAAAATGATCACTTTAAACTTTTTCCTCCTATAAAATAGTGCAATCTCCATAAAATTTGATTTAACTAGAATTTCTTAATTTAATTTCAAAAATTTACTAGTTAAAGGTTTCATACAAAAAGTAGTTTCTAATTAAACATATAAAAATACAACTTATGACTCTCATTCCCGGTATCACCTATCAGAGCGGGGCTTCTCCCAAATTTGAACTTCAAGACTCATTAACCTGTAATAACTGCGATTTCGCAAACGCAGGGCCAAGCCAGTCAAACACAAACAACGAAGGAGGTGAGTTTTGAAATCATGTTAATAGTATAATATAAGTAAGGAGAACACGCAATTAATAATAAATAAACCGTATCATTAGACAAACATTCTTCAAGGAAAACATAACATTATAAAGTCAAAACCACTGAAGGAAAGTCAATACATTTCACTATAACATCAAATCATCTAAGAAGAATTATTATCGCACACGACACATATTAATCACAACAAACACAATCATAAGAAAATGCAATGCTATGCATGAGCTTAGACTCTACTTCACAATGTGGTACCATTCTAACTCTGAAGTACTTGGTTAGGAGGCCATGATACTATGCCACCATTCCGGTGGACGGACAATTCAAATTGGCCCTGTCCTCATAGATCCCCTCAACTCAACCCGAGACACATATACGCGACAGTCGAGGTAAACGTGTGTTGCATGGTAGCTCCCGACATTTGGAGTGCTACCTCCAAGTCACCTAGGAATTCCCCACCCGAATACCTCCAAGGTCTAACAATCTTGCCTTAAGGCTCAACAGTAGACCGCCACGATCAGGCTCAATTCAGTTGTACTTCCCTGAAATCGCTAGGCTTGTCAGGCCCTACCTATATGATGACAAAATAATCTCCACTTCACAAATTCTCAATATTTATTTTCTCCCCTCGTTGGCCTATGATACTCCATTAAGACTGTCATTTCAAACACAAATTGGAATCACAATTATTTCATCAGGGGTTACTTCAATATTCTCATCACAAATTCATAACATTACTATTATAAATCACATATCATCATCATTACACAACTCATCACAAATTTATGAAATCACGATTATTATTCATACATCATCATCATCACATAAAATTATCACAATGCACACATCTTTTATTATCAAATCACATAAACTCATCTAATCCAACATATGCACCAAATTCATTCGACATCCAATATCACAATAATATCAAATATCACACATTTAACAAAATTAAATCAAATATCACAATAATATCAAATAACACACATTCAATGGAATTAAATCAATCAACACCTTATAAATTTTTCTATTCCACATTTTAATATCACAATTCCAATATTTGCACATTAATTAATTTATCACTCAAAGGGCTATTGCCGTACGTAGCAAGCCCCGGATGAATCGTTGGGAAATACGGTTTTCCCGTTCATCTCACAATATATTACACTCATGAATTCAAACGCTCTCTCACCCCTTACCTTATTTCGACGCTTTCACACACGAATACGATTCCACGAACAAACAACCTTTATTTTCTGACTCTTCGTCCTTCAATCGATCTAACTCGACAATTTATGGGTAAACGTTAAAAATAAATTATGAGAAGACACTCTAAAATTAATTTCGAAATTCGGTCAAGGAATCTTACCATAAATCAGAAAACCAATAAGTGGATAACATAGCCACTTTTCACACGATCGTTTTGGCGTTGGTTTCACTCAAATCGAACTTACGGTGAAGAAGAACGGTGCAAAATAACGAATTTCATAGACGGAGAAGTCGGATATTTTAGAGAGAAATTGGGATGGTTAAAAATCTGGGAAAGTGTGTTTAATTGACAAGCTAGATGAATGAAACAACATACTAAAATTTGGACGAAAACGGTGAAAGTTTTCTGAACAGTCGTGAGACACCGACATCGAGTTCCTATTTAATTCTCACTATTCCCGTTGCTACAGCCGCTGCCATGCCTTCCATTCCTGTAGCTCTACAATTTGTTTTGTTAGGTTATTACTAACCTAACCTATTGAACCAATTTTATTTCTTTACTGTATTTTTTTATTTTCACAAAGCCCAATTAATTACCCACTTATTTTAATTTATTTATTTGTAATTAAAATAATATTTTTTTTAAATATCAACTTAAAATAATTATATTTTGAAAATAGTTAAAATGACAAAATAAATAAATATAACATCAATATTTTAAAAATAGATTAATTAAAGTAGTTAATTTTTTTAAACACTACATATTACGAACAACAAAAACTCTAATATTCAAAATAATCAATATAATTATACTTATTTTACAAAATACTCATATTAAAATACTACCATCATTAGAGAATAGTCAAAATCACAAAATAAATAAATATAACATTACTACTTTATATTAATTACTAAATCATAATAAATATATATAAAATCACAATGCCACAACAAGTATATAAAAATAAAGGAAATCAAACATAATATTATTACTATCCCAAGATAATTGTTTATAAAATAAATAACTAAAATAGGAGATACTTAGAATTAATTAAAATATAAATATGTGCACATTTAACATTAGTCAAACATACAAGGAAATATCACATTAATTACAAACTTACATATACACGTAAAATCTTCTAAAATCTTATTTTTATTTTATTTTTTTTTAAATATTACACTAAAATACTATTTAGAAAAATATATAAAGTATAATATTTGTTATTTAGATTACTTGTGTAGTCCAATATGTATAATAGTAGCACGTCATCTAAAGCACCCATATAACGAAAACGAATCACGAAATTTATCACATATATTCTAAAATAATTTTAACACCAAATTAATTATTTAAAATCATATTTCATTATTAAAATAGTTTATTATAAAATTTGGGGTGTTACAGACCTCATCCTCATAACTTAGCAGTAAAATATCTCCAAGACCCACATACATTCTTCGTCCATCTAGTAACTGAAACACTCATTTTAAATCTTAACGCTTGGCTTCCCTAGAACAACAGCTAAACCATAAATCATTTGTTACATATCTTCCTATCCACTCTTTGTCATTGAATAAAATCATAATTTTCTGATCCTTGAAATCTTCGAATACTCATTGCACCGTCTAAATTCATCCATGTCCTCTTAAGATACAACACAAGGTCTTATTCATCATTGACTCTAACCTCCTTAGTAACCTCACTAATGAAAACTCTTCTAATCATAACACAACATTATTAGTAAATCTTCAAACACTTCCATCCATAACATGAAGTATTTATCACTTGCCTACCTCAACACCCTTGATCATACAAGTTTAAGGTGTCACTTTGTCCTCCATCCAACCTTGTGGACCTTGAATCATCAGCTTAAAGATTAACCATCTCAGGGTCTCATATAAAATCATGATTAATCCCTCTGACCTATCAAAAAATTCACATTCTCCTAGTGTTTACCATCCTTTAATAAACACTCCATGCTTACATTGCAATAATCTCTAAATATTCTTGTACTCTGTACTTCCAATTCCACTTAACAGTAACATGTTGTTCAATACATCAAGGCTTAACTCCTTATGTTTACCTGAACATCACCCAAAATTTACACTCACACGTCAATGATTTAATCTAAAGTCACTATCCATACTTATTATCTCATAAACCACACAGAGATTTGTCACTTACCAACAAAATACATAGTCTCAGTCCTATAATCGTCATGAGATTCATACTTAACAATCTAAGTCACAGTGTCTTTTATCTAACCAAGGTAGTATTCACCCCTAATGTGTAGCGCACCTTAACTTCAATACAAGCCTCCATAGTTGACACCTGAGCACTAGATGCTATTCCAAATGCAAGCCTCATCTTCTCAACAATTCCATGGTGTTCAGATCTCATTGACAGTTATCAAACTTCGTCCAGTCTCATCCTGAAATCTACCAGGAAAGCATCCAATACTTTTCTTAAAAAAAAAATCTCCATTTAGATCTTTACTTGAAATCCCCTATCAGTCTCACACGTATAAGATCTTTGAGTTATCACCAATAACATAGTCTCTATATCCTTGGAACCACTTCATAAATCCCATGTCGTCATGATTCGCTTCAACCCTATTTTCCTAGACCAATACGTTTAAGGAATTCAGAGACACTCGTCCACCAAAGTTGACTAATGTTCCATGTTTTAGCTGCTCTCCCAACTACAATGCTACAAGGCATGTTGTTTCGTACAAGAAACAATAAACTAATTAAGCATATCATGCCTGACCCAAGACAACAAAACACAAAGTACACGTGGACTCCAGTTACTTGTTACCCCTAACCTCGACTCTTGATCAGCTTAGGACACCCAAATCTTAACCCCAAAGAAATTGAAACCAAGACTATGATACCACAATGTAACACCCCAATTTTTAACAGCGCGAGTGTATTTTTTTACTTCAATAAACTAAAATCAAATCCATAAATGAAGAAAATACTTTTGGATAAAATATTTAAGTCGTAACACCACGACAAAGGTCAACAATACTTACAAACATCGGAAATGGTTTTGAACAAAAATCCAAAGTATCCAAATATAAAATACACTGGCTAAAATAGTTTGTTTCAATAACAAAAGTTCCCTTTGCAACAAAGACATTCAAATAAGAAAGGGAAAATAAATAACATTCTTAACTAGAACCCTAAGCTGATAATTAATCTAACTGAGGGTGACTGGATACTGAGAATCTACGAGCGACATCAACCCCCCTGCTTTCGATCACAAATCCAACTCATCGCTATGCTACGCCTTAGGATGAACCTGATTCTCATCTGACGGCAAAGCCCAAATTTTCATAATAATTGTAAAGGGTCACCAACCGAAATTAACAAATATCACATTGCATTTAAATGCTAAATGCACAAAATAACCTTTCAACTTAGCATACATCTAGAAAGGGTTTGGATATGCCAAACATGCATAATCAAAGTTGAAAAATGAAGTTTTGGACCAAACTTTACTGTCGTATTCGAATACAGCATAATTGTATTTGAATACAGTGTAATTTGGCAAGTCAGAATCAAAAACAGCACAAAGAGCACAACTGTATTCGAATACAGATGCGAAAACAGCAAAAAAACAGCACAACCTCCTTGTATTCGAATACAGATGCAAAAACAACAAAAAAAACAGCACAAACATCACAGCTGTATTCGAAAACAACCTCCTTGTATCCGAAAACAAATGCGAAAACCGTGAAAAATCCTGCAGATTTTGTATTCGACTACAACCACCTTGTATTCGAATACAAGTGCGAATTCACAAGTTAGTAGCAAATACAACATAATTGTATTTGACTATGACCCTGTTGTATTCGAATACAACTGTAAAAATTGCAGATTTTCAGTTTCGAAAACTTTTCGCAATCATTCAATACTTACCACACAAGGTTAATCAATCACAATTATCAATAACGACACAATCACAAACAACAATCGAGTATGTATATTCAACCATCACAGTATATCAAACATGACTCGCGTGCCAAGCATGCTAATTTACAAAGGTGCCACCTATCACGGGTCAACACGATTTACAAAGGTGCCACCTAACACGGGTCAGTACAATTTACAATGGTGCCACCTATCACGGGTCAGCACGATTTACAAAAATGTGCAGTCTATCACAGATCTACACGATGCAAAAATCCCTGCAAGGATAACATGAACCAACAGATCACATTACATCATCTCGTGGCCTATCACGGTCACCACTATCACCATGGCACCATTGCGGTCACCATGTACTATGAAATGCATGAGCATACTCTGACTCTTTTCAGCAAAACCATTAAGTAAATGCAGCTATTAAAAGATTCCCCATTTTTAATACTCATTTAACACTAATGATTTTTCAAATTCAACACAGAGCATACTCAAATACATTTAACTCATAGTCCCACAATTCACACCAAATCACATAAATTCATTTTTCCACAAAATCCACACATAACCACATCTCAAAATTCATAATATTAATTATGAACACATCAATCACACCAAACATGAATCACCACAACCATTACGTGAACGTGTTATTAAAAGATTCCCCTTTTTTAATACCCATTTAACGATAATGGTTTTTCAAAACATTTCACATAATACACTCAAAACATATTTTTCTCAACCCACATCAAATTTAACCCACAATTCACATTAAATTCAAACTCCATATTTCCAAACATAAACCACCAAATTAAATCTCCAATTTTCAACAATAAATCACCAAATTAAATCTCCAAAATTTCAACCATAATCACCGAATTAAATCTCCAAATTTTCAACAAACACATACACACATCACTTCACTCACATCTCAACTATTTTGATAAAAATATCTACTCTCGTTGCAACTCAATTGACAGATAAAATTTCCAGCAACTAGAGATATTTTTAAAAATACTGTCCGGTAATAAATTTTTCGTAACGTAAACGAATTATTTCTCGCCATATAATTTTCACCGGTCTCAAGATATATATATATATATATATATATATATATATATATATATAAAATGCTTTTGGTACCAACTCTATTAAAAATGCTTGTGGTACTTAATTCACAAAATGAATTAAAATTGGGCTAAATGCTTCAGCAATTCAACACCAAATATACTAAAATTGCATAAATTAGAGTTTGAAATTGAGGGTCTTACACAATGGATTAATATTTTGGTCATTTTTGTTCTTTCTTTGTTTATTCTAGTCCACTTTTGTTCTTAACCGATGTTGTTGGTCCAATAGGTGCATAAGTGTCAATGGATTAAGATTTTGGTGATTCTACTCTTTGATAAGTTTATTCTAGTCCTTTTTTTGTTCTTAGCCAATGAAGGTCATCCAATAAGTGGTTGAGTCTTTATAGATTATTATTTTGGTCTTTAAGAAGTTTATTCTAATCTATTTTGTTCTTAGGCAATGTGCTTCGTCCAACAAGTGCATAAGTGTCAATGGATTACAATTTTGATCCTTTTGGTTTTTAGTAGGTTTATTCCTGTCCATTTTTGTTCTTAGTCTCAAATTATTAGGATTTTGGTGTTTAATAGGTTTATTCAAATCTGTTTTGGGTATTAGGCAACATAGTTCGTCGAATATGTGGCAAAGTCTCTTTTGAATAAGATTTGGTTCATTTTGGCCATTAAAAGGTTTATTTTAAGCAATTTTGGTTCTTAGGCAATTTTGTTCGTCGAAGAACTAAGTAAGTCTCACTAGATTAAGATTTTGGTCACTTTGGTCTTTACTACATTTATTCTAGGCCATTTTTGTTCTTAGCCAATGTAGTTCATCCAATAAGAGCATAAGTGTCAATGGATTAACATTTTGGTGATTTTGGTTTGTTATAAGTTTGTTCTAGTCCTTTTATGTTTTTAGCCAATGAAGTTTGTCCAATAAGTGCATGAGACTTTATTGATACAGATTTTGGTTCTTAAGCAATTTTGTTCGTCGAATAAGTGCATAAGTGTAATCAATTTTGGTTCTTAAGCAATAAGTGTAATCAATTTTGGTTCTTAAGCAATTTTGTTCGTCGAATAAGTGCATAAGTATCAATGGATTAATATTTTGGTCCCTTGACCTTTAATAGGTTTATTCTACCATTTTTGTTCTTAGCTGTAACGCCCCCGATTTTTTGATCCAAAGCATTACTTAAAAATACTTATTGCTTAGAAAAATTACGATAATTTAATTATTTAAGTAAGAATACAACTTATAACACTTAGTAGTACTTGTATGATTTTCATACAAAAAATCGTTTCTAATTAAATAAGTAAAATACAACTTATAACACTTATCCCCAATAAAACTTAACAGAGTGGGGCTTCTCCCAACTCGAACTTCAAGACTCATTAACCTGTAATAACTGTGATTTTGCAAATGCAAGGACAAGCCAGTCAAACACAAACAACGAAGGAGATGAGGTTTAAAATCATGTTGATAGTATAATATAAGTAAGAAGAACATGCAAATAATCAACACAGAGTCGTATCAACCACATCACAATATATCAAAACATACAAGGAAATAATCATATTATAGAGTCAAAATCACTTAAGGAAAATCAATATCTCATTATAACATCAAATCATCTAAGAGAAATCAATATCTCATTATGGTCTTTACTAGCTTTATCCTAGTCCATTTTTGTATCTTATCCAAAGTAGTTCGTCCAATACGTTCCTAAGTACTAATGGATTAAAATATTGGTCTTTACATGGTTTATTCTAGTCCATTTATTTCTTATCCAATGTAGTTTTTCCAATGAGTGAATGAGTCTTTATTGATTAAAATTTGGTCATTTTGGTCATTACTAACTTTATTGTAGTCCATTTGGGTTCTTAGCCAATGTAGTTCTTTCAATAAGTGTTAGTCTCAATGTATTAAGATTTTGTTCATTTTGGTCTTTACTAGGTTTATTCTTGTCCATTTTTGTTCTTAGCAAACTATGTTCGTCCAATAAGTGCATTAATCTTAATGGATTATGATTTTGGTCTTGTTTTTCTTTAATAGTTTTATTTATGTCCATTTTTGTTCTTCGCCAACTAAGTTTGTCCATTTTAAGTTCTTTCTGTCTTTAATAGAGTTCTTCTAGTCCATTTTTGTTCTTAGACAATTTAGTTCTTCCAATAAGTGCATTAGTCTCAATAGAGGTTTTTCGTAGTCCATTTTTATTCTTAGCCAATGAAGTTTGTTTAATAAGTGCATGGGTCTTTATGGATTAAATTTTTGTCAATTTGATCTTTATTAGGTTTATTCTATTCCATTTTGGTTATTCGCCTATAAAGTTCTTTCAATAAGTGTGTTAGTCTCAATGGATTTGGATTTTAGTCATTTTGATCATTAATAGGTTTATTCAAATCCATTTTGGGTCTTAGGCAATGTAGTATGAGAATAAGTGAATAAATCTCAATGGATTAACATTTTTGTCATTTTGGTCATTAATAGGTTTATTCTAATGCATTTTGGTTCTTATGCATTGTTTTTACATCGAATACGTGCACATGTCTCAATGGATTAAGTTATTGGTGATATTATTCTTTACAATGTTAATTGTAGTCCATTTTGGTTTTTAGTAATTGTAGTTTTTAATAAATGCATTAGTCTCGATTGAATAAGATTTTGGTCATTTTGGTATTCACTCGGCTTATTCTAATCCATTTTGGTTCTTAGACAATCAGTGCATAAGTCTCAATTTATTATGATTTTGGTAATTTGTTTTGTTTTTACTAGCTTTATTCTAGTCAAATTTTCTTCTAAGCCATTGTAGTTCAATTGAAGAGTAAAATGACCCAAATCTTAATCCATTGAATCCTATGCAATTATTGGACGAACTACATTGCCTATGAACCAAAAATGGATTAGAATAAAGCTATCGAAAACGAAAATGACCTCAAATCTTAATCCATTGTGACATATGCAATTATTGGACATACTACATCGCTTAACAAGCCAAATGGATTTAAGTAAACATATTATGCACTTATTGGACTAACTACATTGCCTTTGAATCAAAATGAATTAGAATAAACCTTTTTAAGACCAAAATGACATAAAAACTTAATCCATTGATACTAATGACCTTATTGGAGAAACTATATTGTCCATGAATCAAAAGGATTAGAATAAACTTATTGGAGAAACTACATTGTCCATGAATCAAAATTGACTCAAAATCTTAATCAATTGAGATTTTGAACTTATTTGAGGAACTACATTTCCTAAAAACCAAAATGGATTACTATGAGCCTATTAAAGACAAAAATGAACTAAATTCTTAGTCGATTGAGACTTATGTACTTATTGGACGAACTAGATTGCTTAAGAATGAAAATGGATTAGAATAAACCTATAGAAGACTAAAATAACCTAAAATCTTAATCCATTGAAACTAGTATACTTATTAGACGAACTACATTGATTCAGAACCAAAATGGACTACAATAAACCTAGAGAAGACCAAAATGCAACTAAAATGTTAATTTGTTTAGACTTATGCACTTATTTGACGAATTGCATTGCCTAAGAATTAGAATGGTTTAGAATAAACCTATTAATGACAAAAATACCTAAATTCTTAGTCCATTGAGACTTATGCACTTTTGGACGAAGACCAAATGGACTAGAATAAACCTATTAAAGAAGAAAATAACCTAAATTCAATTAGAATAAACATATAAAAAACCAAAATGGACTAGAAAAAACATAGTAAAAACAAAAATGACTTAAAATCATAATCCATTGAAACGATTGGACGTATTAGACGGACAACATTGACGAACAATCGAAATGGACTAGCATTAGCTGAGCGAAGACTAAAATTACCAAAATCATAATCCATTGAAACTTACTACATTGCCTAAAGGGATTACAACAAACCTGTTATAGACCAAAATGGATTAGAATCAAAATGGATTAGAACAAACTTGTTATAGACCAAAATGACCTCAATTCTTAATCCATTGAGACTTATGCACTTTTTGGACCTATTACATGGCCTTATAAACAAAATGGATGAGAGTAAACCTATTAAAACAGAAGTAGCCTAAATTCTTAATCGGTTGAGACTTATTGGACGAATTACATTACATTAGTTCACTTATTAGACGAGCTAGAATAAAAATACATAAGAACAAAACGCAACTAAAATCTTAATCCATTGAGACTTATGCACTTATTGGATAAACTACATTGCCTAAGAATAAAAAATGATTAGAATAAACCGATTAAACACAAAAAATGACCTAAAATTTTAATCAATTGAGACATATGCACTTATTGGGGGAACTACAAAGCATAAGACGAACTATAAAATTGAATTAGAATAAACCTATAAAAACCAAAATGACCTAAAATCTTTATCCATTCATACTAGTGTACCTATTAGACAAACTACATTAACTAACAACAAAACGGACAAAAATAATTCTAGTTAAAACCAAAATTACTTAAAATATTAATCTGTCGAGACATGTGCACTTGTCGGACGAATTACAATGCCTTAGAACCAAAATGGATAAGAATAAACCTATTAAAGAAAAAAAATGACCTAAATTGTTAGTCCATTGAGACTTAGGCACTTATTGGGCATAAGAATCAAAATGGACTAGAATAAGCCTATTAAAAACCAAAATGACCTAAAATCTAAATCCATTCAAACTAGTGCACCTATTAGACGAACTACATTGACTAAGAACCAAAACGGACTAGAATAAACCTAGTAAAAACCAATATGACCTACAATATTAAACTGTTTAGAAGTATACACTTATATGATGAATTACATTGCCTAAGAACCAAAATGGATTAGAATACACCTATTAAACACCAAATTAACCTAAAATCTTAATCAATTGAGGCTGCAATGCAAATGAATCATAATGAATTAGAAAGAACCTATTCAAAAGCAAAATGATCTAGAGTCTTAATGTATTGAAACTATTGCAATTATTAGATGAACTACGTTGACTAAGAACCAAAATGGACTAGATTAAGCCGAGTGAAAACTAGAATTACCAAAACCATAGTCCATTGAAATATTAATCCGTTTAGAATTATGGACTTATATGACGAATTATATTGCCTTAGAACCAAAATGGATTAGAATAAACCTGGTAAAGACCAAAATCACCAAAAATCTTAATCCATTGAAACTAGTGCACTTATTAGACAAACTACATTGACTTAAAACCAAAATGGACTAGAAAAAACCTAGTAAAAACCAAAATAACTTCAAATCTTAATCGATTGAAACTATTGCACTTATTAGACGAACTACATTGACTAACAACCAAAAGGGACTAGAATAAACCTATTAAAGACAAAAATAATCTTAATTCTTAATCCATTGAGAGTTATGCACGTATTGGACAAATTACATTGCCTAAGAATCAATATCGAATAGAATAAACCTATTAATAACCAAAATGACCTAAATTCTTAACCCATTGAGAATTATGCACTTATTGGAGGAACTACATTGCATACGAATGAAAAATGAATTAGAATAAACCTATTAAAAACAAAAATTACCTAAAATCTTAATCCATTGAAACTAGTGCACTTATTATACGAACTACATTGACTAAGAACGAAAATTGAGTATAATAGACCGAGTGAAAACCAAAATGACCTATAATTTACAATTGTTGGACGAATTACATTCCCTATTGACAAAAATGGATCACGATAAACCAATTAATGACCAAAATGACAAAAATCTTAATGTAATGAGACAAATACACTTATTAGATATACTACATTGACTAACAACTAAAATGGACTAGAATAAACCAAGTAAAGGTCAAAATGACTTGAAATCTTAATCCATTGAAACTAGATGAACTAGATTTACTAACGACCAAAATGGACTAGAATAAGCAGAGTGAAGACTAAAATTACCAAATTCTTAATCCATTGGACGGTCAACATTGCCTATGAAACAAAATGGATTAGAATAAACTTATTAAACTCCAAAATGACCTAAATTCTTAGTCCATTTACAATTATGCACTTATTGGACGAACTATATTGCCTAAGAAACCGAATGGATTAGAATAAAGATATTAGGGCCTGTTTGATGGATAGGATAGCTAGACAGGATATGATACACGTATCCTATTCCTCTCTAATCCTTTGTTTGATGCATCAATTGGATAGGATAAAATAATCAAAAACTTAAAATAATCAGGTTGCATCCGCATTATCTTATCCTTAATTTGAGGTGGGTTAAATAATCCGTTCTCAAGCGGATATCATTCTTCGCGTTTCTCTCTTCCTCTAGCCTCACGACTCGTGTTCGAGTGTACCCTGTGGCACTCTTCCAATTTTTTTTTTTCTTTCATATTTGCACTAATTTCTGATTGGTGAAATTATGTTGATTTACTTTTTTTTTTTT
>JBBPBP010000003.1:29886467-29922473 GCA_037974735.1 Cicer chorassanicum
TCAAGATAATGTTATAAGAGTAAGGGCTTGTTTGACTGTGTTTTACTTTTTAGTTTTTGAAAACTATTTTATAAATAAATTTAAAAAAATTGTTTTTAAAAAGAAAATTTAAAAAAATTTGTTTGCTAATTTTAATTTTTTAAAACAGTCTTTGACAGAGAATTAAAAAAATTAAAAAATAAAAAGTAAAACTCCATTTATCTGTTTTGCTTTTTTAGTTTTTTAAAAACAAGTAATCCAAACAAATTGTTTCGTTTTTAAATTTTAAAATACTAAAATAGAGTTTTTGGGATTTGAATCAAACAAACTCTAAGTCATTCTTCAATTGTGATAGATACAGAAATCACAATTTTTTCAAGTATATAAAATTACTTCATAAATTATTTACATTTTTATGATAGTGAGTCATTCTTCAATTGTGATAGATAGAGAAATCACAATTTGTATGATAGTGAGTCATTCTTCAATTGTGATGGATAGAGAAATCACAATTTTTCAAGTATATAAAAGTACTTCATAAGTTATTTAAATTTTTTAGCATTTTTGTTTATTTATTAAAAATTATATGAATGTTATTTTGAAAGAAAAAAAATTAAATAGATTATAAGGACAAATTTTTCGTTTTATCAAAATATAAATCATATCATCTTGTTATCTGTTGTGTATCAAACACTAAATAGGATAAACTAATTTTATCAAGTTTGTTATCATGTGCACATCAAACGTTGGACATGATAACTCCTTATCCTACCCATATCCTATCCTGTCTCTATCCTACTCCTTATCCTATCCTGTGCCTATCCTATCCGGTCCATCAAAC
Source organism: Cicer chorassanicum (assembly GCA_037974735.1). Classification (NCBI taxonomy): domain Eukaryota; kingdom Viridiplantae; phylum Streptophyta; class Magnoliopsida; order Fabales; family Fabaceae; genus Cicer; species Cicer chorassanicum. The sequence continues at coordinate 29,887,288 of JBBPBP010000003.1, forward strand.
GGGCCCTTAAAGATGAAAATAACCTATATTCTTAATCCATTGTAACTTATGCACTTATTAGACAAACTACATTGCGTCAGAATCAAAATGCAATAGAATAACCTATTAAAGACCAAAATGACCTAAAAACTTAATCCATTGAAACTTATGAACTTATGGTTGGAACTACATTGCATAGAGATGAAAATGGATTAGAATAAATCTATTCAAAACCAAAATATCCTAAAATCTTAATCCATTGAAACTAGAGCACTTATTAGATGAACTGCATTGACTACAATCCAAAATTGACTAGAATAAAGCTAGTAAAAACCAAAATGACCTAAATGGATTACAATTAACCAATTAAAGACCAAAATGACTAAAAATCTTAATCCAATTAGATTAATGGACTTACTCGACGAACTACATTGACTAATATATAAAATAGACTATAAAAAAATAGTAAATATCAAAATGACTTAAAATCTTAAGCCTTTGAAATTATTGCACTTATTCGATGAACTACATTGACTAACGACCAAAGGGGACTAGAATAAGCCGAGTTAGGACTAAAATTACCAAAATCATAATCCATTGGGACTTACGATCTTTTTGGACGAACAACATTGCCAATGAAAAAAAATGGATTAGAGTAAACTTATTAAAGACCAAAATGATCTATGTTTTTATTTCATTTACAATTCTGCCACTTATTGCATGAACTACATTCGCTAACCAAATGGACGAAAATAACCTAAAATCTTAATCCATTGAGACTTATGCACTCATTGGATAAACTATATTGTCGAAGAACAAATATTGAATAGACTAAACCTATTAAAGACCAAAATGACCTAAAATCTTAATCCATTGAAACCTGAGCACTTAATAGACGAACTACATTGACTATGAACCAAAATGGACTAGAATAAAGCTAGTAAAAACTAAAATGACCTAAAATATTAATCCGTTGAGAATTATGCACTTATTTTCATTGCGTAAGAACCAAAATCGATTAGAATAAACCTATTAAAGACAAAAATAACCTAAATTATTAGTCCATTGAGACTTTTGCACTTATTGGATGAACATCATTCCCTAAGAGTCAAAATGGTTTAGAATGAACCTATTGTAGACCAAAATGACATAAAATCATAATTCATTGAGATTTATGGTTGGAACTACATTGCAAAAGAACTAAACTGGATTATAATAAACCTATTAAAAACAAAAATAACCTAAACTCTAAATCCATTGAGAATTATGCACTTATTGGATGAACTACATTGCCTAAGAAACCGAATGGACTAGAATAAACTTATGAAATACAAAAATAACTTAAATTCTTAGTCCATTAAGACTTATTCACTAATTGGAAAAACGACATTGCCTAAGAATCAAAATGCAATAGAATAACCTATTAAAGACAAAAATGACTTAAAATCTTAATCCATTGATACTAGAGCACTTATTTGACGAACTACATTGACTACGATCCAAAATGGACTAGAATAAAGCTAGCAATAGAAAAAATGAACTAAAATAATTAATCCGTTGAGACTTATGCACTTATTGGACGACTTTCATTACCTTATAACAAAGATGAAATAGACCTAAATTTGTATACCTTTGAGACTTATGCACCGATTGGACAAACTACATTGCCTAAGGGTCAAAATGGATAACAATAAACTAAAATGACCAAAATGACCTAAGATGACCAAAATTCTTAGTTCATTTTCACTTATGCACTTATGGTTGGAACTACAATTCATAACAATTAACGTGGATTAGAATAAACCTGTTAAAAACCCAAATTACTTAAAATCTTAATCCATTCAAATTAGAGCACTTATTAGACGAACTACATTGACTACGATCGAAAATGGACTAGAATAAATCTATTAAAAACGAAAATAACCTAAAATCTTAATTCATCGAGACTTATGCGTTTATTGGACGAATTTCATTGTGTAATAACTAAAATGGAATAGAATAAACCTATTAAAAATAAAAATGACCTAAAATCTTGATCCATTGATACTAGTGCACTTATTAGACGAACTACCTTGACTAAGAACCACAATGGACTAGAATAAACCTAGTAAAGATCAAAATGACTTAAAATATTAGTCCGTTGATACTTATGCACTTATTGAACGAATTACATTGCCTAAGAATAAAAATGGATTACAATAAACCAGTTCAAGACAAAACTGACCAAAATTTTAATTCAATGAGGCTAATGCACTTATTAGACAAACTGCATTGACTAAAAACTAAAATGGACTAGAATAAATCTACTAAATATCAAGGTTACTTAAAATCTTAATCAATTGAAACTATTGCACTTATTAGACAAACTACATTGACTAACGACCAAAACAGAGTAGAATAAGCCGAGTAATGACTAAAATTACAAAAATCTTAATCCATCAGGAATTCTTATTTAAGACCAAAATGATCTAAATTCTTATTTCATTTACAATTATGCCACTTATTGGATGAAGTACATTACCTAAGAAACCAAATGGACTAGAATAAATATATTAAAGACGAAAATAACCTAAACTCTTAATACATTGAGACTTATGCACTCATTGGACAAACTATATTGCCGAACGAACAAAATGCAATAGACTAAATCTATTAGAGACCAAAATGACCTAAAATCATCATCCATTCACACTTATGCACTTATGGTTGGAACTACATTGGATAAGAACAAAAATAGATTAGAATAAACATTTTATAAACCAAAATGACCTAAAATCTTAATCCATTGAAACTACAACACTTATTAGACAAACTACAGTGACTACGATCCAAAATGGACTATAATAAAGTTTTAAAAAAAAACAAAAATGACCTAAAATATTAATCCGTTGATAATTATGCACTTATTGGACGAATTTCATTTCGTAAGAACCAAAATGGATTAGAATAAACCTATTATAAACAAAAATGACCTAAATTCTTAATCCATTGAGACTTATGCACTTATTGGACGACCTAGATTGCCTAAGAGTCAAAATGGTTTAGAATAAACCTATTGTAGACAAAAATTACCTAAATTCGATTAGAATAAACCTATTTAAAACAAAAATTGCCCTTATCGTTGGAACTTCATTGCATAAGAACGAAATTCGACTAGAATAAACCTATTAAAAACAAAAATGACCTAAAATCTTTATCCATTGAGAATTATGTAGTTGTTAGATGAACTACATTGCCTAAGAAACCAAACGGACTAGAATAAACCAAATAAATACAAAAGTAACCTAAATTTATAATCCATTAAGACTTATGCACTTATTGGACGAACTACATTGCCTAACAGTCAAAATGGTTTAGAATAAAACTACTGTACACCAAAATGACCGAAAATCTTAATCTATTGAGATTTATGCACTTACGGTTGGAACTTAATTGCATAAGAACGAATATGGATTAGAATAAACCTATTAAAAATAAAAATGACCTAAAATATTAATCCATTGAAACTAGAGCAATTATTAGACGAACTACATTCACTACGATCCATAATGGACTAGAATAACGTTAGTAGAAACCGAAATGATCTAAAATATTAATCTATTGACACTTATGAACTTATTAGACGAATTTCGTTGCCTAAGCACAAAAATCGATGAGATTAAACCTATTAGAGACAAAAATGACCTAAATTCTTAATCCGTTGAGACTTATGTACTTATTGGACGAATTTCATAGTGTAAGAACCAAAATGGATTAGAATAAACCTATTGATGACATAAATGACCTAAATTTTTAGTCCATTGTGACTTATGCATTTATTGGATGAACTACATTGCCTAAGAGACAAAATGGTTTAGAACAAACCTATTATAGACCAAAATGACCTAAAATCTTAACCTATTGAGATTTATGCACTTATGGTTGGAACTACATTGCATAAGAACGAAAATGGATTAGAATAAACCAATTAAAAACAAAAATGACCTCAAATATGAATCCATTGAGAAATATGCACTTATTTGACGAACTACATTGCCTAAGAAAATAAATGGACTAGAATAATCCTATTAAATATGAAAATAACATAAATTCTTAATCCATTAAGACTAGTGCTTTTATTGGACAAACTAGATTGCCTTAGACTAAATGGAATAGACTATATCTATTAAAAACCAAAATGACAAAAATCGTAGTCCATTGAGATTTATGCACTTATGGTTGGAACTACTTTCCATAAGAACGAAAATGGACTAGAATAAAGCTAGTGAAAACCAAACTAACCTACAATATTAATCCGTTGAGACTTATGGACTTATTATACTAATTTCATTTCCTAAGAACCAAAATTGATTAGAATAAACCTATTAAAGATCAAAATGACCTAAATTCTAAGTCCATTGAGACTTATGCACTTATTGGATGAACTACTTTGCCTAAAAGTCATAATGATTTAAAATAAACCTATTTTAGACAAAAATCATCTAAAATCTTAATCCATTGAGATTTATGCACTTATTGTTGGAACTAACTTGCATAAGAACGAAAATGAATTAGAATCAACCTATTAAAAACATAAAAGCTCTAAATTCTTAATCCATTCAGAATTATGCACTTATTGGATGAACTACATTGACTAAGAATCCAAATGGACTAGAATAAACCAATTAAATACGAAAATAATCTAAATTCTTAGTCCATTGATATTTATGCACAAATTGGTATAACTACATTGCCTAAGAATCAAAATGCAATAGAATGACCTATTATAGACCAAAATGACATAAAATCTTAATCCATTTAGATTTATGCACTTGTGGTTGGAACTACATTGCATAAGAACAAATATGGAATAGAATAAACCAATTAAAAACCAAAATGACCTAAAAGTTTCATCCAGTGATACTAGAGCACTTATTAGAAGACATACATTGACTACGATCAGAAATGGACTAGAATAAAGCTAGTAAAACACAAAATGACCTAAAATAATTACTCTGTTCAGAATTATGCACTTATTGGACGAAATACATTGCACAAGAACAAAAATGGATTACAATAAATCTCTTCAAGGCCGAAATGACTTAAATTCTTAATCCATCTAAAATTATGCACTTATTGGACGAACTTCATTGCCTATGAAACCAAATGGATTAGAATAAACCTATTAAAGAGGAAAATAACCTAAATTATTAATCCAGTGAGACTTATGCACTTATTGGATAAACTACATTGCCTAGGAATCAGAATTGAACATAATAAATCTATTAATGACCAAAATGACTTAAAATTTCAATCCATTGAGACTTTTGCACTTATTGGAGTAACTAGATTGCATAAAAATTAAAATGGATTAGAATAATCCTATTAAAAAAAGTAACCTAAAATCGTACTCCATTGAAACTCGTTCATGTATTAGCAAACTACATTTACTAAGAACAAAATGGACTAGAATAAACGTAGTAAAGAGCAAAATGACCGAAAATATTGATTTGTTGAGACTTATGCACTTATTGGACGAATTACATTGCCAAAGAACAAAAATGGATAACAATAAACCTCATAAAGACCAAAATGATTTAAATTCTTAATCCATGGAGAATTATGCACCGATTGGAGAAACTACATTGCCTAAGATACAAAATAGATTAGAATAAACCAATTAATGACGAAAATAACCTGAATTCTTAATCCATTGAGACTTATACACTTATTGGATAAACTACATTGCCTAAGAATCAAAATCAAATAGAATAAACCTATTAATGACCAAAATGACCTAAAATCTTAATCCATTGAGACTTATGCACTTATTGGAGGAACTACATTGCATAAAAATGAAAATGGATTAGAATAAACCTATTAAAAACAAAAATGACCTAAAATCGTAATCCATTGAAACTAGTGCTCATACTAGACGAAATACATAGACTAAGAACCAAAATGGACTAGAATAAACCTAGTAAAGACCAAAATGACATAAAATATCAATCTGTTAAGATTTATGCACTTATTCGACGAATTACATTCCCTAAGAACAAAAATGGATTACAACAAACCTCTTAAAGAACAAAAAGACTTCAATTCTTAATCCATCAAGAATAATGCATTTATTGGATGAACTACATTGCCTGTGCAACCAAATGGATTAGAATAGACCTATTAATGAGGAAAATAACCTGAATTAATAATCAATTGAGACTTATGCACTTATTGGACAAACCACATTGCCTATGAATCAAAATGCAATACAATCAAACTATTAATGACCAAATAACCTAAAATCCTAATCCACTGAGACTTATGCTCTTATTGGAGGAACAACATTCCATATAAATGAAAATGGATTAAAATAAAGCTATTAAAAATAGAAATGACCTAAAATCATAATCCATTGAAACTAGTGCACATATTAGACGAACTACATTGACTAAGAACAAAAATGGACTACAATAATCGTAGTAAAGACCCAAATGACCTAAAATATTAATACGTTGTGACTATTGCACTTATTGGACAAATTACATTGCCTAAGCACATAAATGGATTATAATAAACCTCTTTAGGACAAAAATGACCTAAATTCTTAATCCATCGAGAATTATCCACATATCGGACGAACTACATTGCCTATGAAATCTAATGAATTAGAATAAACCTATAACAGTTGAATAATAACCTAAATGCTTAATCCATTGAATAAAAAATGGATTAGAATAAATCTAATGAGACTTATGCACTTATTGGAGGAACTACATTGCATATGAATGAAAAATGGATTAGAATAAACGTATTCAAAAAAAAATGACCTAAAATCTTAACCCATTGAAACTAGTTCACTTATTCGACGAACTACATTTACTAAGAACCCAAATGGACAAGAATAAACCTAGTAAAGACCTAATGACCTAAAATATTTAAGATAAAAAATGACATAAATTCTTAATCCATCGATAATTATGCACCTATTGGATGAACTACATTGCCTATGAAACCAAATGCATTAGAATCAACCTATTATACAGGAAAATAACCTGAATTAATAATCCATTGGGACTTATGCACTTCTTGCACAAACTACATTGCCTAAGAATCAAAATGGAATAAAATAAACCTATTAATGACTAAAATGACCTAAAATTTTAATCCATTGAGACTTATGCACTTATTTGAGGTACTACATTGCTTAAAAATGAAAATGGATTAAAATAAACCTATTTAAAACAAAAATGACCTAAAATCATAACCCATTGAAACTAGTGCACCTATTAGAAGAACTACATTTACTAAGAACCAAAATGGACAAGAATAAACCTAGTAAAGATCAAAATGACCTAAAATATTAATACGTTGAGATTTATGCAGTTATTGGAGGAATTACATTCCCTAAGAAAAAAATGGATTACAATAAACCTCATAAAGACCAAAATGACATAAAATCTTAAACCATCGAGAATTATGCACCTATTGGACGAACTACATTGCCTATGAAACTAAATGGATTAGAATAAACCTATTCAAGAGGAAAATAACTATTATTATGAATCATCTGAGCCTTCTGCACTTGTTAGAGAAACTAATTTAATACAAATATGACCTAAAATCATAACCCATTGAACCTAGTGAACCTATTAGATGAATTGCATTGACTAAGAATCAAAATGGACAACAATAGACCTAGTAAAGACCTAAATGACCTAAAACATGAATCTGTCGAGACTTAAGCACTTATTGGACAAATTACATTGCCAAAGAACAAAAATGGATTATGATAAACCTGTTGAAGACCAAAATGTCCTAAAATATTAATCCATTGAGACTTATGCAGTTATTGGACGAATTACATTGCCTAAGAAAAAAAAATGGATTACAATAAACCTCATAAAGACCAAAATGACATAAATTTTTAATCCATCGAGAATTATGCACCTATTGGACGAGCTACATTGCATATGAAACCAAATGGATTAGAATAAACCTATTAAAGAGGAAAATAAGCTTAATTATTAATCATCTGAGCCTTATGCACTTATTAGACAAACTACATTGCCAAGGAATCAAAATGGAATAGAATAAACCTATTAAAGACCAAAATGACCTAAAATCTTAATCCATTCAAACTTAAAATTAAAATGGATTAAAATAAACCTATTAAATACAAAAATGACCAAAAATCATAACCCATTGAAACTAGTGCACCTATTAGACGGACTACATTGACTAAGAACCAAAATGGACAACAATAAACCTAGTAAAGACCAAAATAAACTAAAATATTAATCCATTGAGACTTATTCACTTATTGGACGAATTATACTGCCTATGAACAAAAATGGATTATAATAAACCAATTAAAGACATAAAAGGCCAAAATCTTAATCCAATGAGATGAATGGAGTTATTAGACGAACTACTCTAACTAAGAGCTAAAATGGATTAGAATAAACCTAGTAAAGACCAAAGTAACTTACAATCATAATCAGTTAAAACTATTGCACTTATTAGACGAACCACATTGTCTAAGAAACAAAATGGATTAGAATAAACCTCTTAAAGAAAAAAATGAACTAAATTCTTAATCCATCGAGAATTATCCACTTATCGAACGTTCTATATTGCCTATGAAATCTATTGAATTAGAATAAGCCTACTACAGTAGAAAATAACCTGAATTCTTAAACCATTGAGACTTATACACTTATTGGACAAACTAGATCGCCTAAGAATCCAAATGGAGTACAATAAACATATTAATGGCCAAAATGACCTAAATTCGGAATCCATTGAGACTTATGCACTTATTGGAGGAACTACATTGCATACAAACCTATTAAAAACAAAAAAAAGGACCAAAAATCTTAATCCATTGAAACTAGTTCACTTCTTAGATGAACTACATTTACTAAGAACCAAAATGGACAAGTGTAACACCCCAATTTCTCATTACCTTATTTTAATAGTATAAAGATACATTACTATTATTATATGAGTATTAATATGTGTTCTAATTTCTTTATGTGTGCCTTGTGTGTTTGCATTAGTAATTGATTTAAATCGTTAATATTAACTATGTTTAACTTACAAAATTAAAATAAAATATGTATATACATACATATATATATATATATATATTTAAATAAAATAATACAAGGAGTGAATTTGTGTTGTTTCACTAATTGTTACCTTCAGCACTATTAGAATGGGTTAATAATAATAATAATAATAATAATAACATTTATAATAACAATAATAATGTGAATGGAGTATTGCTTTATGATCAGCCGAATCAGGCCTAGTAACAAACCTAAGTTACCAAGATATATATATATATATATACAAATGGTAGGCTAGGGGTTAACGTGTGCTGCCCTAAGTCTGTGCCTTCTGTTCGCGAAAAAATTGACGTGCTGCACAACAAAAAAGAAAAGAAGGATCGGTTGTTGCCCTGTTTCCCCAGTCGTGTCTTTTAATGCCAAAACCATATATTGATTTTCAACACCAGGTACACCTTCTTAATTCCATCAACTTGATGCACTGTGGTCTGAATAGAAAGAAGAAGGCATATGTTTCTAATTCCATCAATTTGATATACTTTACCAATTCCATCAATTAAATCAAAATTGGGCTGTTGATCAAAGTATATTAATGTTGGACAGTATATGTGTAGTCATAGTTGCATGATCGAATTATATGAGTACATAGCATATATTATTTTATTTCAATTTTTTAGTAATAGTAGACATGGGCATATGATTGAATTATATTACTGGACATATATTCAAAAATTAATTTACATATAAAGAATTCATTTTTATTTCAACTATAATTAAAAGTGGTTTAATTACATTACATATATGCTATGTGATTCAGTTTTATTTTTATTTTATGTTAGTATATAAATTACACATTTACCTGTTTGTAATCAATCTCTTAATTACAATTTAGCTTTGGTTAGATCTTTTATTTCTTGTGTTGATTTTGACAATGATGATGAATATCATATTTACAATTACCAATAATTTTATACATTGGAAGAGTTTTATTGCAAAGTATGGCCCACGAACGTCTTTTTTATACTTTGGTGAAAATAGTTCTAACTTTTATATTTGAAAGAAATCATTGGAAAGTTATCGGAGTATTAAATATGACATATTCTAGTTCATGTTTTTATTTTTATTTTTTTACAATTTACAATTTATATGTTAATAATAGCCTTGTTAGTATATTTATATATGCATACGCCACTACGGTAATATAAAAACTACGCATAGACTATTTGTATTTAGCAATACATAATTCTGTTTTTTTTTTATATAGTGTTTATATAGTATTAAATATACATAAATTTGGATGGTGTTACAAATAGTAAACAATTTATTTACCTATTGTACCAAGTAATTAATCTGTATTTGATTGTTGTGTTGTTTTATTTCTTTCACGGACTATTAGAGGCGGTGGTTGGCCAAGATGCGACACATTAAATAAGCGGACCGACTTCACTGGGAAAAATCTTCAGCTAAGGTAAGGGGTGAGAGGAGGTTCGAATTTATGAGTATAAAACAACGTGGGATGAACGAGAATATTGTAATTCCCAGATATTCATTTGGGGCTTACTACGTACGGTTGAGCCCTATTGAGTTATAATAATTAGTTAATATAATATGAACGGTAATAGTGAGGACTAAAATATAATTAAGCAACCTATAAAATTGTTGTGGATCTATTTATATCAAGATTGCATGCTGTCTGATTTTATGAAATGTCATGTTGATTATTACTGTATGAATGATATGTACTATAGTGTTCTTGTTGCTTGATTGAAATAGTGATATTATTTGAATATGCCACCTGTTTGATTTTTTTATTGCAATTGATAAGATTGGATTGTGCATTGCGAGTAGTGTAAACCAAATATTGGGGTTGCAATGTGATTGACTGATATACATATATGATGATGAATATTGTGAAGTCAAACTAAAACTTATTGAGTGTGGATGATCGAGTAAGTATGAGATATGTGTTTTAGATTTTGGAGTTAGGATTAGTTTGTCATCATATAGAGATGGTCTAACAAACCTAGTGATTATGGGGAAATACAACTGAATGAGCCTGATTGTGGAGGGATACAGTCGAACTGTAAGGTAAGACTGATAGACCTTGGGGGTATCTCTGGTGGGGAATTCCTAAGTGGATTAGTGGGTAATTCCCTATGGCCGAGAGCTACCATGCAACACAAGAGTACCTTGACCGTCGCGTATATGTGTCTCGGGTTGAGTTGAAGGGATCTATGAGGACTTGGCCATTCATAAATCGTCCGTCCACTCTTGTAGTGGCATAGTATTAGGGCTCCTAAACAAGTACTTCAAAGTAGAATGGTACCAAATGATGAAGCATAGAGTACAGGACACGCACAACATTTCATCCTTGTAACTATTTTATTATGATTGAATTAGATTAACCTTTGATATTATGTTATTGAATGTTCTCTTTATTTGTGTTGCTTTGACTAATTGTGTGTTCTCCTCATGCATTTCATACTGTTACATAATTTTAAAACTCACTCCTCGTTGTTTGTGTTAGGCGTTTGCGATGGACACAGACGTGCTGCAAGCTACATGTAACGCCCCAGATTTTGATCCAAGACATTACTTAAAAGTATTTGTTTTCTTCAAAAACGACATAATTTTTTTTAAGGAAGTAGTTTATCAAGTAATCAATAAAATTTCACTAGTAAATAGTTTGATTTCATTTTTGAAATAACACAACGCAAGTTACTGAATATTGTTATTATTATTTTTGTAAAGATAATTTGCTAATTGTAGAAAATGTTCACTTACGTCCTAAAATAGAATAAATTCTCCTTAAGTGAAATAAAAACAACAGATTCAGAGAAATTGACGATGAAAAGTAAATAAACTTAAAAAATGTACCACATCAGTGTTTTCACTACAAACATTAATTTTTTTATTAAAGTACCCCTTTTTCCCACGCGCGTGCGCGAAGCAAACGTCATTCATACAACTCTTCGAGATAGTTAGTACCTAAATGTTGGTGTAAGGGGTTAGTTCATCCCAAGGCAACAATTAAACCAAATAATAAGTTAACAACCATAAAATATAAATATAAAATCTTTTTGTAATAAACGATTTAGAGAAATTGATTTTTTATTTTATAACTCGCAAGGGTGTATCAAAAGCTATAAAATGTATCTAAATAATTCAAGTAGGAACTCACCTTAGACCAAATAATTAGATCAAAATAAAAATAATACTAAAATGAATGCAAGTTATGCATGCTCCTAAACATATATGATCCGGATATAGCCAACCACTAAGCGTCTACACAGAAGTCACCCATACCAATGAGGAAAATTAAACCAGCCACTAAGGCGTCCACAAAGATGCATATGGTATGTCATTACAATGATAATGATGCTCAAAATTTACAAATCACTAGCCACTTAGGCAACCACAACGAAAAGGTCATAACACAATTAACCAGCCACTTAGGCAACCACAAAGAGAAAACTGTTCCAACCACAAATCACCAGCCACATAGGCAATCACAAAGATAATAATATTTGAACACAAATCACCAGCCACTTAGGCAACCACAAAGATAAAAAATATTTAAAACACAAATAACCAGCCATTTAGGCAACCACAAGGATAAGATATTCAAGGTTAAATTTTAATCACACATGACATGAACGTTTTATTCTCATGGATACTTACAATCGATAATCAATAATTTTGCTATCCAAAATATATAACACACAAACACGTGAATAAATGTCTTAGAATCACAACTTTCATTTTATAAACTATAAAATTGGATTAGTCACATGTTATTGATAGACATCAAAACTCAAATAACGAAGAACACATGCAACTATAAACTTTATTTCTTCTACTATAAAATCTCTCTCATTATTAGTCATTTAGAGATACAAATCAAGGTTTACCACTAAACACATCATAAGAAACAATTTAATCATGTTATCACAATTAAAAATTACAATTTTTCATTAATTCCCTCGAGACTCATATAGTATTCATAAAAATCAAAACTTTGATATGAAATAGCACAAAAATCGAAACTTTAAATTCAAAACATCCTAACAAATATATTACTCGTGAGATAGTAACTTTATAATTAAGTATACCTAAACAACAGAAAATTGCAACTTTACATCAAATATATGATAACAAACATATCACTCACGTTATAATAATAAAAATCAAAATTTTATAATTAATTTTATCAAGGCAAACATATTACTCGTAAAAACATAACATTATAGTTAAATTCTTTAAGGCAAACATAGAGTCAACATTTTTCTTTTAAGACATCATATCAATTTCTTACAAATTATTAATTTAATATCCGACCTAACCTTGCATGGGGAAAAGCCCTTACCTTGAGTGCTTTCCTTTCAGGTGACACTATATAGCCCTCGAAAATCTCACCAAGTTGAAGGAACGAAAGTTTAGAACTTCGATCAGAATGCGAGGGCATGTGAGGATGCTGGTTTGAGTGGCTTAGAAAATATTTGAGATAAATGTAATGGTGGTAATGGCGTGTGGGTGATTATGACTAATAAAGGAGGCGTGGAGCTGATCAGAGAGACGGAATAATTCTCTTCATTGAGTTTAATTGCACACATGAATAAGGAATTCAACTGAAATAATAGCATTCAATGACCAACCGTTAAGAATTAATTGACATTCATGTATTTATTGTTGCTAGTTACACATTTGAATGGACACAAAGGGAAAATGCACGGTTCTATTAACTAAATGCTATTAAAAATAAAATATAGTTATCAAAAGTAGTAGTGTGGGTGATTCAATTTTGACATAGTCAAAATTGACTTGGTCATTGTTCACTCTAAGACAAATATTTCTACGAGTTTTAATTAGTTAATAATAAAAATCCCAATAATTAATTAATTCATATAAACGGTGTTACACTGCAGGTGAAGACTAATACTCTTGAAGGGTGTTACACTGCAGGTGAAGACTAACATCATATTTGAACTTCTTTTCTTTTGGGAACTCCTGCTTTGATAGTGACATCGGGTTGGGACTACATTTACAATTATCATTAAACTTATGTAAGTGTACTTCAAAAAGGATTTTGCTGTCTGATATTATGATTTCAAGTTGTTAAGTTTGAGGAAAAATTTGGATTTTTGTCACGTGTTCATGATTACGTGATACTCTTTACCTTAATAAAAAAAAACATATGTTTGGAAATTAATATATTTATTTATTTGAAAGATGTCTTTATTTTAAAAATAAGAAAATTACATTTTTTTTTATTTGGGGTGTAGGGTGTCACATTAGTGGTATCAGAGTAGGTCTTTCCAATCAGACCGTAAATGTGTTATGTGTTCGCTATGTTTCCTTATGTGCTCTGTTATGTGTGTTGTTGTTATAGTCATTATTGTCTTAGTTATGTAGGACTAAGTTAGTTTATCACTTCCCTAAGTTTCTCACTATATTTGATTGGCTTATCTGATTAATGTCGGTAGTGATGGTTGGTGGATGGAATGACGTTGCGATCGTTGAGGCTTTAGAGTCCATGGCGGGAGTTACAGTGCAGGCTCTCCAAGCTTTGGCTGAATCTCAAGCTACTGCACAAGCCTCTGCACAAGCTGCTACTCAAGTTGCACAGGTTGCTGCTCAAGTTGTTGCTCAAACTACTACCTACAGTGGTGGCCAAGGAAATGTGCAAATAAATGAGTTCATGGTGATGGATCGATTCCACAAGGCTATCCCTCCATCATTTGAAGGTCACTATAATCCTGATGGAGCTCAGAAATTGTTGCAACAGGTTGAGAAAATTTTCAGAGGAATTGCATGTCCCGAAGGTCAGAAAGTGCATTTGGGAACCTTCATGTTGACAGAAGAAGCTGAACATTCGTGCGATAATGCGCGCCATCGTTTAGATAATGCAGAGACTGCAATTACTTAGGTTGTATTCAAAAACATGTTCCTGGTCAAGTATTTCCCAAAAGATATCCGCAATAGGAAGGAAATGGAATTTGTCAAATTAGAACAAGGAAATATGTGAGTAGGAGAGTATGCCGCTAAGTTTGAGGAGTTATCCAGGTACTACCCACTCTATGTTGGAGAGGCAGGAGAAAAGTCTAAGTGCATCAAGTTTGTGTTAGGAGTTATCCTGGTACTACCCACTCTCTGTTATCCGGCTACTCCTATCTGATGTCACAAGTGTGGTAAGCAGGGTCATATGGCATCAGCCCCACATGCCCCTACCCAAGGAAGACTCCACAACCTAGAAACCATAGTTCCCAACTTGATCCCATTGGTGCAGGACCGTCTGAGAAAGACAACTTGATCCAAGGTACATGTCTCATAAGTGATACTCCTTTATTTGTGCTATTTGATTGTGGTGCCACTCATTCCTTTGTGTCTTTTGATTATGTTAGATGTTTAGGTTTACCTGTGTCTCTTTTGCAGTATGATCTAATTGTGAATACCCCAGCTAGTAATTCTATTGATACCTCTAATGTTTGTCTTGATATTTTGATCCATGTGTGTGGAAGGCACGTCTGAGTTGACTTAGTGTGTTTACCTTTGCGTCTGGTCGATGTGATTCTCGGTATGGATTGGCTATTTGCCAACCGTGTTCGCGTGGATTTTTTTAGTAAGACCATTGAATTCATGGAGCTAGAAAAAAGGGAGAAGCCTAGCAATATATCCGCCAACCAAGTGAAGGCACTCTTGACCTTGTACCAAGTACTGGATCCATATCTCTGGCACCGTATAGGATGTCTCCGTTATACTTTTATGAGCTTAAGAAACATTTGGAGGAGCTTTTAGATAAACAATTTATAAGACCTAGTGTATCACCATGGGGTGCACCTGTGTTGTTGGTTAAAAAGAAGGATTGCTCTATGAGGTTGTGTGTGGATTACTACCAACTTAATAAAGTGACAATCAAGAATAAGTATCTGCTACCTAGGATAGATGACCTTATGGACCAATTGAGAGGATCATGTGTGTTTAGTAAGATCAATTTGAGATCAGGTTACCATCAGATTCGAGTAAAGTCTTCTAATATCCCTAAAACCGCCTTTAAGACCCGTTATGGCTATTATGAGTATTTGGTTATGCCTTTTGGTGTGACTAATGCATCAACAGTGTTTATGGATTACATGAATCGGATCTTTCATCCTTACCTAGACTCATTTGTGGTTGTATTTATAGATGATATCTTAGTGTACTCTAAGACTAAAGAGGAACAAGGTGAACATTTAGGGATAGTCTTGCAAACCCTTAAGGAGAAACAATTATTTGCCAAGTTGTCTAAGTGTGAATTTATGTTGGAGGAAGTAAGTTTCCTAGGACATGTCATTTCAAAAGGTGGAATAGATGTCGATCCTGCCAAGGTGGAGAGCGTCTTAGAATGGGAAGCACCTATGTCAGTGACTGAGATTAGGAGTTTCCTAGGATTGGCAAGTTATTATCGTAGGTTCATAGAAGGATTCTCCAAGTTGAACTTACCTTTAACTAAGTTGACTCGAAAAGGGGAATTGTTAGTGTGGGACACCCATTATGAGAATAGTTTCAAAGAGCTTAAGAAATGATTGACCTTTGCACTAATCTTAGTGTTACCTAACTTGAGTGAACCCTTTGTAGTGTATTGTGATTCGTGTGGTTTAGGATTAGGTGCAGTACTTATGCAGGATGGGAAGGTGGTAGCCTATGCTTCTAGGCCACTTAAGATTCATGAGAGGAACTACCCTACCCACGACTTAGAACTAGCAGAAATTGTTTTTGTACTTAAGATGTGGAGACATTATTTATATGAATCTAGATTTGAGCTTAACTATCACCCTTGAAAGGCCAATGTAGTGGTTGATGCCTTGTGTAGGAAGACTTTGAGTGTGTCTACCTTAGAGTTGATTGACCAAGGATGAAATTTTAAAATTTGATCTTGGAGAGAACCTGATTTTAAAATTGGTGTGGATGAAATTTTGAGATTTAAGGATAGAATTTGTGTACCAGATGTAGATGAGTTATGGAATTTGATCTTGGAGAAAGGACATAGGAGTTGTCTAAGTATTCACCCTAGAGCCACAAAGATGTATAAAGACCTCAAGAAGGTGTGATAGTATTTGGGTTATTGTGGATAGATTAACTAAATCTGCTCTCTTTATTCCGATAAACATAACTTATTCTATGGAAAGGTTAGCTGAAATATACATAAAGGAAATTGTGAAGTTGCATGGAATCCCATCAAGTATAGTGTCAAATAGAGATCGTAGGTTTACCTCTAAGTTTTTGGAAGGTTTATTGAGCGCTTTAGGTACGAACCTTAGGATGAGTTCAGCCTACCACCCACAAACATATGGTCAGACTGAAGGAACCAATCAATCCCTAGAAGACTTGTGGAGAAATTGTGTGTTGGAACGAAATGGAGGTTGGGATAGATTTTTGCCACTTATAGAGTTTACCTATAACAATAGTTTCCACTCCAGTATTGGAATGGCCCTTTTTGAGGCGTCGTATGGAAGGAGGTGTAGGACCCCGCTATGTTGGTTTGGAACAGGCGATAACCTTGTGTTAGGCAAAAGAGTTATCATGATAAAAGAAGAAAAAACCTCGAATTTCAAGAAGGTGATGATGTACTTCTAAGAATTACTCCAACAACTGGGGTTGATCGGGCATTAAAAAAGCGAAAGCTTACGCTTCGTTTTACAAGACCTTACCAAATCCTTAAACGTGTCGGTAACGTAGCATATGAAATCGCGTTGCCTCCATTTCTTTCTAATCTTCATAGTGTCTTTCACGTGTCTCAACTTCGCAAGTACATTTTTGATCCTTCACATGTGATTGAGTCAAACAAGGTCCAAATAAAAGATAATCAAACTTTGGAGACCTTACCGATACAGATTGAGGACCGAAAGATCAAAGAATTGTGGGGTAAGACAATTTCAGTGGTTAAGGTTGTCTAGGGAGGTGCTACTGGTGAAAGAGCTACATGGGAAGTCGAAATTCAAATGCGCGATTGTTGTCCAGAGATGTTTCCATCAGGTAAATTTCGAGGGCGAAAGTTTTTCAACAGGGGGAGAAATGTAACACCCCAATTTCACATTATCTTATTTTAATAGTATAAAGATACGCTACTATTATTATATGAGTATTAATATGTGTTCTAATTTCTTTATGTGTGTCTTGTGTGTTTGCCTTAGTAATTGATTTAAATCATTAATATTACTATATTTATTTTAAAAAAATAAAGTAAAATATATATATATATATATATATATATATATATTAATAAAATAATACAAGGAGTGAATTTGTGTTGTCACACTAATTGTTACCTTTAGCACTATTAGAATGGGTTAATAATAATAGTAGTAGTAATAATAATAATAATAATAATAATAATAATAATAATAATAACATTTATAATAACAATAATAATGTGCCTTCCGTTTGCGAAAAAATTGATGTGTTGCACATCATTATCATACTAACCCCAGAAGAACAAAAAAAAAAAAAAGGATTGGTTGCTGCCCTGTTGCCCTAGTTTTGTCTCTTAATACCAAAACCATATATTGATTTCAAACACCAGGTACACCATCTTAAAACCATAAAAAGGCACCTTTTTATGTAACACCCCAGCTATTACTGTTACTGGTTGTGCCTCCACACAGTCTCACTACCAATTGAGCTTCTGGCCGAGAAGTTAAGAGGGGACGAGAAGGTCGTGAAGTAGCACCGCCGGTAACGGTAATGGCTGGGGTGTTACATGGACGGCTGCAGTCAAATTGTTAGGTAAGACTGATAGACCTTGAGGGTATCTCTGGTGGGGAATTCCTAAGTAGATTAGTGGGTAATTCCCTAAGGCCGGGAGCTACCATGCAACACAAGAGTACCCTGACCGTCGCGTATATGTGTCTCGGGTTGAGTTGAGGAGATCTGTGAGGACTTGGCCATTCATGAATTGTCCGTCTACTCTTGTAGTGGCATAGTATCAGACCTCTTAACCAAGTACTTCAGAGTAGAATGGTACCAAATGATGAAGCATAGCATTTCATCCTTGTAACTGTTTTGTTATGATTGAATTAGATTAACCTTTCATATTATGTTGTTGAATGTTCTCTTTATTTGTGCTATTTTGACAATTTGTATCTTCTCCTCGTGCATTTTATATTGTTACATAATTTCGAAACATAGCCCTCGTTGTTTGTGTTTGGCATTTGCGATGGACGCAGACGTGCTGCAAGTTGCAGGTGAAGACTAATCTTATCTTGAAGACTTTTGTTATGTGCCTTTTGTTAACGTCATATTTGAACGTCTTTTATTTTGGGAACTCCTGCTCTGATAGTGACATGGGGTTGGGACTACATTTACAATTATCATTAAACTTATGTATGTGTACTTCAAAAAGGATTTTAGTGTCTAATATTATGATTTCGAGTTGTTAAGTTTGAGGGAAAATTTGGATTTATGTGACGTGTTCATGATTACGTGATACTCTTTACCTTAATAAAAAATATATATGTTTGCAAATTTATATATTTATTTATTTAAACCTCATAAAGACCAAAATGACATAAATTCTTAATCCATCGATAATTATGCACCTATTGGACGAATTACATTGCCTTTGAAACCAAATGGATTAGAATAAATCTATTACAGAGCAAAATAACCTTAATTATTAATCATCTGAGCCTTATGCACTTATTGGACAACCTACATTGCCAAGGAATCTAAATGGAATAGAATAAACCTATTAATGACTAAAATGACCAAAAATCTTAATCCATTCAGACTTATGCTCTTATTGGAGGAACTACATTGCATAAAAATGAAAATGGATTAAAATAATCCTATTAAATACAAAAATGACCTAAAATCATAACCCATTGAACCTAGTGAACCTATTAGATGAACTACATTGGCTAAGAACCAAAATGGACAAGAATAGACCTAGTAAATACCAAAATGACCTAAAATATTAATCCGTTGAGACTTATGCACTTATTGGACGAATTACATTGCCTAAGAACAAAAAATGGATTACGATAAACCTGTTAAAGATTAAAATGACCGAAAATTTTAATCGGATGAGACTCACAGTTATTGGACGAATTACATTGCCTAAGAACAAAAATGGATTACGATAAACCTGTTAAAGACCAAAATGACTTAAATTTTAAATCCATGGAGAATTATACACTTCTGGACCAACTACTATACAATTTTAGTGTGTTTTGTGTTGAATTGCTGAGGTATTTAGCTCAACTTTATTTTATTTTGTGAACCAAGTACCAAAAACATATTTTGTTAGAGTTTGCAATATGTTTAATTTGACACCCTAAAATTTGCAGCGGATAAATGAAGATATGTTTCCAAGAAAATAAAAACTTTTATATCTATTTTAGGATATCACGTTTATCAAAAAAATCAATAGGATCACTTTAAACTTCTTTCCTCCTATAAAATAGTGCAATCTCAATAAGCTTGATTTAAGTATAATTACTTGATTTAATTCTAAAAACTTACTAGTACTTATAAGGTTTTCATACAAAAAGTCGTTTCAAATTAAATGAGTAAAATACAAATTACAACCCTTATTCCTGGTATCACCTATCAGAGCGGGGTTCTTCCCAACTTGAACTTGAAGATTCATTAACCTGTAACAACTGCAAATTCGCAAACGCAGGGCCAAGCCAGTCAAACACAAACAACGAACGAGGTCAGTTTTGAAATCATGTTAATAGTATAATATAAGTAAGAAGAACACGAATTTGATCATAAAAAAATTGTGTCATTAAACAAACATTATTCAAGGAATAACATCACATAATAAAGTCAAAGTCAAAATCAAGGAAAATCAATACATTTCACTATAGCATCAAATCGTCAAAGAGAAATTATAATCACATGCGATACATATCAATCACAACAAAACAATCACAAGAAAATGCAATGTTATGCATGAGCTTAGATTCTACTTCACAATGTGGTACCATTCTAACTCTGAAGTACTTGGTTAGGAGGCTTGATACTATGCCACCATCCCGGTGGATGGACAATTCAAATTGGCCCTGTCCTCATAGATCCCCTCAAATCAACCCGAGTCACATATACACGACAGTCATGGTAAACGTGTGTTGCATGGTAGCTCCCGACATTTGAAATGCTACCTCCAAGTCACATAAGAATTCCCCACCCGAATACCTCCAAGGTCTAACAATCTTGCTTTAAAGCTCAACAGCATACCGCCACAATCAGGCTCATTCAGTTGTACTTCCTCGGAATCACTAAGCTTGTCAGGCCCTACCTATATGATGACAAAATAATCTCCACTTCACAAATTCTCAATATTTATTTTCTCCCCTCGTTGGCCTATGATACTCCATTAAGACCGTCATCTCAAACACAAATTGGAATCATAATTATTTCATCAACTATGGGGTTACTTCAATATTCTCATCACAAATTTATAACATTGCCATCATTAATCACACATCATCATCATCACATAAACTCATCACAAATTTATAGCATCACAATCATCAATCATATATCATCACATAAACTTATCACAAATTAATAACATCACAATTGTTAATCATACATCATCATCATCAAATAAAATTATCACAACGCATCCATCTTTTATTGTCACTTCACATAACTCATCTAATAAAACATATACCTAAAATTCATTCGACACCCAATATCACAATAATATCAAATACCACACATCTAAAGAAATTAAATCAATCAACGCCTTAAAAATATTTCTATTCTATATTTTAATCTCACAATTTCCATATTTTCACATTAATTAATTTATCCCTCAAAGGGCTACTACCCCATATGGGAAATACGGTTTTCCCGTTCATCTCACAATCTATTATACTCATGAATTTAAACGCTCTCTCACCCCTTACCTTATTTCGATGCTTTCACACACGAATACGATTCCACGAGCAAACAACCTTTATTCTCTGACTCTTTTTCCTTCAATCGATCTAACTCGATAGTTTATGGGTAAACGTTAAAAATAAATTATGAGAAGACACTCTAAAAACTAAATTTCGAAATTCGGTCAAGGAAACTTACCATAAATCATAAAACCAATTAGTGGATAATATAGATATTTCTCACACGATCGTTTTGGCGTTGGTTTCAATCAAATTGGAGTTACAGTGAAGAAGAACGATACAAAATAAGGAATTTTATAAACGGAGAAGTCGGGTATTTTAGAGAGAAATTGGAATGGTTAAAAATCTAAGGAAGTATGTTTATTTGACTACCTAAATGAATAAAACAACATACTGAAATTTGGACGAGAACAGAGAAACTTTTCTGGAACAGTTATTGATCATCGGTGTCAAACGATAGGTTGTTGTTGTCTTTCCTCCTTGGTTTTACGGCAGCCCAACTCCCTTCCCCTTTTTTTTATTTATTATTTTTTGATTTTTGATTTTATTCACAATTAGGGTTCACACATGGGTCAAACCCATTGGTCTCTTTATTGACTTTTTTGTTTTATTACTACTATTATTTTTATTTTGCTAAAACAAAATTAATAGTTACTTAACCTCATTTTTAATACTCCTCCAAACATCATTTAATTTTCAAAACATTACTAATATTTCATAACTAATATATGATAAATTAGAGTAATTAAAATAATTAACCTTTTAAGAAAATACATATTACTAACAATTGAAACTCTCATATTCAAAATAGTCACTATAATTATACTTATTTTTCAAAATACTCATATGAAAATACTACCATCATTAGAGAATAGTCAAAATCACAAAATAAATAAATATAACATTGCTACTTTGTATTAATTACTAAATCATAATAAATATATATAAAATCACAATGCCAAAACAAGTATATAAAAATAAGGGAAATCAAACACAATATTATTGCTATCCCAACTTAATTGTTTATAAAATAAATAACTAAAATATGAGATACTTAAAATTAATTAAAATATAAATATGTGCATATTTAACATTAGTCAAACACACAAGGAAATATCTCATTAATTACGAACGTACATATACACGTAAAATTGCATAAAATCTTATTGTTTAAAATATGTACACTAAAATACTATTATTTTTAGCGAAATATATAAGATAATAAAATATAGTATTTATTATTTATATCACTCATTTGGTCAAATGTGTACAAGATTAGCACGTCATAGAAAATACACATATAAAGAAAATTAATCAATATATATTCTTAAATAACTTTAACGCCAAATTAATTATTTAAAATTCTATTTTATTAATAAAATGATTTATTATAAAATTTGGGGTGTTACAATTCTCCACTTGTTAAAGAAATTTTGTACTCGAAATTTGTAGAGAACAATATGCGAATTAATGTCTAACTAACCACCCTCAAGATTCAAACTTAGTCTGGAAACATTTCTAAGGCATATAAATGACTTAGCATGATTGACTAACATGACACAATAAATCAATTAAACACATCATACTCAACAACTCAATTATGAAGCAAATATCATGTTTGTTCAGTATCGTCTATAGATAAAACTAAGCATGTGCATTTAGTCAACAACAACTTACCACATTGAGTTGAATTAAATAACACATCAAATACGCTATCAAGTTTGTAACAACATGATTTTTTATTTAAACAAATTCAAATTCATAATAAAGAGATAGATACCTTTGGATAAAATATTTAAGTCGTATCACTACGGGAAAAGTTAACAATAATTACAAACAGCGGAAACGGTTTTGAAATGAAAATCCAAAATATTTAAAACAGAAAAATACACCGGGGCTATGAGACCTATCCAATGTAGCTCATACCCCTGGGTATTCTCGGCAGACACTTGTACAAAAGCACTGCCCCAAGAATTTTAACTTCCCCACGTCACATCAAAAAGTGGTACAAGGACCCACTAAAATAAAAGTCAGGCTGACAATATATGGTATAGGTACAGTCCCCAGAATGAAATAAATACAACCACAACAGATAGACATCTAGCCCCTATACAACCATTTAATCTGATCATGCTACAACAACAAAAAACTATAACCCAAGTGATCTCCACGCGCCCCGCATAAATCCTTCTGACACAGCAGTGGTCAGGTAAGTCTAACGTCGTTCCCATCTCCAGAGTACTAACTGGTAGGACGATCATGATTCTCATCTGAGGGCAAAGCCCATATTTCCACAATAAATGTAAAGGTCACCAACAGAAATTAACAAACATCACATAGCATTTAAATTTTAAATGCACAAAACGACCTTTCAACTTAGCATACATCTAGAAAGGGTTTTCATATGCCACACATGCATGATCAAAGTTGAAAAATGAAGTTTTTAACCAACTGCATTGTCGTATTCGAATACAACGTCCTTGTATTTAAATACAGTGCTATTTCACAAGTCAGAAGCAAAATTGAATATCTGTATTCGACTACACACTGCTTGTAGCCGAATACAACTGCTAAAATTTGCAGATTTCAGTTTCGAAAACATTTCGCAATCATTCAACACTTACAACACAAAATCAATCAATCACACTCATCAATTACGGCACAATTACAAACAACAACCGAGTATGTATATACAACCATCACAGTATATCAAACATGAGTCGCGTGCCAAACACCCTAATGCAATGCGTATATGCCAATGCACATGATTCAGGAATTCCAAACCAAAACCCTCATCGAAGGAGTAAATCATAATTGTACAGCCTATCACAGACCAGTACTAATTATCAAGGTGCAATTTCTCACGGATCAACACAATTTACTATCGTACAGCCTGTCACAGACCAGTACTAATTTTCTATGCGTGCAATCGCTCAAAGATCAGCACGACTTACAAGAGTGCAATCTCTCACAGATCAGCACGACCCGAAAATCCCCGCAAGGATAAGATGAACCAACTGTTCACATGGCATCATTTCGTGGCCCATCACGGTTACCACTATCACTATGGCCCGTCGCGATCACCATGTACTATGAAATGCATGAGCATACTCTGACTGTTTTAGCCACAACCATTAAGTAAATGCAGATATTAAAAGATTCCCCTTATTTAATACTCATTTAACACTAATGATTTTTCAATCTTTTCACAGAGCATACTCAAACATATATTCATCCATAAAATTCATAACGCATACGCCATCAATTATGGATACATCAGTCGCACATTCACCACACATCCACATCTCAAACACAACAAATTCAATCAATTCAAATTCCAAAATTTCACACCAAATTTAATCATGAATCACCCGTATTAACAACTCCACATTTTCAAACATAAACCACCAAATTTAATCTCCAAAATTTTCAACCATAAATCACCTAATTTAATCTCCAAAATTTTCAACCATAAATTACCAAATTCAAAACTCCATATTTTCAAACAAAAACCACCAAATTTAATCTCCAAAATTTTCAACCATAAATCACCAAATTTAATCTCCAAAATTTTCAACCATAAATTACCAAATTCAAAACTCCACATTTTCAAACATAAACCACAAAATTTAATCTCCAAAAATTTCAACCATAATCCACACACAAATCACATCTCAAAAATTCATAATATTAATTATGAACACATCAATGACACCAAACCTGAATCGCCACAACAACATTAATATCTCAGAGTTCTCCCCACCGCTAACTCGGTGCCAACAACCTCGATTCCT
Organism: Cicer chorassanicum; assembly: GCA_037974735.1. Lineage (NCBI taxonomy): Eukaryota > Viridiplantae > Streptophyta > Magnoliopsida > Fabales > Fabaceae > Cicer > Cicer chorassanicum. The sequence goes on from JBBPBP010000003.1 coordinate 29,913,001, forward strand.
TTTCGAGACTCAATGAGCTAACTACATAAACATAAATATTGTAACAATTTGTTCACAACTGAAATTTATCCAACCACAACAGAATTCCCAAAATTATATCTTTTTCACACACCAAACTTTTACAACCAAATATTCAACATTAATTCAAACCTCCACATTTCCAAACATAAACCACCAAATTTAATCTCCAAAATTTTCAACCATAAATCACCAATTTAAATCTCTACATTTTTAACCATAACTCACCAATTTAAATCTCTAAATTTTCAACCATAAATCATCAATTGGAATCTCTAAATTTTTAGCCATAAATCACAAATTTACATCTCTAAATTTTTAACCATAAATCACAAATTTAAATCTCTAAATTTTTAACCATAAACACCTTAAATTTAATTTCCTCAAAACACACATAAATCAATTAAATTCAATTTCTACAAAATCACACATCAATTTCACCAAATTCCAACTCCATAAATACACATATAAAATTTTATATGCAAGCTAAAAATTTGGAAGGAGCCCTTACCTCAACGGTAGCTCTAACAACCGATTACGGCACCGCAATTAATTCCGATGAAATATTTTGTTTGCACGTCACTTCGAAAACTAGCTCACTAGCACCGCAGCGTGGAGGTGAGCAATTTTCCCTTCTGTCACTTCTCGAATGGAAGCTTAGATCTAGAAGAAAATGGAGGTTTTGTATTTATGGGTTTTAATTTTTTTTGTTTTTGGTTTGAAAGCTGGAGAAAAAAAAAAGAAAGAAAATGACGCAGGAAGTAGCGAGAAGCGGCGAGACTTTTGTTTTGTTTCCTTTCTCTCACACTAAAACATATATATATATATATATATATATATATATATATATATATATATATATATATATATATATTATAATTAAACCAAATCAATAAATATCTAAATATTCTTACACAAACCTCACCTATTTTGATAAAAATATCTATTCTCATTGCAACTGAATTTGACAAAGAAATTGTTTAGCAATTAGATATATATTTAACAAAATAGTCCGGTAGTAAATTTTCTGCAACGTAATTAAATTATTTCTCGTCAAATAATTTTAAACGGGTCTCATAAAAATTTCTTTGGCATTTAACATTCGAAATACCAATAAAATTGGCTAAAAAGCCTCAAAATTCAACATAAAAACACAATAAAAAACAAAAAGTACAAATTACAACTACGGGTCTTACAAAGTTCAACTAACAACTTAAACAATATTCTACTAGTTTTTGTCTCTTTAAAGAATGTCTAAATCCTAACAACAATTACTCTATAGGTTTCAAAAACTTAGACATATAGAGAAACTTTTAAATATTTCACACCTTCAAGAATAACAAAAAAAAACGCATATAACAACTCAATGACATGCAGTCACTTAAGCGTATAATCATAGTATCATAGGACAAATATTTTCACATATAGTTTCAAATGCACTCAAAGTATAACTTAATTCCAAAGTATTATACACAAGATTCATTTATAGAAGTCATACCATAGTTCTAGATCCTTAACAAATGGGACAATATAGAACAAATAAGATACTAATACAATGTCCTTATTCATTTTAAGTCAATTACTTAGAAGATCAAACATACTTAATTGAATATTTAATTTAAGTACACACCACCAACCTAATATTCGCGTCACATAATCAGTTATTAACATTCAACATTGATGCCACATAAGACTCATAATCACTCAAAGTTGTATAAGAGGTCAACATGGTTTCTAACTATTTCTAAAATAAAATTAACAAGTATTTATAACAATAATAACAATTGGTTATCGTTGCCTTTTTTATCGACGATGAGTCATCGGGGTAGCTAGTCCCTCCTACTTATGTAGTCAACTACTTGAGGTAACTATAACTGCATTCGTTCAAATTCAAACATGGGTAATTAAAATTATTTTTAACGCGGTTCAGGACTGCGAAGGCGGCACCACAACTCCTACCCCTTACTTCAAGTTAAAAACTTACTTAATTATATATTCACAATAATTTATTTGTAATTTGCAACTAGTTACAACAACAAAAGAAATGACACTTACATCAACATATAATCAATAATCCGATTGTAGAAATATAGAACTATTTCACTTTTAGATGTTCTAGACTAAATTATTATTTTCAACTTATATTTTGAAAAAATATTTAAATTATATATATAGATAGATGAAAAGTTTTCTAATAAATTAACACTCCCAAGATAGTTCTAATTTATTTTCTTATTTTCTCAAAGTTTACAAAAAAAAAAAATTGGATTTTAAAAATACATGTGAAAACACTACACATATTAGAATAAGCCGAAGAATTACAAAAATGACTTAATTGTTAATCCAATGACACAAATGCACTAATTGGTTCCACAAGATTGATTAAACAACTAAAATGAATTAGAATAAGCCTAGAGAGAATGAATATAACCATAATATTACACTAATGACACAAATGCACTTATTGGATGCACAAGATTGGTTAAAAACCCTAAATTGATTAGAATAAGTCGAAGGATGACAAAACCTAAATGTTAATGCAATGACACAAACGCACTTATTGGATCCACAAGATTGATTAATCAACTAAAATGAATTAGAATAAGCCTAGGGAGGACGAAAATGACCAAAATATTAAGCCAATGACACAAACGCAATCATTGGACGCACATGCTTGTTTAAAAACGATAAACGGATTAGATTAAGTCAAAGGATGACGTAAATGACCTAAATGTTAATCCATATGCACATGTTGCTTAAACATCTAAATGGATTAGAATAAGCCTAAGGAGGACGAAAATGACTTAAATGTTAAACCAATGACTCAAATGCACTTATGCGATGCACAAGATTGGTTTAACAACCAAAAAGGATTTGAAATAGACTACGGAGAACGAATAACTGTTAATCCAATAAAACAAATGCACTTATTGGATGCACAAGATTGGTTATAACCCCTAAATGCATAAGAATAAGCCAAGGGAAGACCAAAATGACCTAAATGGTAATCCAATTACACAACCGCACTTATCGGATGCACAATATTGGTTTGAAACCCTAAATGGACTAGAATAAGCTTAGGGAGTACGAAAATGACCTAAATGTTAATCGAATCACACAAACGCACTTATTGGATGCACAAGATTGGTTAAAAAGGCTATACGGATTATAATAAGCCAAAGGATGACGTAAATGACCTAAATGTTAATCCATAAGCACATGTTCGTTAACAACCAAAATGGATTAGAATAAGCCTAAGGAGGACGAAATTGACTTAAATGTTAAACTCATGACACAAACGCATTTATTCGATGCACAAGATTGATTTAACAACCAAAAAGGATTAGAATTAGGCTTTGGAGAACGAAAATGATCTAAATGATAATCCAAAAGCCCAAATCCACTTATTTGATGCACAAGATTGGTTAAACAACCAAAATGGATTACAATAAGCCTAAGGAAAACGAAAATGACCTATATGTTAAACCAATGACACAAACGCACTTATTGAATGCACAATATTGGTTAAAAACGCTAAAGGGATTAGAATAAACCGAAGGATGACGTAAATGGATTACAAAGTTTAATCTTGTGCACTTCTTGGATGCACAAGATTGGTTAAAAAATCTAAATTGATAAGAATAAGTCGAAGGATGACATAGATGACATAAAGTCAAACAGATGACACAAACACACTTAATGGGTTAACTAGACTAGTTAAACAACTAAAATGAATTAGAATAAGCCTAGGGAGGACGAATATAACAGAAAAATTTAACCAATGACACAAACGCACTTATTGGATGCAAAAGATTGGTTAAAAACCCTAAATTTAATAGAATAAGTCGAAGGATGACAAAACCTAAATGTTATTCCAATGACATAAACGCAGTTATTGGATCCACACGATTGGTTAAACAACTAAAATGAAGTAGAATAAGCCTAGGGAGGAGAAATATAACCAAAATATTAAACCAATGACACAAACGCACTTATTGGATGCACAAGATTGGTTAAAAACCCTAAATTGATTAGAATAAGCCGAAGGATGATGTAAATGACCTAAATGTTAATCCACATGCATCAGATTGGTTTAACAACCAAAATCGATTAGAATACGCCTAGGGAGGATGAAAATGATCTAAATGTTAAATCAATGACACAAACTCACTTATTGGATGCAAAAGATTTCTTAAAAACCTTGAATTGATTAGAATAAGCCGAAGGTTAACGTAAATGACCTAAGTGTTAATCCACATGTACAAGGTTGGTTAAACAACCAAAATGGATTAGAATAAGCCTAGGGAAGACGAAAAATGACCTAAATGTTAATCCAACGACATAAACGCTCTTATTGGATGCAACAAGATTGGTTAAAAACCTTAAATGGACTAGAATAAGCCTTGGGAGGACGAAAATGATCTAAATGTTTTCCAATGATACAGATGCACTTATTGGATGCAAAAGATTGGTTAAAAACCCTAAATGGATTAGAATAAGCCTAGAGAGAACGAAAATGACCGAAATGTTAATCGTATGACACAAACGTACATATTGGATGCAAAAGATTGGTTAGAAACCCAAAATATACTAGAATAAGCATGGGAAGGACGAAAATGACCTAAATGTTAATACAATGACACAAACGCACTTATTGGATGCACAAGATTGGTTAAACACCCTAAATGGACTAGAATAAGCCTTGGAAGGAAGAAAATGACCTAAATGTTAATCCAATGACACAAACGCACTTATTGGATGGACAAGATTGGTTAAAAATCCTAAATGGATTAGAATAAGCCTAGGCAGGACAAAAATGACCAAAATGTTAATTGTATGACACAAACATACATATTAAATGCACAAGAGTGGTTAGAAATCCAAAATGGACTTGAACATGCCTGGGAAGGACAAAAATGACCTAAATATTAATCCAATGACACAAACGCACTTATTGGATGCACAAGATGTGTTAAAACCCCTAAATGGAATAGAATTAGCCAAGGGATAACGAAAATGACCTAAATGTTAATCCCATTGACACAAACGCACTTATTGGATCCACCAGATTGGTTAAACAACCAAAATGGATGAGAATAAGCCTAGGGAGGTCAAAAATGAGCAAAATGTTAAACCAATGACACAAACTCACTTATTGGATGCACAAGATTTGATAAAAACCCTAAATTGATTAGAATAAGCTAACTGTTGATGTAAATTCCATAAGTGTTAATTCACATGTACAATACTAGTTAAACAACCAAAATGGATTACAATAAGCCTAGGGAATACGAAAATGTCCTAAATGTTAATCCAACGACACAAACGCAGTTATTGGATGCACAAAATTGGTTATAAACCCTAAATGGAAAAGAATAAGCCAAGGGAGTACGAAAATGACCTAAATGTTAATCTAATAACACAAACGCTTTTATTGAATGCACAAGAATTGTTAGAAACCTTAAATGGACTAGAATAAGCCTAGGGAGGACGAAAATGACATAAATGTTAATCCAATGACACAAACGCACTTATTGGGATGCACAAGATTAGTTAAAAACCCTAAATGGATTAGAATAAGCCTAGGCAGGACGAATTTACCTAAATGGTAATCGTATGTTAGAAACTGACATATTGGATGCGCAAGATTGGTTAGAAACCCTAAACGGATTAGAATAAGCCTAAGGATGACAAAAATGACTTAAATGGTAATCCAATGACACAAACACACTTATTGGATGCAAAAGATTGGTTTAGCAACCAAAATCGATTAGAATAATCCTAAGGAGTACGAAATTGAAAAAAATGTTAAACCAATGACACAAACGCACTCATTGGATGGACAAGATTGGTTAAAAACCTTAAATTGATAAGAATTAGCCGAAGGATGACGTAAACGACCTAAATGATAATCCACATGCACAAGATTGGATAAACAACCAAAATTGATTAGAATAAGCTTAGAGAGGACGAAAATCATCTAAATGTTAAATAGAAGATACAAACACACTTATTGGATGCACAACATTGGTAAAAACACTAAATGGATTAGAATAAGCTGAAGGATTACAAAAATGACCTAAATGTTAATCGAATGACACAAACGCACTTATTGGAACCACAAGATTGGTTAAACAACTAAAATGAATTAGAATAAGCCTAGAGAGGATGATTATAACCATACTATTAAACTAATGACACAAATGCACAAGATTGGTTAAAAACCCTAAATTGATTAGAATAAGTCGAAGGATGACGAAACCTAAATGTTAATGCAATGACACAAATGCACTTATTTGATCCACGCGATTGGTTAATACACTAAAATGAATTAGAATAAGCCTAGGGAGGACAAAAATGACCAAAATGTTAAGCCAATGACACAAACGCACTTATTGGATGCACATGATTGGTTAAAAACGCTAAACAATTTAGAATACGCCGAAGGATGACGAAAATGACCTAAATGTTAAGCCAATGACACAAAAGCACTTATAGGATCCACAAGATTGGTTAAACAACCAAAATGGACTAGAATAAGCCTAAGCAAGACGAAAATGACCAAAATGTTATACCAATGACACAAACTCACTTATTGGATGCACAAGATTTGCTTAAACCCTAAATTGATTAGAATAAGCCGAAAGTTGACATAAATGACCTAAGTGTTAATCCACATGTACAAGACTGGTTAAACAACCAATATGGATTATAATAAGCCTAGGGAAGACGAAAATGACCTAAATGTTAATCCAACGACACAAGCACTTATTGGATGCACAAAATTTGTTATAAACCCTAAATGGATAAGAATAGGCTAAGGGAGAATGAATATGACCTAAACATTAATCAAATGACACAAGCGCACTTATTGGATGCACAAGATTGGTTACAAACCCTAAATGGACTAAATAAGCCTAGAGAGGACCAAATGACCTAAATGTTAATCCAATGACACAAACACACTTATTGGATGTATCAGATTGGTTAAAAACCCTAGTTGCATTAGAATAGGCCTATGGAGGAAGAAAATGACCTAAATGTTAAACCAATAACACAAACGCACTTATTGGATGCACAAGATTGGTAAAAAAAACCCTAATTGGATTAGAATAAGTCGAAGGATGATGAGAACGACCTAAATGTTAATCCAATGACACAAACGCAGTTTTTTGGATGCACAAGATTGGTTAAAAACACTAATTGGATTAGAATAAGACTAGGGAGGACGCAAATGGCCTAAATGTTAAACCAATGACACAAACGCACTTATTGGATGCACAAGATTGGTTAAAAACCCTAATTGGACTAGAATGAGCTTTGAGACGACGAAAATGACCTAAATGTTAAACCAATGACACAAACGCATTTATTGGATGCACTAGATTGCTTAAAAACCCTAATTGGATTAGAACAAGCGTATAGAGAACGAAAATGACCAAAACGTTAAACCAATGACATAAATGCACTTATTGGATGCACAAGATTTGTTAAAAACCCTAAATTGATTAGAATAAGCCGAAAGTTAACGTAAATGACTTAAGTGTTAATCAACATATACAAGACTGGTTAAACCAATGACACTAACACACTTCTTGGTTGCACAAGATTGGTTAAAAACCCTAGACGGATTAGAATGAGTCGAATGATGACAAAAATGACCTAAATGTTAGTCCATTGACACAAACACACTTATTGGATGCACAAGATTGGTTAAAAACCCTAATTGCATTAGAATAAGCCAAAGGATGACGAAAATAACCTAAATGTTAAACCAATGACACAAACACACTTATTGGAGGCACAAGATTGGTTAAAAATCCTAATTGGAGTAGAATAAGCTGAAGGATGACGGAAATGACCTTAATGTTAATCTACATGCACAAGATTGGTTTAACAACCAAAATCGATCAGAATAAGCCTAGGGATGATGAAAATGATCTAAATGTTAAACCAATGACACAAATGCACTTATTGGATGTGTAACACCCCGACCCTCCAGCGATATCGACGATGTTTCCTCACGATCTTCTCGCTCCCTCCTTTTCCTCTTGGAAATCTAGCGAGTTTTTGCCTTCCGTGGAAATCTTCTCGCTAGATTTCCAAGAGGGAAAGGGGGGAGCGAGATGATCGTGAGGTAACATCGCCGATATCGCTGGAGGGTCGGGGTGTTACATATCTGTTTCGGGTTAAGTTGAAGGGATCTATGAGGACTGGTCCAATTTGAATTGTTCGTTGACTTGCGTGGCGACATAGTATCCAACCTCCTAATCAAGTACTTCCGAGTTAGAATGGTTCAAAAGAAAGAGGAGAAGTCTCGAGTATAAGAGCATGCATAACATTACTTGATTGTTTTACCTTGATTATTATTGTTAAATGTGATTTGATATGATACGGTGTCTAATTAATAATTTACTTGTTGTTCTTAATTATTTTATACTATTACATGATTTCAAAGCTCACCTGTTGTTGCTTGTGTTTTTTGCTTGCGAGAACGCAATTATTTCAGGATATCGTATAGGTGATACTGGCTGAGAGTAATTTGTTGTATTTTATTGAGTTATAAACTAATTTATTTTTTGTAATCTCTATCAATCAATTGTGTTATATTTGATCTTTTATGTGGAGATAAAAATTAATTGTCTCTATGTTTTGAAAATGTTTTTTATGTTAGAATATTTGTTTAATAAACCTCAACTATATTCGATGTTAATGGATTTTTAATTAAGAATTTTTATGCAAACGTCTTGTGTAAGTGAGTGTGACGTTCTGAGCAATATAATTTAAAAGAAATTTTTTTTACTCTATTTTGGGAACAGTGCAAATCTCTTTCAAAACTAGTACATTTTACTTTTTATTTCAATTTGGGTTTAGGATGTCACATTGAGAGCTCAATTATTTTACATCTTCAATCTTCTTAATCTTATCCTTATACACACACACACATAGGATATCTAGTGAGAATGCTCATTTTATGTGAAAATCAGAGGAATACTTCTCAACTTTCAGATTAAAATTCATAGTAATGATTAAAAACTCATTTTTAAAAACACACGTGTCTCTCCCCAATTATATTATTTCTTCTAAACCATTTACCTTTTCATCTTCTTGAATTTCAATTTACTTTGTTTATAAACATATATTAAATATTTCTTTAATTTTCTAAGAAAAACAACACAAAAGCAACAAATGTTACAGTGAAAATTCTAGATATGAGTGATATAAAACTAAAAACTTTTAGGTGAAAAAATTCGACGCTAGAACATAAAAAAAGAACCTAAAAAATCTGAATATTTGGAAAAATGAAAGAAAAATAGAAAACAATTCTTGCATCCAAATAAAAATAATTTCATAGGATAAATGTTTGTTGATAATTAATTAGTTAAAATTAGTATAATTTTAATATTTTCTAAATAAAACGAGAGTAATTATAATTATTATAAAACCGTACACAA
>JBBPBP010000003.1:29924551-29936562 GCA_037974735.1 Cicer chorassanicum
ATATTATGTTTGATTTTCTTTATTTTTATATACTTATTTTGGAATTGTGATTTTATATATATATTTATTATGATTTAGTAATTAACATAAAATATTGTTGTTATATTTATTTATTTTATAATTTTGACTATTCTCTAATGATAGTATCATTATAACGTGAGTATTTTGAAAAATAAGTATAATTATAGTGATTAATTTGAATATGAGAGTTTGGGTTGTTAATAATATGTATTTTTTTAAAAGGTTAATTATTTTAATTTCTCTAATTTGTCATATATTAGTTATGAAATATTAGTAATGTTTTGAAAATTTAATTATGTTTGGAAGAGTATTAAAAATGAGATTAAGTAACAATTAATTTTGTTTTAGCAAAATAAAAATAATAGTTGTAAAACTTTAAAAAAAAAATAATAATAAGGAGACCAATGGGCTTGACCCATGTGAACCCTAAAGAAAAATAAGAAAGGTAGCTTCAACATCCGCCACAACAACACCCTATCATTTGGCACCGGTGATCAATAACTGTTCCAGAAAATTTTCTCCGTTCTCATCCAAATTTCAGTATGTTGTTTTATTCATTTAGCTAGTCAAATAAACATACTTCCTGAGATTTTTAACCATCTCAATTTCTCTCTAAAATACCAGACTTCTCCGTTTATAAAATTCCTTATTTCGTATCGTTCTTCTTCACCGTAACTCCGATTTGAGTGAAACTAATGCCAAAACGACCGTGTGAAAAGTTGCTATATTATCCACTGATTAGTTTTTTTATTTATGGTAATTTTTCTTGACTGAATTTCGAATTTAGTTTTTATAGTAGTTTCTCATAATTTATTTTTGACGTTTACCCATAAATTGTCGAGTTAGATCGATTGAAGGACAAAGAGTCAAAGAACAAAGATTGTTTGCTCGTGGAATCTTATTTGTGTGTAAAAGCCTCGAAATAAGATAAGGGGTAAGAGAGCGTTTGAATTCATGAGTGTAATATATTGTGAGATGAACGGGAAAACCGTATTTCCCAACGATTCATCCGGGGCTTGCTACGTACGGTAGTAGCCCTTTGAGGGATAAATTAATTAATGTGCAAATATGGAAATTGTGAGATTAAAATATAGAATAAAAATATTTGTAAGGTGTTGATTGGTTTAATTTCTTTAAATGTGTGGTATTTGATGTTATTGTGATATTGAGTGTCGAATAAATTTTATGTGTATGTTTGATTAGATGAGTTTATGTGATATGATAATAAAAGATGGATGTGTTGTGATAATTTTATGTGATGATGTTGATGTATGAATAATAATTGTGATTTCATAAATTTGTGATAAGTTTATGTGATGAGTTACGATTGATGATAATGATGTTCTAAATTTGTGATGAGTTATGTAATGATGATGATGTGTGATTTATAATAGTGATGTTATGAATTGGTGATGAAAAGATTGAAGTAACCTCTGATAAAATAATTGTGATTCCAATTTGTGTTTGAGATGAGGGTCTTAATGGAGTATCATAGGCCAACGAGGGGAGAAAATAAATATTGAGAATTTATGAAGTGGAGATTATTTTGTCATCATATAGGTAGGGCCTGACAAGCCTAGCGATTCCGAGGAAGTACAACTGAATTGAGTCTGATTGTGGCGGTCTACTTTTGAGCCTTAAGGCAAGATTGATAGACCTTGGAGGTATTCGGGTGGGGAATTCCTAGGTGACTTGGAGGTAGCACTCCATATGTCGGGAGCTACCATGCAACACACATTTACCTCGACTTTCACGTATATGTGTCTCGGGTTGAGTTGAAGGGATCTATGAGGACAGGGCCAATTTGAATTGTGCGTCCACCGGAATGGTGGCATAGTATCATGACCTCCTAACCAAGTACTTCAGAGTTAGAATGGTACCACATTGTGAAGTAGAGTCTAAACTCATGCATAGCATTGCATTTTCTTGTGATTGTTTTGTTGTAATTAATATGTGTCGTGTGCGATAATAATTCTTCTTAGATGATTTGATGTTATAGTGAAATGTATTGACTTTCCTTGAGTGGTTTTGACTTCATAATGTTATGTTTTTCTTTAAAGAATATTTGTCTAATGATACGGTTTATTTAGAATTAATTGTGTGTTCTCCTTACTTATATTATACTATTAACATAATTTCAAAACTCACCTCCTTCGTTGTTTGTGTTTGACTGGCTTGGTCCTGCGTTTGCAAAATCGCATTACAGGTTAATGATTCTTGAAATTCAAGTTTGGGAGGAACCCCGCTCTGATAGGTGATACTGGGAATTAAGAGTTGTAATGTGTATTTTACTTATGTAATCACAAATGACTTTTTATATGAAAACCTTAGTATGAGTAAGTCTTGGGAATTAAATCAAGAAATTCTAGTTTAATCAAGTTCATTGAATTTTAATTGAAAAAAACAAAGTTGAATTGTTACATATGTATTTAGAGAAACGTGATATCCTAAAATAGATATAAAAGCTTTTATTTTCTTGAACAGATATTCTTCATCCGCCGCGAGTTTTCTTCAAATAATTTAGTATAAATTATTATAAATGTTATTTTGGGTTTAGGGTGTCACAGACAGCATAAAAAGAATGAGGGCCAATACTATTCTTGATAAAAAAAATTGCATGTAACAAAGTAGTCCACAATAATACTACCTAAAACTTATAGACACAACAATAAAATTCTTGATTCAAACTCAAGACATGATTTATAACCAAACTATTTCGGTATTTACTAGTTTATTTAGGCTTCCGATGAGTTTTATATTCGTTAATTGTTATTATTTAATAGATTTGAATAGCTTAGTTTGATTGACTTGATAGGAAGATTCAAATAGAATGACTTTTACTTACTATTTTTAACAAACAATTATTAATTATTTATACTCATTAAATATTATCTTAAATAATTAATTATTTTATATATTTGCATTCTTTCCAACAATCATTCTATAAATATATTATTTTCTTCAATCAATTATTTTAACTGTCATATATTAAAGATTATTCACTTTCAATGAAAAGATTAATTGAAGGTGCAATGCCTTTATTTATCCAAAAATTTCTTTTGGATATGTGTGTTGACGTTGATGTCAATGCACAATGTACTTGGAAATTATGTGAGTATTACTATCAGATTGGAAAACGGTATGAACTTAGCTGTTCATTGCAAATCTTCTTATAATAATCTTAGAGTTCATGTTCTTCTTCGTTTACACCACCGCATCCATAACCTATTTCCTCTCCATCTTCTCTCTTCGACCATGACCGTTATAGTGAGTGTCGTGCAAATCCGAGACCACTTTGTGATCGTTTTGATCTAATCTTTCATTCCTAACCTGAATCGCAAGTTGAAACGCCTTATTCTTCTTTGTCAAAAATCACACCTCCACCTTTTCATCAAGGTTCCGGCTACCACGACTCTCACCAATGAAAACCGAGACCATATTTTGACTCTATGAATTACCCTCTTCTGTTACATATGATTGAAATCCTCAACCGTTACAATTTACAAAACAGGTTTCCTCCAATGGCGCGACTGTTTTTTTGAATTCCGAAATGCACATTCATCGTCTTGAAAAACTAATATCGTTTTTGGATTCCTCTCATCAAAACCTTCAAGAAGCATCATTCATTTTCGTGTTTCAGTGAAGTTGACGTCAGACCTTGTCGGCGCTCCAGCGCATCGATGAGGCTCTCCTAATAACTTCTCACTTCGTTTTGAATATGTTTCTTCTCCTAACATTTTAATTAAATATGTAATAGTGATTTTTATGCACCGCATAAATTATCATCCATATTTCATTGACTCTGCAAATTTGAGTTAGAAACTTGAATTTGTGGAATGGACGTATTATGTGCTTTGTTTATATCCACACTTGATATGGTTATATGCTATAAAATGTGATGAATTGTAGTTATTTGCATTGCAAATGACGTGATGTGTTTGAATGATCTAGTATTATTATCAGTGATTGAAAATCTTGTATTGTTTGAGCTTGCATATTATGATGAAAAATTTTGAGTGTAATATATGACAATGAAAATATGCAATGATGATGTGTACTTGTTGACTTATGATGTTGGCACCTTGATGAATATCATGAAATGCATATTGCATTTAATTGAATAGAGATGAATTCGACCTATGCCAATGACGGTTCTCTTAATGGAGTGAGTAGCCTAAACCAACGAGGGAAGAATTTGGATGTTATTTGTTTGAGGTGGGGAGTATCTTTTCATCATATAGGTAGGACCTGACAAGCCTAGTGATGTTGGGGAAGTAGAACTCAATGAGCCTGATCGTGGTGGTCTACTGTTAAGCCTTAAGGCAAGAATGTTAGACCTTGGAGGTATTGGGGTTGGGACTCCTAGGTGACTTCTAGGTAGCCCTCTAAATTTCGGGAGATACCATACAACACACGTTTATCTCCACTGTCGCGTATATGTGTTTGGGTTTAGTTTAGGGGATCTATTAGGACAAGACCAATTTGAATTGTTGTCCACTTGCGTGGCGGCAGAGAATCGAGCCTCCTAACCAAGTACTTCAGTGTTTGAATGGTACCAAAGAAAGATGAGGAGTGTAGAGTATAAGAGCATGCATAACATTACTTGATTTATATGTTGACTTACTTGACATTGTCGATAGTATCAACGTTTTACCTTGATTATTATTGATAATTATGATTTGATATGATACGGTATTTAATTAATATTTTATGTGTTCTTTTCAATTATTTTATACTATTACATGTTTTTGAAGTTCACCCTTTGTTGCTTGTGTTTGTCGCTTGCGAGACCGCAGTTATTTCAGGTTATCGGATGGTGATCCATGCTCTGAGAGGTGATACTGGGTGGGAGTAATTTTTTGTGTTTTGTTGAGTTATGCACTAATTTACGTTTTGTAAACTCTATTGGTCAATTGTTTTATATTCGATCTTTTATTCAAAAATAAAAATTAATTGTCTTTAAGTTTTGAGCATGTTTTTATGTCAGAAATATTTTTTTAATAAACCTCAGCTATATTCGATGTTAAATAATTTTTAATTAAGAATTTTTATGCAAATGTCTTGTGTAAGTGTGAGTGTGACGTTATGAGCCTTATATTATAAAAGGAATTATTTTTACTCTTCTTTGGGACCGCGACGAATCTCTTTCAAAACTAGTGCATTTTACTTTTTATTTCAATTTGGGTTTAGGGTGTCACATAAGTGATATCAGAGCATGTCTGTCCAATCAGGCAGAGTGGGTTATGCGTCAGTCGTTTGTTAGTCAATTGTCAACCTTGAGCCAATTGTCAACCTTGAGTCAATTGTCAACCTTAGTAATGCTAAAACGCTTACCTATTATTCTTGTGCTAAGTGCTATGTATTTTTCTATTGCAGTACATGATTTCTGAAAGTTGATTGTTAATTGTTATCTAACTGCTTATTCTTGTTGTGTTGTGGATTCTCTAATATTTGATGATAATTGTTAACTGTTAACTGCTTGCTTTTTCTTGTTGTGTTGTGTATTTGTTAAGATTTGAGTTAATTTGAATTTTTGACATGATGTCGTTAATTACTTACTTAGTGGACTTGTGGCTTGTACGCCTAACTATGATTTCCTACTCTCTTGTTTAATGTAAATAACTAAAAATAATTTTTTTTTTTATTAGCTAGCTATATGTTTTAATTTTGATTAGAAAGTTCTTATTTTTAATTTTAAGTTGTCATTAATATTGTTATTGGGTTTAAGATAATGTTCTAGATGTTATTGTCAATTAAAAATCTTGCCTTGAAAAATATTTATAAAATTTTGATATTTAGTTTTTATATGGGAATATAACTTAATTTTATCAAAAGTGAAAATTACTTGAAAATGTTGATGGTGACAAAACAAATTGATTTTAAAATGTTAGTTTTAAATCTTTGGTGACAAAACAAATTAGAGGTGCTAAGATTAAAAAAAAATTGATTTTAAAGCTTGAAAAATTGATTTTAAAAAATTGTGAATGAGTTAATGTTAATCAATTTTATAAAAGGAAAAAAAAAAAAAAATTTTATGTTTGAATTGTTGTTGATTTATTGAAAAGACTTTAATTGTGTTGGAGTTGTCTTGATTCAAAAAAAAAATATTATGATGATTTTACTTAAAATTTAGAGTAGTCAAGGATCTACTCCAATCTTGTGCTTCCAATAGCTGCGTTTGTGCCATTGGATTAACATTTAGGTCATTTTAGTCATCCTCTGACTTATTCTAATTCATTTAGGGTTTTTAACCAATCTTGTGCATCCAATAAGTGCGTTTGTGTAATTACTTTAACATTTAGGTCATTTTCGTCCTCCCTAGGCTAATTCTAATCCAATTAGGGTTTTTAACCAATCTTGTGCATCCAATAACTGCATTTGTGTCATTGGTTGAACATTTAGGTCATTTTCGTCCTCCCTAGGCTTATTCTAATCCAACTAGGGTTTTTTAACCAATCTTGTGCATTCAATTAGCGCGTTTGTGTCATTGTATTAAAATTTAGGTCATTTTCGGCATCGTTCGGCTTTTTCTAATCCATTTAGGGTTTTTAACCATTCTTGTGCATCCAATAAGTGACTTTGTGTTATTGGTTAACATTTAGGTCATTTTCGTTCTCCGTAGGCTAATCTAATCCTTTTTGGTTGTTTAACAAATCTTGTGCATTGAATAAGTGCGTTTTTGTCATTGGTTTAACATTTAAGTCATTTTTGTCCTCCTTAGACTTATTCTAATCAATTTTTGTTGTGTAATTAATCTTGTGCATGTGGATTTACATTGAGGTCATTTACGTCAATCTTCGGCTTATTCTAATCAATTTAGGGTTTGTAACAAATCTTGTGCATCCAATAAGTGCGTTTGTATCATTGGTTTAACATTTAGGTCATTTTCGTCCTCCCTAGGCTTATTCTAATCCTTTTTATTTGTCTAACCTATCTTGTGGATCCAATAGTTGCATTTGTGTTATTGGATTATTATTTAGGTCGTTTTTGTTCTCCGTAGGGTATTTCAAATCCTTTTTGGTTGTTTAACCAATCTTGTGCATCGAATAAATGCGTTTGTGTCGTTGGTTTAACATTTAAGTCATTTGCGTCCTTCTTAGGCTTATTCTTATCCATTTTGGTTTTTTAGCCAATCTTGTGCATGTGGATTAACATTTAGGTCATTTACCTCAGCCTTTGGCTTATTCTAATCAATTTAGGGTTTTTAACCAATCTTGTGAATCCAATAAGTGCGTTTGTGTCATTGGTTTAAAATTTTGGTCATTTTTGTCCTGCGTAGGATTATTCTAATCCATTTTGGTTGTGTAACCAATCTTGTGCATGTAGATTAACATTTCGGTCATTTACGTCATCCTTCGGCATATTCTAATCAATTTAGGGCTTTTATCCAATCTTGTGCATCTTATAAGTGCATTTGTGTCATTGGATTAACATTTAGGTCATCTTCGTTATCCTTCGGCGTATTCTAATCTGTTTAGCGTTTTTAACCAATCTTGTGCATTCAATAAGTGCGTTTTTGTCATTGGTTTAACATTTAGATCATTTTCTTCCTCACTAAGCATATTCAAATCCATTTTGGTTATTTAACTAATCTTTTGCATATGGATTAACATTTAGGTCATTTACGTCATCCTTCGGCTTGTTCTAATCAATTTAGGGTTTTTAACCAATCTTCTGCATCCAATAAGTGTGTTTGTGGCCTTTTCGTCATTTTCGTCATTTTCGTCCTCTCAAGGCTTTTTGTCATTAATTTGGGTTGTTTAACAAAACTTGTGCATTCAATAAGTGTGTTTATGTTATTGGATTAACATTTAGGTCATATTTATTCTCCGTAGACTAATACTAATCTGTTTTGGTTGTTTAACCAATCTTGTGCATCGAATAAATGCGTTTTTGTCATCGGTTTAACATTTAAGTCATTTTCGTCCTCCTTAGGCTTATTCTAATCCATTTTTGTTGATTAACCAATCTTGTGCATGTGGAATAATATTTAGGTCATTTACGTCAACCTTCGGCTTAATCTAATCCATTAAGAGTTTTTATCCAATCTTGTGCATCCAATAAGTGTGCTTGTGGCATTGGTTTAACATTTTGGTCATTTTTTTCCTCCCTAGGCTTATCCTAATCCATTTTGGTTGTTTATCCAATCTTGTGGATCAAATAAGTGTGTTTATGTCATTCAATTAACATTTAGGTATTTTCGACATCCTTCGGCTTATTCTAATCCGTTTAGCATTTTTAACCTATCTTGTGCATCCAATAAGTGCGTTTGTGTCATTGGTTTAACATTTTGGTCATTTTTGTTCTCCCTAGGCTTATTGTATTCCATTTTGGTTGGTTAATGAATCTTGTGCATGTGGACTAACATTTAGGTCATTTACGTAATCCTTCTACTTATTCTAATCCTTTTTGGTTGTTTAACCAATCTTGTGGGTCCAATAAGTTCATTTGTGTTATTGGATTAACATTTTGGTCATTTGCGTCATCCTTCGGGTTATTTTCGTTCTCCATAGGTGAATTCTAATCCTCTTTGGTTTTTTAACCAATCTTGTGCATTGAATAAATGTGTTTGTGTCGTTGGTTTTACATTTAAGTCATTTGCGTCCTTGTTTGGCTTATTCTAATCCACTTTTGTAGTTTAACCAATCTTTTGCATGTGGATTAACATTTAGGTCATCTACGTCATCCTTCGACTTATTCTAATCAATTTAGGGTTTTTAACCAATCTTGTGCATGCAGTAAGTGCGATTGTGTCATTGGTTTAACATTTTGGTCATTTTCGTCCTCCCAAAGCTTTTTCTAATCCATTTTAGTTGTTTAACCGATCTTGTACATGTGTATTAATATTTAGGTCATTTACGTCATCCTTCGGCTTATTCTAATCAATTTCAGGTTTTTAACCAATCTTGTGCATCCAATTAGTGCGTTTGTGTCATTGGTTTAACATTTTCATTCTCCATAGACTAATTCTAATCGGTTTTGGTTGTTTAAAACTTCTTGTGCATCGAATAAGTGCCCGTTTGTCTTTGAATAAGTGCCCGTTCGTCCTCCTTAGGCTTATTCTAATCCATTTTTGTTCTTTAACCGATCTTGTGCATGCGGATAAACATTTAGGTCATTTAAGTCAACCTTCGGCTTAATCTTTTCAATTTAGGGTTTTTAATCAATCTTGTGCATCCAATAAGTGTGTTTGTGTCATTGGTTCAACATTTTGGTCATTTTCTTCAACCCTAGGCTTATCCTAATCCATTTTGGTTGTTTAACCAATCTTGTGGATCAAATAAGTGAGTTTGTATCATTCGATTAACATTTAGGTATTTTCGTCATCCTACGGCTTATTCTAATCCATTTAGCGTTTTTAACCAATCTTGTGCATCCAATAAGTGTGTTTGTGTCATTGGTTTAACATTTAGATCATTATCATCCTCCTTAGACTTATTCTAAACCATTTTGGTTGTTTAACTAATCATGTGCATGTGGATTAACATTTAGGTCATTTACGTCATCCTTCGGCTTATTCTAATCAATTTAGGGTTTTTAACCAATCTTGTGCATCCAATAAGTACGTTTGTGTCATTGGTTTTTTATTTTTGTCTTTTTCATCCTCCCAAGTCTTATTCCAATCAATTTTGGTTGTTTAACCAATCTTGAGAATCCAATAAGTGCGTTTGTGTCATATGAGTAAAATTTAGGTCATTTTCGTCTTGCTTTGGCTTATTCTAGTCTGTTTAGCGGTTTTAACCATTCTAGTGCATCCAATAATTGTGTTTGTGTCATTGGTTTAACATTTAGATCATTTTTCGTCCTCCCTAGGGTTATTTTAATTCATTATGGTTGTTTAATAAGTCTTGTGCATGTGGATTAACATTTAGATCATTTACGTCAGCCATCAGCTTATTCTAATCAATTTAGGCTTTTTAACCTATCTTGTTCATCCAATAAGTGCGTTTGTGTCATGGGTTTAGCATTTTTGTCATTTTTGTCCTCCGTAGGCTTATTCTAATCCATTTTGGTTGTTTAGCCAATCTTGTGCATGTGGATTAACATTTTGGTCATTTACGTCATCCTTCGGCTTATTCTAATCAATTTAGGGTTTTTAACCGATCTTGTGCATCCAATAAGTGCGTTTGTGTCATTGGTTTAACATTTTGGTCATTTTCGTCTTCTCGAGGCATATTTTAATCCATTTGGGTTGTTTAACCAAACTTGTGCATCCAATAATTCCGTTTGTATTATTTGATTAACATTTAGGTCATTTTTATTCTGTATAGGTTAATTCTAATCCTTTTCGGTGGTTTAACCAATCTTGTGCAACGAATAAGTGCGTTTTGTCATCGGTTTAACATTTATGTCATCTTCGTCCTCCTTATGCTTATTCTAATCCGTTTTAGTTATTTAACCAATCTCGTGCATCTGGCTTAATATTTAGGTCATTTATATCATCCTTCGGCTTATTCTAATTAATTAGGGTTTTAAACCAATGTGGTGCATCTAATAAGTGTGTTTGTGTCATTGATTTAACATTTTGGTCATTTTCGTCCTCCCAAGGACTAGTCTAATCCATTTGGGTTGTTTAACCAAACTTATGCACCCAATAAGTGCGTTTGTGTTATTGGATTAATATTTTGGTCATTTTCATACTCCGTAGGTTAATTTTGAAATTTTTGGTTGGTTAACCAATCTTGTGCATCGAATATGTGCTTTTCTGTCATCGGTTTAACATTTAAATTATTTTCTTCCTCCTTAGGCTTGTTCTAATCCATTTTTGTTGTTTAACCAATCTTGTGCATCTGGATTAACATTTCGGTCGTTTACGTCAACCTTCGGCTTAAGATATTCAATTTTGGGATTTTAATCAATCTTGTGCATCTAATAACTGCGTTTGTATCATTGGTTTAACATTTTGGTAATTTTATTCCTCCCTAGGCTTATTCTAATCCATTTTGGTTGTTTCACCAATCTAGTGGATCCAATAAGTGCGTGTGTGTCATTGGATTAACATTTAGGTATTTTCATCATCCTTGGGAGTATTCTAATCTGTTTATTATTTTTAACCAATCTTGCACCTGCAAAAAGTGCTTTTGTGTCATTTGTTTAACATTTACATCATTTTTGTCCTCCCTAGGCTTATTCTAATCCATTTTGGTTGATTAACCAATCTTTTGCATGTGGATTAACATTTAGGTCATCTACGTCATCCTTCGGCTTATTCTAAATTATTTAGGGTATTTAAGCAATCTTGTGCATCTAGTAAATACATTTGTGTCATTGGTTTAACATTTTGGTCATTTTCGTCCTCCCTAGGCTTATTCTAATCCATTTTTGTTGTTTAACCAATCTTTTGCATGTGGATTAACATTTAGGTCATCTAGGTCTTCCTTTTGCTTATTCTAAACTATTTAGGCTTTTTAACCAATCTTGTGCATCCAGTAAATGCGTTTGGGTCATTGGTTTAACATTTTGGTCATTTTCGTCCTCCCTAGGCTTATTGTAATCCATTTTAGTTGTTTAACCAATCATGTGCATGTGGATTAATATTTAGGCAATTTAAGTCATCCTTCGGCTTATTCTAATCAATTTAGGGTTTTTAACCGACCTTGTGCTTCCAATAAGTGCGTTTGTGTCATTGGTTTAACATTTTGATCATTTTCGTCCTCCCGAGGCTTATTCTAATCCATTTGGGTTATTTAACCAAACTTGTGCATCCAATAAGTGTGTTTGAGTTATTGGATTAACATTTAAGTCATTTTCATTCTCTGTAGACTAATTCTAATACGTTTTGGTTTTTTAATCAATCTTGTTCATCGAATAAGTGCATTTTTGTCTTCGGTTTAACATTTAAGTCATTTTCGTCCTCCTTAGGCTAATTCTAATCGATTTTTGTTGTTTAAGCAATCTTGTGCATCCAATAAGTGCGTTTTTGTCATTGGTTTAACATTTAGATCATTGTCATCCTCCCTAGGCTTATTCTAATCAATTTTGGTTGTTTA
>JBBPBP010000003.1:29936572-30039083 GCA_037974735.1 Cicer chorassanicum
CCTAGAACACTCCAAAATTTATAATAAACTATTTTATTAATTAAATAGGATTTTAGATAATTAATTTGGTGTTAAAATTATTTTAGAATATATGTTGATTAGTTTAATGATTAATTTTCTTTATAGGTGTGTTTTCTGTGATTTGCTAATCTTGTACATATTTCACCAAATATGTTATATGAATAATAAATGTTATATTTTATTATTTTATATATTTTTCTAAAAATAATAGTATAATAGTGTAAATATTTTAAAGAATAAGATTTAGCAGATTTTACGTGTATATGTGAGTTGGTAATTAATATGATATTTTCTCGTGTGTTTGACTAATATTAAATGTATGTCCACTTAATTATATTTAATTATTTCTAAATATATCCTATTTTAATTATTTATTTTATAAATAATTATCTTGAGATAGTAGTAATATTATGTTAGATTTTCATTATTTTTATATACTTATTTTGGAATTGTGATTTTATATATATATATATATATATATATATTTATTATGATTTAGTAATTAACATAAAATATTGTTGTTATATTTATTTATTTTATAATTTTGACTATTCTCTAATGATAGTATTATTATAACGTGAGTATTTTGAAAAATAAGTATAATTATAGTGATTAATTTGAATATGAGAGTTTGGGTTGTTAATAATATGTATTTTTTAAAAGGTTAATTATTTTAATTACTCTAATTTATCATATATTAGTTACGAAATATTAGTAATGTTTTGAAAATTAAATGATGTTTGGAAGAGTATTAAAAATGAGATTAAGTAACAATTAATTTTGTTTTAGCAAAATAAAAATAATAATAGTAAAACATAAAATAAATAAGGGGACCAATGGGATTGACCCATGTATGTTAACCCTAATTATGTTAATGAAAAAAATTAGAAAGATAGCTTCAACAGCCGCCATAAGCAAGAGGAAACACAATAACATGCCTATCGTTTGACACCGGTGATCGAGAAGTGTTCCAGAAAACTTTCTCCATTTTTCACCAAAATTTAGTATGTGGTTTTACTCATTTAGTTAGTCAATTAAACACACTTTCCTATATTTTTAACCATCCTAATTTCTCCGTAAAATGCCTGACTTCTCCGTTTGTGGAATTTGTTATTTTGCACTGTTCTTCTTCAGCGTAAGTCTGATTTGCGTGAAACCAACGCCAAAACGATCGTGTGAAAAATGGCTATATTATCCTTTGATTGGTATTCTGATTTGTGGTATGTTTCCATGACCGAATTTCGAAATTAGTTTTTAGTGTGTCTTCTCATAATTTATTTTTGACGTTTACCCATAAACTGTCGAGTTAGATTGATCGAATGACAAAGAGCCAAAGAACAAAGGCTGTTTGCTCGTTGAATCGTATCGTGTGTGAAAGCATTGAAATAAGGTAAGGGGTGAGCGAGCGTTTGAATTCATGAGTATAATATATTGTGAGATGAACGGGAAAACCGTATTTCCCAACGATTCATCTAGGGATGGCTACGTACGTCAGTAGCCCTTTGAGTGATAAATGAATTAATGTGCAAATATGGAAATTATGAGATTAAAATGTGGAATAGAAATATTTATAAGGTGCTGATTGATTTAATTTCGTTAAATGTTTGGTATTTGATACTATTGTGATATTTGATTTTAAATGAATTTGGTGCATATGTTTGATTGATGTGTGATTTATGAAATAATTCTAGGATAAGTTTATGTGAAGATGTTTGATTGATGATAGTGATGTTGTAAATTTGTGATGAGTTTATATGATGACAATGATTATGTATAATTTATGATGTTATAAAATTGTGATTAGAATATTGAAGTAACCCCATAGTTGATGAAATAATGATGATTCTAATTTGTGTTTGAGATGACGGTCTTAATGGAGTATCGTAGGCCAACGAGGGGAGAAAATAAATATTGAGAATTTGTGAAGTCGAGATTATTTTGTCATCATATAGGTAGGGCCTGACAAGCCTAGTGATTCCAGGCAAGTACAACTGAATTGAGCCTGATCGTGGCGGTCTACTGTTGAGCCTTAAGGCAAGATTGTTAGACCTTGGAGGTATTCTGGTGGGGAATTCCTAGGTGACTTGGAGGTAGCACTCCAAATGTCGGGAGCTACCATGCAACACACGATTACCGGGATGGTGGCATAGTATCAAGCCTCCTAACCAAGTACTTCAGAGTTAGAATGGAACCACTTTGTGAAGTAGAGTCTAAGCTCATGCATAGCATTGAATTTTCTTGTGATTGTTTTGTTGTTTTTAATATGCATCGTGTGCGATAATAATTTTTCTTAGATGATTCGATGTTATAGTGAAATGTATTGATTTTCCTTGAGAGGTTTTGACTTTATAATGTTATGTTTTTCCTTGAAGAATGTTTGTCAAATGATACGGTTTATTTATGATTAATTATGTGTTCTCCTTACTTATATTATACTATTAACATGATTTCAAAACTCACCTCCTTTGTTCTTTGTGTTTGACTGTCTTGGCCGCGCCTTTGCGAAATCGTAGTTATTACAGGTTAATGAGTCTTGAACTTCAAGTTTCGGAGAAACCCCGCTCTGATAGATGATACCAGGAATGAGAGTCAAAAGTTGTATTTTTATTTGTTTAATTAAAAAAACTTTTTGTATTAAACCTTATAACTAGTAAATTTTTGGAATTAAATTAAGAAATTCTAGTTAAATAAAAGTTGATGGAGATTGTACAATTTTATAGGAGGAAAAAGTATAAAGTGTTCATTTTGAATTTTAAGGAATTTGATATCTCAAATTAATTATAACATTTAGGTCATTTAAGTCAGCCATCGGCTTATTCTAATCAATTTAGGCTTTTTAACCTATCTTGTCAATCCAATAAGTGCGTTTCTGTCATTGGTTTAACATTTTGGTCATTTTTCGTCCTCCCTAGGCTTACTCTAATCCATTATGGTTGTTTAACCAATCTTGTGCATGTAGATTAACATTTAAGTCATTTACGTCAATCTTCGACTTATTCTAATCAATTTAGTGTTTTTAACCAATCTTGTGCATCCAATAAGTGTGTTTGTGTCATTGGATTAAAATTTTGGTCATTTTCTTCCTCCCTAGGCTTATTCTCACCCATTTTGGCTGTTTAACCAATCTTGTGGATCCAATAAGTGTGTTTGTGTCATTGGATTAAAATTTAGCGTTTTTAACCAATCTTGTGCATCCAATAATTGTGTTTGTGTCATTTGTTGAACATTTAGATTATTCTCGTCCTCCCTAGGCTTATTATAATCCATTTTGGTTGTTTAACAAGTCTTCTTCATGTGGAATAATGATTAGGTCGTTTACGTCATCCTTCGGCTTATTCTATTCCATTTAGCGTTTTTAACCAATCTTGTGCATCCAATAATTGCATTTTTGTCTTTGGATTAACATTTTGGTCATTTTCGTCCTCCTTAGGCTTATTCTAATCCATTTTGGTTGTTTGACCAAACATGTGCATCCAATAAGTGCATTTGTGTTATTGAATTAACATTTAGGATATTTTCGTTCTCCGTAGGCAAATTCTAGTCCTTTTTGGTTGTTTAACCAATCTTGTCTATCGAATAAGTGCCTTTTTGTCATTGGTTTAACATTTAGATCATTTACGTCAACCTTCGGCTTAATCTAATCAATTTAGGGTTTTTAACCAATCTTGTGCATCCAATAAGTGCGTTTGTGTCATTGGTTTAACATTTTGATCATTTTCTTCCTCTCTAGGCTTATTCATATTCATTTTGGTTGTTTAACAATTCTTGTGGATCCAATAAGTGTGTTTGTGTCATTGAATTAACATTTAAGTATTTTCGTCATCCTTCGGCTTATTCTATTCGGTTTAGCGTTTTTAACCAAACTTGTGCATCCAATAATTGCGTTTGTGCATTGGTTTAACATTTAGATCATTTTCATCCTCCCTAGGCTGATTCTAATCCATTTTGGTTGTTTAACCAGTCTTGTGCTTGTGGATTAATATTTAAATCATTTACATCATCCTTCGGCTTATTCTAATCAATTTAAAGTTTTTAAGAAATCTTGTGCATCTAATAAGTGTGTTTGTGTTATTGGATTAACATTTTCGTCATTTTCGTACTCCATAGGCTTATTGTAATCCATTTGGGTGGTTTTACAAAACTTGTGTATCCAGTAAGTGCGTTTGTGTTGTTGAATTAACATTTAGGACATTTTCGTTATCCATAGGTTAATTCTAATCGTTTTTGGTTGTTTAACCAATCTTGTGCATCCAATAAGTGCGTTTTTGTCATTGGATTGACACTTAGGTCATTTTCATTCTCCGTAGGCTAATTCTAATACATTTTTTGTTGTTTAACCAATCTTGTGCATCGAATAAGTGCGTTTTTGTCATTGGATTAAAATTTAGGTCATTTTCGTCATCCTTCGGCTTACTCTAATCAATTTAGGGTTTTTAACCAATCTTGTGAATCAAATAAGTGTGTTTGTGTCATTGGTTTAACATTTAGATCATTTTCGTCCTCCCTAGGATTATTCTAATCCATTTTGATTGTTTAACCAATCTTGGGGATCCAATAAGTTTGTTTGTGTCATTGGATCCAATAATTCTAATTCTTTTTCGTTGTTTAACCAATATTGTGCATCGATTAAGTGCATTTTTGTCATTGGTTTAACATTTAGGTAATTTACGTCATCCTTCGGCTTATTCCAATCAATTTAGGGTTTTTAACCAATGTTGTGGATCCAATAAGTGTGTTTGTGTCATTAAATTAACATTTAGGTATTTTCGTCATCCTTCGGCTTGTTCTAATCCGTTTAGCGTTTTTAACCAATGTTTTGCATCCAATAAGTGCTTTTGTGTCATTGGTTTAACATTTATATCATTTTCGTCCTCCCTAGGCTTATTCTAATCCATTGGGTTGTTTAACCAAACTTGTGCATTCAATAAGTGCGTTTGTGTTATTGGATTAACATTTAGGTCATTTTTATTCTACGAAGGCTAATTCTTATCCTTTTTGGTAGTTTAACCAATCTTGTCCATCGAATAAGTGCGCTTTTGTCATCGGTTTAACATTTAAGTAATTTTCGTCCTCCTTAAGCTTATTGTAATCCATTTTTGTTTTTTAATTAATCTTGTGCATGTGGATTAAGATTTAGCTCATTTACGTCAACCTTCGGCATGTTATAATCATTTTAGGGTTTTTAACCAATCTTGTGCATCCAAAAAGAGCGTTTGTGTCAATGGTATAGCATTTTGTTCATTTTCGTCCTCCCTAGGCTTATTCTAATCCATATTGGTTGTTTAACCCATCTTGTGGTCCAATAAGTGTGTTTGTGTCATTGGATTAACATTTAGGTTTTTTCGTCATCCTTTGACTTATTCTAATCTGTTTAGTGTTTTTAATCAATCTTGAGCCTCCAATAAGTGCGTTTGTGTCATTGGTTTAACATTTAAGTCATATTCGTCCTCCCTAGGCTTATTCTAATTCATTTTGGTTTTTAACCAATCTTGTGCATTTGGATTAACATTTAGGTCATTTACGTCATCCTATGGATTATTCTAATCAATTTAGGGTTTTTAACTAATCTTGTGCATCCAATTAGTGCATTTTTGTCATTGGTTTAACATTTTGGTCTTTTTCATGCTCCCTAGGCTTATTCTAATCCATATTGGTTGTTTAACAAATCTTGTGCATTTGGATTAATATTTAGGTCATTTACGTCATGCTTCGGTTTATTCTAATCCGTTTAGAATTTTTAACCATTCTTGTGCATCCAATAATTGCGTTTGTGTCATTGGTTTAACATTTAGATCATTTTCGTCATCTCTATGCTTGTTCTAATCCATTATGGTTGTTTAACCAGTCTTGTGCATGAGGACTTACATTTAGGTCATTTACGTCTCCCATCGGCTTATTCTAATCAATTTAGGCTTTTTAACCATATTTGTGCATCCAATAAGTGCGTTTGTGTTATTGGTTTAACATTTTGTTCATTTTTGTCCTCTGTAGGCTTATTCTAATCCATTTTGGTTGTTTAACCAATCTTTTGCATGTGGATTAACATTTAGGTCATTAAGTCAGCCTTCGACTTACACTACTAGAAAAATTAGCTTGAGCGTCGGCCAAAAGCCCATGCTAATAGGCCAAAAACCGACGCTAACCTGGATTTAGTGTCGATGTCGAGCCTAGCTAGGCTAAAATGGTTGAATAGGCTAAAATGGTTGAAGCTAATACATAGCGTCGACCAAATGTCATCCGACCCTAACGTAGCGTCGGCCTGACCCACGCTAAGGTAACGCTACCAACAAAAATAGAACATCAGACGCTTGTTAAGTTCGTTGACACGTCATCTGAAAAAAATTTACTGCGTCGGCTGGCCGACGCTAAAGTCAACATTTAGTAGTCAACAAAATAGTTAACGTCGGCCTCACCGACGCTACAGTCAAATAAAAAGTCAATAATATAGCTTCGGAGTGGCCGACGCTAACGTCAACAAAGCATTTTTACTTTTAATTCAACCACCACCAATATCAAACCCTATTCTAATTCCACCACTTCCACCTAATGCTAAAACATCATCGACTTATTGTAATTAACTTAAGGTTTTTAACCAAACTTGTTAATCCAATAAGTGCGTTTGTGTCGTTGGTTTAACATTTTGGTCATTTTTGTCCTCCCTAGGCCAATTCTAATCCATTTTGGTTGTTTAACGAATCTTGTGGATCCAATAAGTGCGTTTGTGTCATTAGATTAACATTTAGGTAATTTTCGTCATCCTTTGACTTATTCTAATCCGTTTAGCGTTTCTAACCAATCTTGTGCATCCAATAAGTGCGTTTGTGTCATTGGATTAACATTTTGGTCATTTTTGTCCTCAGTAGGCTTCTTCTAATCCATTTTGGTTGTTTAATCAACCTTGTGCATGTGGATTAACATTTATGTCATCCTTCGGCTTATTCTAATCAATTTAGGGTTTTTAACCAATCTTGTGAATCAAATAAGTGCGTTTGTGTCATTGGTTTGACATTTTGGTCATTTTCGTCATCCCTAGGCTTATTCGGATCCATATGGATTGTTTAACCAAACTTGTGCATCCAATAAGTGTGTTTGTGTTATTATATTAACATTTAGTCATTTTTGTTCGCTGTAGGCTAATTCTAATCCTCTTAGGTTGTTCAACCAATCATGTGCATCGAAAAAGTGTGTTTTTTTCATATGTTTAACATTTAAGTCATTTTTGTCCTCCTTGGGCTTATTCTTATCCATTTTTGTTGTTTACCCAATCTAGTTGATCCAATAGGGGCGTTTGTGTCATTGGATTAACATTTAGGTCATTTACGTCTACCTTCAGCTTATTCTAATGAATTTAGGGATTTTAACCAATCTTGTGCATCCAATAAGTGAATTTGTGTAATTGGTTTCATATTATATAATGAACCTAACGCAAAGAATTGAGGTTTCATTATTTTAATTCATTAGTCTACATTAATTTCTTTCAAAAAGCAAGCAACCACAATTATTAATTTTATGCCATCCAATCACAATTATTAATTTCATGTCATCCATCCAACGGTCTAACTATAATTTGTGTGGGGAAAAGCCCTTACCTTGGCCGCTATTCCTCCTAGTACAAATGTCTAAGCCCCACGGATTTGATTACAAGGAAAATAAGTTCCAAGCTTTTGATGCACGAGGAAGAATAGGTGACGGTGGCTAGGATTTTGGTATTATTATTATTATTATTATTATTATTATTATTATTATTATTACTACTATTACTATTATTATTATTATTATTATTATTATTGTTATTACTATTATTGTTATTATTATTATTATTATTACTATTATTATTATTATTATTATTATTATTATTATTATTACTATTATTAATATTATTATTAGTATTATTATTATTATTGGTTAAACTTCATCATAAAAAAACAAGGCACAAACTCCCAGCCCAACTTTCTACTAAATAATTCTTACTAACAACTTTACTACAATAAGTCGAACAAGGCGAATAATTACCACACCTAATTTAATATTGGAAAATATATATCTATATATCCAAATTATTTTAACTATTACTCACCCCCCTAAAATTAGTTTCGTCCTCGAAACTAGTCAGACATGAAAAGGTTAGGGTGGAGGTCTCTCATCTTTTCCTCCAATTCCCAAGTTGCATCTCCAGTCGTTTGGTCCCAAATCACGTTGACCAAGGTGATCTCTTTGCCTCGTAAGTGCTTAATAGTCCTATCCGCAATGCTCAGCGGCGAAACTGCAAACGAAAAGTTCTCCTCCAACGGTGTATCATCTGGCATGATAATATGGGAAGGATAAACGATGTGCTTCCTCAGTTGTGACACATGGAACATGTAACACCCCGGCCATTACCGTTACCGGCGATGCTACCTCACGGTCTTCTCGCTCCCCCCTTTCCCACAAACTGAAATCTAGCAAGTTTTTGCCTTCCGTGGGATTCGAGCCCGGTACCTAGGGGATAAGTACCGCCTCCACACAGTCCCACTACCAATTGAGCTGCTGGCCGTGAAGGGGGGAGCGAGAAGACCGTGAGGTAGCATCGCCGGTAACGGTAATGGCCGGGGTGTTACATAATCAAAATTATTATTTAAAAATAATTAGAACCTATCAATATTATTCAATATTAAATTATGTGTGATAATTATTTGCCTTGTTCGATTTTTGTAGTTGATAAAGTTATTAGTAAGAATTATTTAAATTGGGAGTTTAAATATAATATATATATTTAAGTAGAGATATATTATATGTAGATGTGTTTTCCTAGTGCAAGAAGAATTTGGGCTAAGGGTTCGAGGCTTAGTGTGACCCAACCCACTTGAATGAGTATAAATTTGGGCTATGTGTTTGTGGCTTGGTTTTTATGATCAAGGTTAAAAAAAAAAGTGACATTTCATCCTACTTATTCTTCATTTAGGCCCAACATTATCTAACCAACAATTTCCACTTTAAATTTCCCTAAGTCCACAATTTCTGTATACTCACTAATAAGAAACAAAAAGAATTCCGAAACCCTAGCCACCATCACCTTCACACCTCATTTGATTCGTGTATCCAAGCTTGAAACTTCTTTTCCTTGTGAACAACTCCGTGGGGCTTAAAGCTTTGTACTAGGAAGAAAAGCGGCAAGATTTGGAGGCAAATCAATTTGATAAGCTACGAGACCCACACGTCGGAGGATCTGGTATAGGCCAATGAACTTAGGAGTTAGCTTCTTAGACTTCAATGCCCTTCCAACTCTAGTAGTAGGCGTCACTCTCAAATATACATGTTCACCCTCTTGAAACTCCAACAGTTTCCTTTGTTTGTCGGCATAACTCTTTTGTCTACTTTGCCCTATATTCATCCTTTCTTGGATCAAACGGACCTTATTTGTGGTCTGTTGTACCAATTCTGGCCCTACAATTAGGTTTTGACCATCCTGATACCAACACAAGAAGGTTTGGCACTTACCCCCATAGAAAGCTTTGTACGGTGCCATCCCAATGCTCGCATGGTAGCTGTTGTTATAGGTGAACTCAACGGGAGAACAATTTATCCCAACTTCCTCGCTCATCCAACACACACACTCTCAATAAATCCTCCAAGGTCTGAATAGTTCTTTCTGTTTGTCCATCGGTTTGAGGGTGATAGGCCAAACTCAATCTCAACTTAGTACCCAACGCGTAATGTAATGCTCCCCACAAACGAGAAATAATTTTTCAGATCTCTATCTGACACAATGCTTGACGGTACCCCATGTAGTCTGACTATCTAGGCAGTGTAGATCTCTGCAGGCATAGTCACATCATAAGTAGTCCTCACGAATATGAAATGGGCAGATTCTCATCATTTTTGGTTGTTTAACCAATGTTGTGCATCGAATAAGTGCGTTATTGTCATTGGTTTAACATTTAAGTCATTTTCGTCCTACTTAGGCTCATTTTAATCCATTTTTGTTGTTTAACCAATCTTGTGCATGTGGATTAACATTTAGGTCATTTACGTCAACTTTCGGCCTATTATAATCAATTTAGGGTCTTGTGCATCCAATAAGTGGGTTTGTGTCATTGGTTTAGCATTTTGTTCATTTGCGACCTCCCTAGGCTTATTCTAATCCGTTTGGGTTGTTTAACCAAACTTGTGCATACAATAAGTTCGTTTGTGTTATTCAATTAACATTTAGGTCATTTTCATTCTCCGTAGTCTAATTCTAATCTTTTTTGGTTGTTTAACCAATCTTTTGTGTCGAATAAGTGCATTTTTGTCATTGGTTTAACATTTAAGTCATTTTCGTCCTCCTTAGGCTTATTCTAATCCATTTTTGTTGTTTCATTAATCTTGTGCATGTGGATTAACATTTAGGTCATTTACGTCAGCCATCGCCTTATCCTAATCAATTAAGGGTTTTTAACCAATCTTGTGCATCCAATAAGTGTGTTTGTGTCATTAGTTTCACATTTTGGTAATTTTCGTCATCCCTAGGCTTATTCGAATCCATTTTCGTTGTTTAATCAATTTAAGTCATTTTCATCCTCCCTAGGCTTATTCTAATCCTTTTTTATTGTTTAACCAATCTGGTGGATCCAATAAGTGCATTTGTGTTATTGGATTAACATTTAGGTAATTTTCGTCCTCACTAGGCTTATTCTAATCCATTTTGGTTACTTAACCTGTCTTGTGTATATGGATTAATATTTAGGTCATTTCCGTCAGCCATCAACTTATCTTAATCAATTTAGGGTTTTTAACCAATCTTGTGCATCCAAAAAGTGTGTTTGTGTCATTGGTTTAATATATAAGACATTTTCACCCTCCCTAGGCCTATTCTAATACTTCTTGGTTGTTTAACCAATCTTGTGCTTCCCATTAGTGCGTTTGTGTCATTGGTTTAACATTTTGGTCATTTTTGTTCTCCCTAAGCTCATTCTAATCCATTTTGTTGTTTAACCAGTCATGTGCATCTGGAATAACATTAAGGTCATTTACGTCATCCTTCTGCTTATTATAATCAATTTAGGGTTTTTAACCAATCTTGTGCATCCAAAAAGTGCGTTTGTGTCATTGGTTTAACATTTTGGTCAATTTCGTCCTCACTAGGCTTATTCTAATCCATTTGGGTTGTTTAACCAAACTTGTGCATCCAATAAGTGTGTTTGTGTCATTGATTTAACATTTAAGTCATTTTCGTCCTCCTTAGGCTTATTCCAATTCTTTTTTGTTGTTTAACTAGTCTTGTGCATGTGGATTAACATTTTGGTCATTCACGTCATCAATCGTCTTATCCTAATCAATTTAGGGTTTTTAACCAATCTTGTGCATCCAATAAGTGTGTTTGTGTCATTGGTTTAACATATAAGTCATTTTCATCCTCCCTAGGCTTATTCTAATACTTTTTGGTTGTTTAACCAATCTTGTGCATCCAATAAGTGCGTTTGTGTCAGTGGTTTAACATTTTGGTCATTTTCGTCCTCCCTTTGCTCATTCAAATCCATTTTGGTTGTTTAACCAATCTTGTGCATCTGGAATAACAATTAGGCCATTTACGTCATCCTTCGACTTATTCTATTCAATTTAGGGCTTTTAGGCAATCTTGTGCATTTAATAATTGTGTTTTTGTCGTTGGTTAAACATTTAAATTATTTTCATCCTCCTTAGGCTTATTCTAATCGTTTTTTATGTTTTAACCAATCTTGTGGATCCAATAAGTGCATTTGTGTTATTGGATTAAGATTTAGGTCATTTTCGTCCTCCCTAGGCTTATTCTAATCCATTTTTGTTGTTTAACTAGTGTTGTGCACGTGTATTAACATTTAGGGCATTTACGTCAGCCATCAACTTATCCTTATCAATTTAGGGTTTTTAATCAATCTTGTACTTCCAATAAGTGTGTTTGTGTCATTGGTTTAACATATAAGTCATTTTCATCTTCCCTAGGCTTATTCTAATCCTTTTTGGCTGTTTAACCAATCTTGTGCATCCAACAAGTGCGTTTGTGGCACTAGTTTAACATTTTGGTCATTTTTGTCCCCCCTAACCTCATTATAATCCATATTGTGTCATTGGATTAAAATTTAGATTATTTTTGTCATCCTTCGGCTTATTCTAATCAATTTAGGATTTTTAACCAATCTTTTGAATCTAATAAGTGTTTGTGTGTCAATTGTTTAGCATTTTGATCATTTCCGTCCTCCGTAGGCTAATTCTAATCCTTTTTGGTTGTTTAACCAATCTTGTGCATCGAATAAATGCGTTTTTGTCCTTGGATTAACATTTAACTTATTTTCATCCTTCTTAGGCTTATTCTACTTCATTTTTGTTGTTT
The DNA here is from genome assembly GCA_037974735.1 of Cicer chorassanicum. Lineage (NCBI taxonomy): Eukaryota > Viridiplantae > Streptophyta > Magnoliopsida > Fabales > Fabaceae > Cicer > Cicer chorassanicum. The sequence continues at coordinate 29,948,922 of JBBPBP010000003.1, forward strand.
AATTAATCTTGTGCATTTGGATTAACATTTAGGTCATTTACCTTAACCTTCGGCTTATTATAATCAATTTAGGCTTTTTAACCAATCTAGTGTATCAAAAAAGTGCGTTTGTGTCATTGGTTTAACATTTTTGTCAATTTCATCCTCCTTCGACTTTTTCTAATCAATTTAGGGTTTTTAAGAAATCTTGTGCATCCAGTAAGTGCGTTTGTGCAATTGGTTTAACATTTTGGTCATTTTCGTTCTCCCTATGCTTATTCTAATCCATTTTGGTTGTTTATCCAATATTTGCATGTGGATTAACATTTAGGTCATTTATGTCATCCTTTTGTTTATTCTAATCAATTAAGGGTTTTTCAGTGATCTTGTGCATCCAATAAGTGCGTTTGTGTCATTGGTTTATGATTTTGGTCATTTTCGTCCTCCCTAGGCTTATTCTAGTCCATTTGGGTTATTTCACCAAACTTGTGCATCCAATAAGCGCGTTTGTGTTATTATATTAACATTTTAGTCATTTTCTTCTCCGTAGGCTAATTCTAATCCTTTTAAGTTGTTTAATCAATCTTGTGCATCGACTTAGTGCGTTTTTGTCATTGGTTTAACATTTAAGTCATTTTCGTCTTTCTTAGGATTATTCTTATCTACTTTTGTTGTTCCACAAATCTAGTGCATATGGATTAACATTTAGATCATTTACATCATCTTTAGGTTTATTTTAATAAACATAGGGTTTTTAACCAATCTTGTGATCAAATATGTGCATTTTTGTCATTGGTTTAATATATAAGTCATTTTCATCCTCCCTAGGCTTATTCTAATCCTTTTTGGCTGTTTAACCAATCTTGTGCATCCAACAAGTGCGTTTGTAGCACTAGTTTAACATTTAGGTCATTTTTGTCCTCCCTAACCTCATTCTAATCCATTTTGTGTCACTGGATTAAAATTTAGATTATTTTTGTCATCCTTCGGCTTATTCTAATCAATTTAGGGTTTTTAACCAATCTTTTGAATCCAATAATTGTTTGTGTGTCAATTGTTTAGCATTTTGTTCATTTATGTCCTCCCTAGGCTTATTCTAATCCATTTGGGTTATTCAACCAAACTTGTGCATCAATAAGTGCGTTTTTGTTATTGGATTAACATATAGGTCATTTTCATTCTCTGTAGGCTAATTCTAATCCTTTTTTGGTTGTATTTGTCCTTGGTTTAACATTTAACTTATTTTCATCCTCCTTAGGCTTATTCTACTTCATTTTTGTTGTTTAATTAATCTTGTGCATGTGGATTAACATTTAGGTCATTTACCTCAACCTTCGGCTTATTATAATCAATTTAGGCTTTTTAACTAATCTAGTGCATCAAAAAAGTGCGTTTGTGTCATTAGTTTAACATTTTTGTCAATTTCGTCTTCCTTCATCTTTTTCTAATCAATTTAGGGTTTTTAACAAATCTTGTGCATCCAATAAGTGCGTTTGTGCAATTGGTTTAACATTTTGGTCATTTTCGTTCTCCCTAGGCTTATTCTAATCCATTTTGATTGTTTATCCAATATTTGCATGTGGATTAACATTTAGGTCATTTATGTCATCCTTTGGTTTATTCTAATCAATTAAGGGTTTTTTAGCGATCTTGTGCATCCAATAAGTGCGTTTGTGTCATTTGTTTATGATTTTGGTCATTTTCGTCCTTCTTAGGCTTATTCTAATCCATTTGGGTTATTTCACCAAACTTGTGCATCCAATAAGCGCGTTTGTGTTATTATATTAATATTTTAGTCATTTTCTTCTCCGTAGGCTAATTCTAATCCTTTTAAGTTGTTTAATCAATCTTGTGCATCGACTTAGTGCGTTTTTGTCATTGGTTTAACATTTAAGTCATTTTTGTCTTTCTTAGGCTTATTCTTATCTACTTTTGTTGTTTCACCAATCTTGTGCATATGGATTAATATTTAGATCATTTACATCATCCTTAGGTTTATTTTAATAAACTTAGGGTTTTTAACCAATCTTGTGCATCAAATATGTGCGTTTTTGTCATTGGTTTAACATTGTGGTCTTTTTCGACCCCCCTAGGCTTATTCTAACCCATTTTGGTGGTTTAACTAATCTAGTGGATCCAATAATTGTGTTTGTGTCACTGGATTTAAAATTTAGGTCATTTACTTCGACCTTCGGCTTATTCTAATGAATGTGGGATTTTTAACCAATCTTGTGCATCCAAATGTGCATTTGTGTTATTGGATTAACATTTAGGTCATTTTCGTCCTCCCTAAGCTTACTCTAATCCATTTGGGTTGTTTAACCAGTCTTGTGCATGTGGAATAACATTTAGGTCGTTTACGCCGACCTTCGGCTTATTATAATCAATTTATGGTTTTTAACCAATCTTGTGCATCCAAAAGGTGCGTTTGATTCATTGGTTTAAGTGTGTTTGAGTTATTGGATTAACTTTTAGATCATTTTCTTTCTCTTTAGGCTAAGTCTTATCCTTTTTGGTTGTTTAACCAATCTTGTACATCAAATAAGTGTTTGTGTGTCAATTGTTTAGCATTTTGTTCATTTCCGTCCTCCCTAGGCTTATTCTAATCCATTTGGGTTATTCAACCAAACTTGTGCATCAATAAGTGCGTTTTTGTTATTGGATTAACATATAGGTCATTTTCATTCTCTGTAGGCTAATTCTAATCCTTTTTTGGTTGTATTTGTCCTTGGTTTAACATTTAACTTATTTTCATCCTCCTCAGGCTTATTCTACTTCATTTTTGTTGTTTAATTAATCTTGTGCATGTGGATTAACATTTAGGTCATTTACCTCAACCTTCGGCTTATTATAATCAATTTAGGCTTTTTAACTAATCTAGTGCATCAAAAAAGTGCGTTTGTGTCATTAGTTTAACATTTTTGTCAATGTCGTCCTCCTTCAGCTTTTTCTAATCAATTTAGGGTTTTTAACAAATCTTGTGCATCCAATAAGTGCGTTTGTGCAATTGGTTTAACATTTTGGTCATTTTCGTTCTCCCTAGGCTTATTCTAATCCATTTTGATTGTTTATCCAATATTTGCATGTGGATTAACATTTAGGTCATTTATGTCATCCTTTGGTTTATTCTAATCAATTAAGGGTTTTTTAGCAATCTTGTGCATCCAATAAGTGCGTTTGTGTCATTTGTTTATGATTTTGGTCATTTTCGTCCTCCCTAGGCTTATTCTAATCCATTTGGGTTATTTCACCAAACTTGTGCATCCAATAAGCGCGTTTGTGTTATTATATTAATATTTTAGTCATTTTCTTCTCCGTAGGCTAATTCTAATCCTTTTAAGTTGTTTAATCAATCTTGTGCATCGACTTAGTGCGTTTTTGTCATTGGTTTAACATTTAAGTCAATTTTGTCTTTCTTAGGTTTATTCTTATCTACTTTTGTTGTTTCACCAATCTTGTGCATATGGATTAACATTTAGATCATTTACATCATCCTTAGGTTTATTTTAATAAACTTAGGGTTTTTAACCAATCTTGTGCATCAAATATGTGCGTTTTTGTCATTGGTTTAACATTGTAGTCTTTTTCGTCCCCCCTAGGCTTATTCTAACCCATTTTGGTGGTTTAACTAATCTAGTGGATCCAATAATTGTGTTTGTGTCATTGGATTTAAAATTTAGGTCATTTACTTCGACCTTCGGCTTATTCTAATGAATGTGGGATTTTTAACCAATCTTGTGCATCCAAATGTGCATTTGTGTTATTGGATTAACATTTAGGTCATTTTCGTCCTCCCTAAGCTTACTCTAATCCATTTGGGTTGTTTAACCAGTCTTGTGCAAGTGGAATAACATTTAGGTCATTTACGCCGACCTTCGGCTTATTATAATCAATTTATGGGTTTTAACCAATCTTGTGCATCCAAAAGGTGCGTTTGATTCATTGGTTTAACATTTTGGTCAATTTCGTCCTCCCACGGCTTATTCTTTTCCATTTTGGTTGTTTAAGCTAACTTCTGCATCCAATAAGTGTGTTTGAGTTATTGGATTAACTTTTAGATCATTTTCGTTCTCTGTAGGCTAATTCTTATCCTTTTTGGTTGTTTAACCAATCTTGTGCATCAAATAAGTGCGTTCTTGTCATCGGTTTAACATTTATGTCATTTTCATCCTCCTTAAGTTGATTCTAATCCATTTTTGTTGTATTACCAATCCTGTGCATGTGGATTAACATTTAGGTCATTTACGTCATCCTTCGGCTTAATTTAATCAATTTAGGGTTTTTAACCAATCTTGTGCATCCAATAATTGCGTTTGTGTCATTGGTTTAACATTTTTATCATTTTTGTCCTCCTTAGACTTATTCTTATCCATTTTGGTTGTTAATCCAATATGGGCATGTGGATGAACATTTAGGTCATTTACGTTATCCTTCGACTTATTCTAATCAATTAAGTGTTTTTTACCGATCTTGTGCATCCAATAAGTGCGATTGTGTCATTGGTTTATGATTTTGGCCATTTTCGTCCTCCCTAGGCTTATTCTAATCCATTTGGGTTGTTTAACAAAACTTGTGCATCCAGTAGGTGCGTTTATGTTAATATATTAACATTTAGGTCATTTTCTTCTTCGGAGGCTAATTCTTCTCCTTTTATGTAGTTTAATCAATCTTGTGCATCGAATAAGTGCGTTTTTGTCATTGGTTTCACATTTAAGTAGCTTTCGTCTTTCTTAGGCTTATTCTTATCCATTTTTCTTGTTTAACCATTCTTGTGGATCCTATAAGTGCATTTGTGTCATAGGATTAACATTTAGGTCATTTTCGTCATTGTTCGGCTTATTCTAAACAATTTAGGGCTTTAAACCAATCTTGTGCATCCAATAAGTGTGTTTGTGTCATTGGTTTAACATATAAGTCATTGTCATCCTCCCTAGGTTTATTCTAATCCATTTTGGTGGTTTAACAAATCTTGTGCCTCCAATAAGTGCATTTGTGTAATTGGTTTTACATTTTGGTCATTTTTGTCCTCTCTAGGCTCATTTTAATCCATTTTGGTTGTTTAACCAATCTTTTGCATATATATTAGCATTTAGGTCATTTATGTCATTCTTTGATTTAGGGGTTTTTAACCAATCTTGTGCATCCAATAAGTGCGTGTGTGTCATTGGTATAGCATTTTGTTCATTTGGGTCCTCCATAGGCTTATTCTTTTCCATTTTGGTTGTTTAAGCAAACTTCTTCATCCAATAAGTGCGTTTGAGTTATTGGATTAACTTTTGTGTCATTATCGTTCTCTGTAAGCTAATTCTTATCCTTTTTGGATGTTTAACCAATCTTGTGCATCGAATAAGTGCGTTGTTGTCATCAGTTTAACATTTATGTCATTTTAGTCCTCCTTAAGCTGATTCTAATCCATTTTGTTGTATTACCAATCCTGTGCATGTGGATTAACATTTAGGTCATTGACGTCATCCTTCGGCTTAATTTAATCAATTTAAGGTTTTTAACCAATCTTGTGCATCCAATAAGTGCGTTTGTGTCATTGATTTAACATTTTTGTCATTTTTGTCCTCCCTAGGCTTATTCTAATCCATTTTGGTTGTTTATCCAATATGTGCATGTGGATTAACATTTAGGTCATTTACGTCATCCTTCGGCTTATTCTAATCAATTAAGGATTTTTTACCGATCTTGTGCATCCAATAAGTGCGTTTTTGTCATTGGTTTATGATTTTGGTCATTTTCGTCCTCCCTAGGCTTATTCTAATCCATTTGGGTTGTTTAACCAAACTTGTGCATCCAGTAAGTGCGTTTATCTTATTATATTATCATTTAGGTCATTTTTTTATTCGTAGGCTAATTCTAATCCATTTATGTAGTTTAATCAATCTTGTGCATCGAATAAGTGCGTTTTTGTCATTGGTTTCACATATAAGTCACTTTCGTCTTTCTTAGGCTTATTCTTATCCATTTTTGTTGTTTAACCAATCTTGTGGATCCTATAAGTGCGATTGTGTCATTGGATTAACATTTAGGTCATTTTCGTCATCGTTCGGCTTATTCTAAACAATTTAGGGCTTTTAACCAATCTTGTTCATCCGATAAGTGTGTTTGTGTCATTGGTTTAACATATAAGTCATTTTCATCCTCCCTAGGCTTATTCTAATCCATTTTGGTTGTTTAACAAATCTTGTGCCTCTAATAAGTGCGTTTGTGTCATTGCTTTTACATTTTGGTCATTTTTGTTCTCCCTAGGCTCATTCTTATCCATTTTGGTTGTTTAATCAATCTTGTGCATGTATATTAACATTTAAGTCATTTATGTCATTTTTTGATTTAGGGTTTTTAACCAATCTTGTGCATCCAAAAAGTGCGTTTGTGTCATTGGTGTAACATTTTGCTCATTTTCATCTTCCCTAGGCTTATTCTAATCCTTTTCGTTTCTTTAACCAGTTCTGTGGATGTGGATTAACATTTAGGTCATTTACGTCACACATCGGTTTATTCTAATCAATTTAGGCTTTTTTACCAATCTTTTGCATCCAATAAGTGCGTTTGTGTCATTGGATTAACATTAAGGTCATTTTCGTCATCCTTCGGCTTATTCTAATCCAATTAGCGTTTTTAACCAATCTTGTGCATCCAATAAGTGTGTTTGTTTCATTGGTGTAAAATTTTGGGCATTATTCTAATCCATTTTAAAGTTTTTAACGAATTTTGTGAATCCAATATGTGCGTTTGTGGCATGGGATCAACATTTAGGTCTTTTTCCTCATCTTGGGGCTTATTATAATCCATTTAGGGGTTTAAACGAATCTAGTGCACTTAATGGGTGCACAAGATAAGATAAAAACCTTAAATGTTAATCCAATGATACAAACGCACGTATTGGATGCACAAGATTGGTTAAAAACCCCTAATCGATTAGAATAAGCCTAGGGAGGACCTTAATGCCCTAAATGTTAAACCAATGACACAAATGCATTTCTTGGATGCAAAAGATTTGTATAAAACCCTAAATGGATTAGAATAACCCTAGGAAGGATGAAAATGCCCTAAATGCTAAACCGATGACACAAAGCCACTATTTGGATGCATAAGATTGGTTAAAAATTCTAAATGGATTAAAGTAAGCTGAAGGATGACGAAAATGACAAAAATGATAAGAATAGGCCGAAGATTGGTTAAAAACCCTAAATGGATAAGAATAGGCCGAAGGATACTGACAATGACCTTAATGTTAATCTAATTAGACAAACGCACTTATTGGATGCCCAAGATTGGTTAAAAACTCTAAATGGATTAGAAAAGCCGAAGGATGACGAAAATGACCTTAAAGTTAATCCAATAACACAAGATTGGATAAAAACCTTAATTGGATTAGAATAAGCCGAAGGATGCAAATATGACCTGAATGTTAATCCAATGATACAAACGCACATATTGGATGCACAAGATTGGTTGAAAACATTAAATCGATTAGAATAAGCCTAGGGAGGACCAAAATGCCCTAAATGTAAACCAATGACATAAACGCACTTCTTGGAAGCAAAAGATATGTTAAAAACCCTAAATGGAGTAGAATAAGCTGAAATATGACATAAATGACCTAAATGTTAATCCTATAATACAAATGCACTTATTAGATGCACTAGATTGGCTAAAAACCCTAAATTGATTAGAATAAGCCGAAGGATGACAAAATTTTCTTGAATGTTGCTTTAGTGACAGAAACGCACTTGTTGGATGCACAGGAATGGTTAAAAACCATAAATGGGTTATAATAAGCCTAGTAAGGATGAAAATGCCCTAAATGTTAAACCAATGACATAAACGCACTAATTGGATGCATAAGATTAGTTAAAAACCCTAAATGGATAAGAATAAGCCGAAGGATGATGACAATGACCTTAATGTTAATCCAATTACACAAACGCACTAATTGGATGCATAAGTTTGGTTAAACAACCAAAATGGATTAGAATAAACCAAGGAGGTAGAAAAAGGTCTAAATATTTAACTAATGGTATAAACGAACTTATTGGATGCACAAAATTGGTTAAAAATCCTAAATGGATTATAAAAGCCGAAAGATGACCAAAATGACCTTAATGTTAATCCGATGACACACACGCACCTATTCGATGCACAAGATTAGATAAAAACCCTAAATGGATTAGAATAAGCGGAAGGATGACGAATATGACCTGAATGTTAATCCAATGATATAAACGCACGTATTGGATGCACAAGATTGGTTAAAAACCCGAAATCGATTAGAATAAGCCTATGGAGGACTAAAATGCCCTAAGTGTTAAACAGACGACCCAAACGCTCTTCTTGGATGAAAAAGATTTGTTAAAAACCCTAAATGGATTAGAATAAGCCGAAGTATGACGAAAATGACCTAAATGTTAATGTAAAGACACAAACGCAATTACTGGATGCACAAGATTAGTTATACAACGCTAAATGGATTAAAATAAGCCTATGGAGGACAAAAATGCTCTAAATGTTAATCCAATAACACAACCGCACTTATTGGATGCAGAAGATTGGTTAAAAACCTTAAATGGATTAGAATAAGCCTAGGGAGGACGAAAATGCCCTGAATGTTAAACCAATATCACAAATGCACTTATTGGATGCACAAGATTTGTTAAACAACCCCAAATGGATTAAAATAAGCCCGGGGAGGACAAAAATGCTATAAATCTAAAACCAACGACACAAATGCACTTATTGGATGCAAAAGATTGGTTAAAAACCCTAAATGGATTAGAATAAGCCTAGGGAGGACGAAAATGTCTGAATGTTAAACTAATGTTACAAACGCACTTATTGGATGCACAATATTGATTAAAAAACCATAAATGGATTAGAATGAGCTTGGGGAGGACAAAAATGCTATAAATGTAAAACCAATGACACAAACGCACTTATTGGATACACAAGATTTGTTAAAAACCCTAAATGGATTAGAAGAAGCCGAAGTATGACGAAAATGCCCTAAATGTTAACCCAATGACACTGTAACGCCCCGGATTTTTAATCCAAAACGTTACATAAAAAAATACTTATTGTTTAGAAAAGTTTACGAATTTTTTTTTGTATACTTAGCATTTATTCTTTTGAATAATTAGTAAGAAACACGTTATTTAATATCATTAAGAAAATAGTTATTCAAAATTTAAATCAAAGTAAAGACAATTATTCCTAACAGAAGGGAAACACTTCCGTATTCTAAAATTCTAGTACATTTTAAAAGTTTGTGACAAAAGATTAAAATGAACTTACAAATATTGCGACAACTCTATTATTACAAAATTGTCTCAAAAAACCCATTTTTACCCCACGTTCGCCGCACATCAATACTCATTAACTACTCTTGAATCTCCTCGAACTCATTAGTACCTAAAATGTTGTTGTAATGGTCAGTTTTATTCCATCATCCACATCAAACCAAAGCTAAACATATGAAAGAATAACACAAAACATATAAAAGTAAAAACTTCCAATTTAAAAGAAAAAAATGCGCAAACCGGTAATTTGTATATCAAACATATGCATAATGCATGCTCCTAAAACAATATGATCCGAATATCAACCTGCCACTAAGGCAACTTCCACACAAAAAGGTCACCCATACCAATGGGGAAATCAAACCTGCCACTAAGGCAACTCCCACGAAGATGCATATGCCATGACATGATGATATAGTATCAAACATATATATTCCCACACAGCCCACTAAGAATCATGTCATATGCATTCAAAATTACTTTTCAAAATCATCTCTTATTCACATATCACTAAGAACACATACAAAACATCCTTATCATGAGTATCACATAATCGTAGACAAATAATCATAAAAATTATGACTTTCACCACATACACATGAAGATAGAAACTTTATATCATATAGGCCATAAAAATTAACACTTTAACATATATGACAAGAAAATTCAAACTCCAATTCATATACATAATAAAAGTTAAATCTTTATCACATATAAGGTAAAAATTCAAACTTTATTTCATATTCATCGTAAAACTACAATTTTATCACAGATAGCATAAAATTTCATACTTTACTCCATAGAAATCATATATTACAATTCAATCTCAATAAAAATTGGGGTTTTATCATTTTACTCCATTAGTCTACATTTATTCATTTTAAAATAGAAGAAATCACGATTATTTATTCCATGTCATCCAACCAACGGCCTAACTATGATTTGTGTGGGGAAAAGCCCTTACCTTGGCTGCTTTTCTTCCTAGTACAAAGCTTTAAGCCCCACGGAGTTGTTCACAAGTAAAAGAAGTTCCAAGCTTGGATACACGAAGAAAATGAGGTGTGAAGGTGATGGTGGCTAGGGTTTCGGAATTCTTTTTGTTTCTTATTAGTGAGTATACAGAAATAGTGAACTTAGGGAAATTTAAAGTTGAAATTGTTGGTTAGATAATGTTGGGCCTAAATGAAGAATAAGAGGGATATAATGTCACTTTTTTTTTTTAAACTTGATCATAAATGTAACATCCTCTAAATTTATTATTTAAAAATAATTAGAACCTATCAATATTATTCAATATTCAATTATGTGTGATAATTACTTGCTTTGTTCGATTTTTTGTAGTTGATAAAGTTATTAATAAGAATTATTTAATTATATGGGGAGTTCAAATATATACATGTATATAAGTAGAGATATATTATATGTAGATGTGTTTTCTAGTCCAAGAAGAAATTGGACTAATGGTTTGTGGCTTGGTTTTTATGATCAAGGTTAACAAAATAAATAAATAAATAAATAAATAAATAGTGACAATTTATCCCTCTTATTCTTCATTTAGGCCCAACATTTTCTAACCCACAATTTCCACCTTAAATTTCCCTAAGTCCACAATTTTTGTATACTCACTATTAAGAAACAAAAAGAATTCCGAAACCCTAGCCACCATCACCTTCACACCTCATTTTCTCCGTGTATCCAAAGCTTGGAACTTCTTTTCCTTGTGAACAACTCCGTGGGGCTTAAAGCTTTGTACTAGGAAGAAAAGCGGCCAAGGTAAGAGCTTTTCCCCACACAAATTAGAGTAAGGCCGTTGGTTGGATGACATGAAATAAATAATCGTGATTTCTTCTATTTTAAAATGAATAAATGTAGACTAATGGAGTAAAATGATAAAACCCCAATTTTTATTGAGATTGAATTGTAATATATGATTTCTATAGAGTAAAGTATGAAATTTTATGCTATGTGTGATAAAATTGTAGTGTTACGATGAATATGAAATAAAGTTTGAATTTTTACCTTATATGTGATAAAGTTTTAACTTTCATTATGTATATGAATTGGAGTTTGAATTTTCTTGTCATATATGTTAAAGTGTTAATTTTTATGTCCTATATGATATAAAGTTTCTATTTTTATGTGTATGTGGTGAAAGTCATAATTTTTATGATTATTTGTCTATGATTATGTGATACTCATGATAAGGATGTGTTGTATGTATTCTTAGTGATATGTGAATAAGAGATGATTTTGAAAAGTAATTTTGAATGCATATGACATGATCCTTAGTGGGCTGTGTGGGAGTATATATACATGTTTGATACTATATCATCATGTCATGACATATGCATCTTCGTGGGAGTTGCCTTAGTGGCAGGTTTGATTTCCCCATTGGTATGGGTGACCTTTCTGTGTGGAAGTTTCCTTAGTGGCAGGTTGATATCCGGATCATATAGTTTTAGGAGCATGCACTATGCATATGTTTGATATACATTTTACTAGTTTACGCATTTTTTCTTTTAAATTAGATGTTTTTACTTTTATATGTTTTGTGTTATTCTTTCATATGTTTAGCTTTGGTTGGATGATGGAATAAACTGACCCTTACAACAACATTTTAGGTACTAATGAGTTCGAGGAGATTCAAGAGTAGTTAATGAGTATTGATGTGCGGCGAACGTGGGGTAAAAATGGGTTTTTGAGACAATTTTGTAATAATAGAGTTGTCGCAATGTTTTCTAAGTCCTTTTAATCTTTTGTCACAAACTTTCAAAATGTATTGGAATTTTAGAAATACGGAAGTGTTTCCTTTCCGTTAGGAATAATTGCCTTTACTTGTTTTAAATTTTGAATAAATATTTTCTTAATGATATTAAATAACGTGTTTCTTACTAATTATTTAATAATTAGTAAACTTTCTAAACAATAAGTATTTTTTTTTATGTAACGTTTTGGATTAAAAATCCGGGGCGTTACAATAAATACCAAGCCACAAACACATAGCCCAAATTGATACTCATTCAAGTGGGTTGGATCACACTAAGCCTCAAACCCTTAGCCCAAATTCTTCTTGCACTAGGAAAACACATCTAGAAAGGATGAAAATGCCCTAAATTTTAAACTAATGACATAAACACACTAATTGGATGCATAAGTTTGGTTAAAAAGCCTAAATGGATTAGAATACGCCGAAGGACAACGATAATGACCTAAATGTTAAACCAATGACACAAACGCACTTATTGGATGCACAAGATTGGTTAAAAACCCTAAATGGATAAGAATAAGTCGAAGGATGACGAAAATGACCTAAATTTTAATACAATGATACAAACGCACTTATTGGATGCACAAGATTGGTTTAAAACCCAAAATGGATTATAATAAGTCGAAGTATGACGAAAATTACCTAAATGTTAATCCAATGATACAAACGCACATATTGGATGCACAAGATTGGTTTAAAACCCTAAATGGAGTATAATAAGCTGAAGAATGAGGAAAATGACCTATATGTTGATCCAATGCTACAATTATACTTATTAGACGTACAAAACTGGTTAAAAACTTTAAGTGGATTAGAATAAAGCGAAGGATGACGAAAACGACCTAAATGTTAAATCAATTAAACAAATGCACTTATTGGATGCACTAGATTGGTTAAAAACCCTTAATGGAATAGAATCAACCGAAGGATGACGAAAATGACCTAAATACTATTCCAATGATACAAACGTACTTATTGGATGCACAAGATTCGTTAAAAACCTTAATGAATTAGAATAAGCCAAGAAAGGAGAAAAATGCCCTAAATTTTAAACCGATGACATAACCGCACTAATTGGATACATAAGTTTGGTTAAAAACCCTAAATGGATTAGAATAAACTGAAGAATGACGACAATGACCTAAATGTTAAACCAATGACACAAACACACTTATTGGATACAAATGATTGGTTTAAACCCTAAATGGATTAGAATAAGCCGAAGGATGACGAAATGACCTAAATTTTAATACAATGATACAAACGCACTTATTGGATGCACAAGAATGGTTTAAAACGCAAAATTGTTTAGAATAAGCCGAAGTATGACGAAAATGATCTAAATGTTAATCTAATGATACAAACGCACTTATTGGATGCACAAGATTGGTTTAAAACCCTAAATGGATTATAATTATTCAAAGGTTGAGTAAAATGACCCAAATGTTGATCCAATGCTAGAAACGCACTTATTGGTCGCACAAAATTGGTTAAAACCCCTAAATGGATTAGAATAAGCCTAGAAAGGATGAAAATGCCCTAAATTTTAAACCAATGACATAAACGCACTAATTGGATGCATAAGTTTGGTTAAAAACCCTAAATGGATTAGAATAAACCGAAGAATGACGACAATGACCTAAATGTTAAACCAATGACACAAACACACTTATTGGATGCAAAGGATTGGTTAAAACCCTAAATAGATTAGAATAAGCCGAAGGATGACGAAATGACCTAAATTTTAATACAACGATACAAACGCACTTATTGGATGCACAAGAATGGTTTAAAACCCAAAATCGTTTAGAATAAGCCGAAGTATGACGAAAATGACCTAAATGTTTATCCAATGATACAAACGCATTTATTGGATGCACAAGATTTCTTTAAAACCCTAAATGGATAATATTAAGCCGAAGGATGAGGAAAATGACCTAAATGTTGATCCAATGCTACAAACGCACTTATTCGACGCAGAAAATTGGTTAAAAATTTAAAATGGATTAGAAAAAACCGAAGGATGACGAAAGTGACCTATATTTTAAACCAATGACACAAATGCACTTATTGGATGCACAAGCTTGGTTAAAAACGCTAAATGGAATAAAATAAGCCGAAGGATGACGAAAATGACCTAAATATTAATCCAATGATACAAACGCACTTATTGGATGCAAAAGATTGGTTAAAAACCTTAAATGGATTAGATTGCGCCGAAGGACGACAAAATTTACTTCATTGTTGATCCAATGACACAAATGCACTTTTTGGATGCACAAGATTTGTTAAAAACCATAAATGGATTAGAATAAGCCTAGAAAGGATGAAAATGTTCAGAATTTTATACCAATGACATAAACGCACTAATTGGATGCATAAGTTTGGTTAAAAACCCTAAATGGATTAGAATAATCCGAAGGATGACAAAAATGACCTAAATGTTAAACCAATGACACAAATGCACGTATTGGATGCACAAGATTGGTTAAAAACCCTAAATGGATAAGAATAAGCCGAAGGATGACGAAAATGACCTAAATTTTAATACAATGATACAAACGCACTTATTGGATGCACTAGATTGGTTTAAAACCATAAATGGATTATAATTAGCCGAAGGATGAGTAAAGTGACCCAAATGTTGATCAAATGCTACAAACGCACTTGTTGGACCACAAAATTGGTTAAAAACCCTAAATGGATTAGAATAAGCCTAGGAAGGATGAAAATGCCCGAAATTTTAAACCAATGACATAAACGCACTAATTGGATGCATAAGATTTGTTAAAATCCCTAAATGGATTAGAATAAACCAAAGAATGACGACAATGACCTAAATGTTAAACAAATGACACAAACACACTTATTGGATGCAGAAGATTGGTTAAAAACCCTCAATTGATTAGAATAAGCTGAAGGATGACGAAATGACCTAAATTTTAATCCAATGATACAAACGCACTTATTGGATGCACAAGATTGAGTTAAAATCCTAAATGGATTATAATTAGCCGAAGGATGAGTAAAATGACCCAAATGTTGATCCAATGCTACAAACGCACTTGTTAGATGCACAAAATTGGTTAAAAACCCAAAATGGATTAGAATAAGCCTATAAAGGATGAAAATGCCCTAAATTTTAAACCAATGACATAAACACACTAATTGGATGCATAAGTTTGTTTAAAAACCGTTAATGGATTAGAATAAACCGAAGAATGACGACAATGACCTAGATGTTAAACCAATGACACAAACACACTTATTGGATGCACAAGATTGGCTAAAAACCCTAAATGGATAAGAATAAGCCGAACGATGACGAAATGACCTAAATTTTAATGCAATGTTACAAACGCACTTATTGGATACACAAGAATGGTTTAAAACGCAAAATTGTTTAGAATAAGCCGAAGTATGACGAAAATGACCTAAATTTTAATACAATGATACAAACGCACTTATTGGACGCACAAGAAGGGTTTAAAACGCAAAATTGTTTAGAATTAGCCGAAGTATGACGAATATGACCTAAATGTTAATCTAATGATACAAACGCACTTATTGAATGCACAAGATTGGTTTAAAACCCGAAATTGTTTAGAATAAGCCGAGGTATGACGAAAATGACCTAACTGTTTGTCCAATGATACAAACGCACTTATTGGATTCAAAAGATTCGTTTCAAACCCTAAATGCATTATAATAAGCTGAAGGATGAGGAAACTGACCTAAATGTTGATCCAATGCTACAAACGCACTTATTGGACGCAGAAAATTTGTTAAAAACTTTAAATGGATTAGAAAAAAGCGAAGGATGACGAAAATAACGTAAACTTTTAACCAATGACACAAATGCACTTATTGGATGCACAAGATTGGTTAAAAACGCTAAATGGAATAGAATAAGTTCAAGGATGACGAAAATGACCTAAATATTAATGCAATGATACAAACGCACTTATTGGATGCACAAGATTGGTTAAAAACCCTAAATGGATTAGAATAAGCCGAAGGACAACAAAATTTACTTCATTGTTGATCCAACGACACAAATGCACTTTTCAGATGCACAAGATTTGTTAAAAACCCTAAATGGATTAGAATAAGCCTAGAAAAGATGAAAATGCCCTAAATTTTAAACCAATGTCATAAACACACTAATTGAATGCATAAGTTTGGTTAAAAACCCTAAATGGATTAGAATAAGCCGAAGGATGACGAAAATGACCTTAATGTTAATCCAATTACACAAATGCACTTATTGGATGTACTAGATTGGTTGAATAGCCAAAATGTATTAGAATAAACCTATGGCGGTCGAAAATGGCCTAAATATTAAACCAATGACACAAATGAACTTATTGGATGAACAAGATTGGTTAAAAACACTAAGTGGATTAGAATATACCTAGAGAGGACAAAAATGATCTAAATGTTAAACCAATGACACAAACGCACTTATTGGATACACAAGATTGGTTAAAAACCCAAAATGGTTTAGAATAAGACGAAGTATAATGAAAATGACCTAAACGTTAATCCAATGATACAAACGCACTTATTGGATGCACAAGATTTGTTTAATAACATAAATGTCTTATAATAAGCCGATGAATGAGGTAAATGACCTAAATGTTGATCCAATGCCACAAAAGAATTTATTAGAGGCACAACATTTGTTAAAAACTTTAAATGGATTAGAATAAAGTGAAGGATGACGAAAATGACCTGAATGTTAAACCACTGACACAAACGCACTTACTGGATGCACATGATTGGTTAAGAACCCTAAATGCATTAGAATAAGCCTAGGAAGGCTGAAAATGCCCTAAATGTTAAACCAATAACATAAACGCACTAATTGGATGCATAATATTGGTTAAAACCCGAAATAGATGGGAAAAAGCCGAAGGATGACGAAAATGTTCTAAAGGTTTAACCAATGACACAAACGCCCTTATTGGATGCACAAGATGGGTTAAAACACCCAAAATCGACTTGAATAAGCCGAAGGATGACAAAAAATGACCTAAATGTGGATCCAATGACACAAATGCGGCTATTGGATGCACAAGATTGGATTAAAAACCTAAATGGATTAGAATAAGCCGAAGGACGACGAAAATGAACTAAATGTTAATCCAATGATACAAACGCACATATTGGATGCACAAGATTGGTTAAAAACCCTAAATCGTTTAGAATAATCCTATGGAGGACTAAAATGCCCTAAGTGTTAAACAAATAACACAAACGCACTTATTGGATGCACAAGAGTGGTTAAAAACCCTAAATGGATTAGAATAAGCCTAGGAAGGATGAAAATGCCCTAAATGTTGAACCAATGACATAAACGCACAAATTAAATGCATAAGATTGGTTAAAAACTCTAAATGGAATCTAATAAGCCGAAGGATGATAAAAATGACATAAAGGTTACACCAATGACACAAACGCACTTACTAGATGCACAAGATTGGTTAAAAACCCTAAATGGAATAACATAAGCCGACAGATGACGAATATGACCTAAATTTTAAACCAATGACACAAACGCACTTATTGGATGCACAAGATTGTTTAAGAACCGTGAATAAATTAGAATAAGCCAAGGGAGGACGAAGTGCCATGAATTTTAAACCAATGACACAAACACACATATTGGATACACAAGATTGGTTAAACGCCCTAAATCGGTTAGAATAATCCTTGGGAGGACCAAACTACCCTAAATGTTAAACAAATGACACAAACGCACTTATTGGATGCACAAGATTTGTTAAAAACACTAAATGGATAAGAATAAGTCGAAGGATGACGAAAATGACCTTAATGTTAATCCAATAACACAAAATGGATTAGAATAAACCCAAGGAAGTGGAAAATGACCTAAATATTGATCCAATGCCAAAAAAGCACTTATTAGACGCACAAAATGCCCTAAATGTCCTAAATTGATTAGAATAAGCCTAGGAAGGATGAAAATGCCCTAAATGTTGAACCAATGACATAAACACACTAATTGGATGCATGAGATTGGTTAAAAACCCTAAATGGAACTGAATAAGCCGAAGGGTGACGAAAATGACCTAAAGGTTACACCAGTGACACAAACGAACTTATTAGATGCACAAGATTGGTTAAAAATCCTATATGGATAAGAATAAGCCGAAGGATGACGAATATGACCTAAATGTTAAACTAATGACACACACGCACTTATTGGATGCACAAGATTGGTTAAAAATCGTAAATTAAGTAGAATAAGCCAATGGAGGACGAAGTGCCTTGACTGTTAAACCAATGACACAAACGCACTTATTGAATACACCAGATTGGTTAAAAACCCTAAATCGATTAGAATAAGCCGAAGGACAACAAAAATGACCCAAATATTGATTCAATGACATTAACACACCTATTGGATGCACAAGAATTGATTAAAACCATAAATGGATCAGAATAAGCCAAAGGATGACAAAAATGACTTAAATGTTAATCCAATTATACAAACGCACTCATCAGATGAACAAGATTGGTTAAAAACCCTATATGGATAAAGAATAAGCAGATGGATGACGAATATGACCTAACTGTTAAACCAATGACACAAACGCACTCATTGGATACACCAGATTGGTTAGAAACCCTAAATCGATTAGAATAAGCCGAAGGACAACAAAAATGACCCAAAGATTGATCTTATGACATTAACGCACCTATTGGATGCACAAGAATTGTTTAAAACCATAAATGGATTAGAATAAGCCATAGGATGACAAAAATGACCTATCTGTGGATAAGAATAAGCAGATGGATGCAAATATGACCTATCTGTTAAACTAATGACACAAGCGCACTTATTGGATACACAAGATTGGTTAAAAATCGTAAATTAAGTAGAATAAGCCAATGGAGGACGAAGTGCCTTGAGTGTTAAACCAATGACACAAACGCACTTATTGGATACACCAGATTGGTTAAAAACCCTATATCGATTAGAATAAGCCGAAGGACAACAAAAAGGACCTAAATATTGATCCAATGACAGTAACTCACCTATTAGATGCACAAGAATTGTTTAAAACCATAAATGGATTAGAATAAGTCGAAGGATGACAAAAATGACTTAAATGTTAATCCAATTATACAAACGCATTTATTAGATGCACAAGATTGGTTAAAAACCCTATATGGATAAGAATAAGCCGAAGGATGACAAATATGACCTAAATGTTAAACTAATGACACAAACGCACTTATTGGATGCATAGATTTGTTAAAAACCCTAAATGGATTAGAATAAGCCAAGGGAGGACGAAGTGCTTGAATGTTAAACCAATGACACAAACGCACTTATTGGATACACAAGATTGGTTAAAAATCCTAAATCGATTAGAATAAGCCGAAGGACGACAAAAATGACCTAAGTGTTGATCCAATGACACTAACGCACCTATTAAATGCACAAGATTGACTTAAAAGCCTAAATGGATTAGAATAAGCAGAAGGATGACAAAAATGACTAAAATGTTAATCCAATAACACAAACGCACATATTGGATGCACAAGATTAGTTAACAACACTAAATCAATTAGAATAATCTTAGGGACGACCAAAATGCTATAAATGTTAAACGAATGACACAAATGCACTTATTGGATGCACAAGATTGGTTAAAAACTTTAAATAAATTAGAATAAGCCAAGGGAGGACAAAGTGCCCTGAACGTTAAACCAATGACACAAACGCACTTATTAATTACACAAGATTGGTTAAAAACCCTAAATCGATTAGAATAAGCCGAAGGACGACAAAAATGACCTAAATATTGATCCAATGACACTAACGCACCTATTGGATGCACAAGATTTGATTAAAACCCTAAAGTGATTAGAATAAGCCGAAGGATGACAAAAATGAATTAAATGTTAATCCAATTATACAAACGCACTTATTAGATGCACAAGAATTGTTAAAAACCCTATATGGATAAGAATAAGCTGAAGGATGACGAATAAGACCTAACTGTTAAACTAATGACACAAACGCACTTATTGGATGCACAAGATTGGTTAAAAACCGTAAATAATTTAGAATAAGCCAAGGGAGGACGAAGTGCCCCGAATGTTAAACCAATGGCACAAACACACTTATTGGATACACAAGATTGGTTAAAAACCCTAAATCGATTAGAATAAGCCGAAGGACGACAAAAATGACCTAAATGTAATCCAATGACACTAACGCACCTATTAGATGCACAAGATTGACTTAAAACCCTAAATGGATTAGAATAAGCCAAAGGATTACAAAAGTGACTTAAATGTTAATCCAATTATACAAACGCACATATTGGATGCACAAGATTGGTTAAAAACCATAAATTGATTAGAATATTCATAGGGAGGACCAAAATGACCTAAATGTTAAACCAATGACACAAATGCACTTATTGGATGCACATGATTGGTTAAAAACTTTAAATAAATTAGAATAAGCCAAGGGAGGACAAAGTGCCCTGAACGTTAAACCAATGACACAAACGCACTTATTAATTACACAAGATTGGTTAAAAACCCTAAATCGATTAGAATAAGCCGAAGGACGACAAAAATGACCTAAATATTGATCCAATGACACTAACGCACCTATTGGATGCACAAGATTTGATTAAAACCCTAAAGTGATTAGAATAAGCCGAAGGATGACAAAAATGAATTAAATGTTAATCCAATTATACAAACGCACTTATTAGATGCACAAGAATTGTTAAAAACCCTATATGGATAAGAATAAGCTGAAGGATGACGAATAAGACCTAACTGTTAAACTAATGACACAAACGCACTTATTGGATGCACAAGATTGGTTAAAAACCGTAAATAATTTAGAATAAGCCAAGGGAGGACGAAGTGCCCCGAATGTTAAACCAATGGCACAAACACACTTATTGGATACACAAGATTGGTTAAAAACCCTAAATCGATTAGAATAAGCCGAAGGACGACAAAAATGACCTAAATGTAATCCAATGACACTAACGCACCTATTAGATGCACAAGATTGACTTAAAACCCTAAATGGATTAGAATAAGCCAAAGGATTACAAAAGTGACTTAAATGTTAATCCAATTATACAAACGCACATATTGGATGCACAAGATTGGTTAAAAACCATAAATTGATTAGAATATTCATAGGGAGGACCAAAATGACCTAAATGTTAAACCAATGACACAAACACACTTATTAGATGCACATGATTGGTTTAAAACCATAAATGGATTATAATAAGCGAAAGGATGAGGTAAATTACCTAAGTGTTTATCCATTGGCACAAAAGCACTTATTAAACGCACACAATTGGTTACAAACTTTAAATGGATTAGAATAAAGCGAAGAATGCAAAAATGACCAAAATGTTAAACCAATGAAGCAAACACACTTATTGGATGCACATGATTGGTTAAAAACCCTAAATGGATTAGAATAAGCCTAGGAAGGATGAAAATGCCCTAAATGTTTAACCAATAACGTAAACGCAATAATTGGATACGTAACATTGGTTAAAAACCCTAAATGGATTCGAATAAGCCGAAGAATGAGAAAATGACCCAAATGTTAATCCAATGATACAAACGCACGTATTAGATGCACAAGATTGGTTTAAAACCCTAAATGGATTAGAATAAGCCGAAGGACGACAATATTTACTTAATTGTTGATCCAATGACACAAACGCACGTTTCGGATGCACAAGTTTCGTTAAAAACCCTAAATGGATTAGAATAAGCCTAGAAAGGATGAAAATGACCTAAATTTTAAACCAATGACATAAACGCACTAATTGGATGCATAAGTTAGGTTAAAAACCCTTAATGGATTAGAATAAGCCAAAGGAAGACGAAAATGACCTAAATGTTAAACCAATGACACAAATGCACTTATTGGATGCACAAGATTGGTTAAAAACTCTAAATGGATAAGAGTAAGCTGAAGGATGACGAAAATGACCTAAATTTTAATACAATGATACAAAGGAACTTATTAGATGCACAAGATTGGTTGATAACCCAAAATGGTTTAGAATAAGCTGAAGTATGACAAAAATGACTTAAATGTTAATCCAATGATACAAACGCACTTATTGGATGCACAATATTTGTTTAAAACCCTAAATGGTCTATAATAAACTGAATAGGTGACCTAAATATTGATCCAATGTTACAAACGCACTCATTGGACGCACAAGATTGGTTTAAAACTTTAAATGGATTAGAATAAGCTCAGAAAGGATGAAAATGTCTTAAATTTTAAACCAATGACATAAACGCACTAATTGGATGCATAAGTTTGGTTAAAAACCCTAAATGGATTAGAATAAGCCGAATGATGAAGAAAATAACCTTAATGTTAATCCAATTATATAAACGCATTTATCGGATGCACAAGATGGGTTAAATAGCCAAAAAGGATTAGAATAAACCCGGGGAGGTCGAAAATGGCCTAAATGTTAAACCAATGACAAAACCGCACTTATTGAACGAACATGATTGGTTAAAAACCCTCAACGGATTAGAATAAGCGTAGGAAGGATGAAATGCCCAAAATGTTAAACGAATGACATAAACGCACTAATTGGATGCATAAGATTGGTTAAAAACCCTAAATTGATTCGAATAAGCTGAAGGATGACAAAAATGACCCAAATTTTTATCCAGTGACACAAACGCACCTATTGGATGCACAAGATTGGATTAAAACCCTAAATGGGATAAAATAAGCCGAAGGAAGACGAAAACGGCATAAATGTTAATCCAATGATACACACGCACATGTTGGACACACATGATTGTTAGAAACCCTAAATCGATTAGAATAATCCTAGAGAGGACCAAAATGCCCTAAATGATAAACGAATGACACAAACGCACTTATTGGATACACAAGATTGGTTACAAATACTAAATGGATAAGAATAAGTCGAAGGATGACGAAAATGACCTTAATATCAATTCAATGACACAAAGTCACTTATTGGATGCTTTAGATTGGTTAAACAACCAAAATGGATTACAATAAACCTAGGGAGGTCGAAAATGGCCTAAATGTTAAACCAATGACACAAACGAACTTATTGGATTCACAAGATTGGTTAAAAACCCTAAATGGATTAGAATAAACCTAGAGAGGACGAAAATGCTCTAAATGTTAAACCAATGACACAATTGCTCTTATTGGATGCACAAGATTGGTTAAAAACCAAAAATGGTTTAGAATAAACCGAAGTATGACAAAAATGACCTAAATGATATCCAATGCTACAAATGCACTTATTGGATGAACAAGATTGTTTTAAAACCATAAATGGATTATAATAAGCCGAAAGATGAGGTAAATGACATAAATGTATATCCAATGCCAAAAAAGTACTTATTAGACATACAAAATTGGTTAAAAAATTTAAATGGATTAGAATAAAGTGAAGGATGACGAAAATGACCTAAATGTTAATGTAATGACACAAACGCACTTATTGGATGCACATGATTGGTTAAAAACCCTAAATGGATTACAATAAGCGTAGGAAGGATGAAAATGCCCTTAATGTTACACGAATGACATAAACGTACTGATTGGATGCATAAGATTGGTTAAAAACCCTAAATGGATTCAAATAAGCGGAAGGATGACAAAAATGACCAAAATGTTAATCCAATGACACAAACGCACCTATTGGATGCACAAGATTGGATTAAAACCCTAAATGGAATAGAATAAGCCGAAGGATGACGAAAACGACCTAAATGTTAATCCAATGATACACAGACACATATTGGACGCACAAGATTGGTTAAAAACCCTAAATCGATTAGAATAATCCTAGGGAGGACCAAAATGTCCTAAATGTTAAACGAGTGACACAAACTCACTTATTGAATGCACAAGATTTGTTAAAAACACTAAATGGATAAGAATAAGTGGAAGGATGACGAAAATGACCTTAATGTTAATCCAATGACACAAACTCACTTATTGGATGCTTTATAATGGTTAAACAACCAAAATGGATTAGAATAAACCTTGGGAGGTGGAAAATGGCCTAAATGTTAAACCAATAACACAAACGCACTTATTGGATGCACAAGATTGGTCAAAAACCCTAAATTGATTAGAATAAAACTAGAGAGGACGAAAATGCTCTAAATGTTAAACCAATGACACAAATGCACTTATTGGACGCACAAGATTGGTTAAAAACTCAAAATGGTTTAGAATAAGCCGAAGTATGACGAAAATGACCTAAATATTAATCCAATGCTACAAACGCACTATTTGGATGCGCAAGATTGGTTTAAAACCATAAATGGATTATAATAAGCCGAAGGATGAGGTAAATGACCTAAATGTTTATCCAATGCCCCAAAAGCACTTATTAGACGCACAAAATTGCTTAAAAACTTAAAATAGATTAGATTAAAGCGAAAATGACCTAAATATTAAACCAATGACACAAACGCACTTATTGGATGCACAAGAGTGGTTAAAAACCCTAAATGGATTAGAATATGCCTAGAGAGGACTAAAATGCTCTAAATATTAAACCAATGACACAAACGCACTTATTAAATGATTAAGATTCGATAAACAACCTAAATAGATTAGAATAAGCCTAGAAAGGATGAAAATGCCCTAAATTTTAAACTAATGACATTAACACACTAATTGGATGCATAAGTTTGGTTAAAACCCTAAATGGTTTAGAATAAGCTGAAGGATGATGAAAATGACCTAAATGTTCAACCAATGACACAAACGCACTTATTGGATGCACAAGATTGGTTTTAAAACATAAATGGATTATAATAAGCCGAAGGATGAGGTAAATTACCTAAATGTTGATCCAATGCCACAAAAGCACTCATGAGTGGCACAAGATTGGTTAAAAACATAAATGGATTAGAATAATGTTAACGATGACGAAAATGACCTAAAAGTTAAACCAATGACACAAACGCACTTATTGGATAAACATGATTGGTTAAAAACCTGAAATGGATTACAATACGCGTAGGACAGATGAAATTTCCCTAAATGTTAAACCAATGACATAAACGCACCAATTGGATCCAGAAGATTGGTTAAAATACCTAAATGGATTTGAATAAGCCGAAGGATGACAAAAATAACCTAAATGTTTATCCAATGACACAAACGCACCTATTGGTTGCAAAAGATTGGATTAAAACCCTAAATGGATTAGAATAAGACGAAAGATGAGGAAAATGACCTGAATGTTGATCCTATCCTACAAACGCACTTATTAGACATAGAAAATTAGTTAAAAACTTTAAATGGATTAGAATAAAGCGAATGATGACGAAAATGACCTAAATGTTAAACCAATGACACAAACGAACTTATTGGATGCACAAGATTGGTTAAAAACCCTAAATGGATTAGAATAAAACTAGATAGGACGAAAATGCTCTAAACATTAAACCAATGACACAAACGCACTTATTGGACGCACAAGATTGGTTAACAACCCAAAATGGTTTAGAATAAGGCGAAGTATGACGAAAATGACCTAAATATTAATCCAATGCTACAAACGCACTATTTGGATGCACAAGATTGGTTTAAAACCATAAATGGATTATAATAAGCCGAAGGATGAGGTAAATGACCTAAATGTTTATCCAATGCCACAAAAGCACTTATTAGACGCACAAGATTGGCTAAAAACCCTAAATCGATTAGAATATTCCTAGAGAGGACTAAAATGCTCTAAATATTAAGCCAATGACACAAACGCACTTATTGGATGCACAAGATTCGATAAAGACCCTAAATAGATTAAAATAAGCTTAGAAAGGATGAAAATGCCCTAAATTTTTAACCTATGACATTAACGCACTAATTGGATGCATATGATTGGTTAAAAACCCTAAATGGATTAGAATAATCTGAAGGATGATGAAAATGACCTAAATGTTCAACGAATGACACAAATGCACTTATTGGATGCACAAGATTGGTTTAAAAACATAAATGGATTATAATAAGCTAAAGGATGAGGTAAATGACCTAAATGTTGGTCCAATGCCACAAAAGCACTTATTAGTGGCACAAGATAGGTTAAAAACATAAATCCATTAGAATAAAGTGAAGGATGACTAAAATGACCTAAAAGTTAAACCAATGACACAAATGCACTTATTGGATAAACATGATTGGTTAAAAACCTTAAATGGATTAGAATACGCGTAGGACGGATGAAAATGGCCTAAATGTTAAACCAATGACATAAACGCACTAATTGGATGCATAAGATTGGTTAACAACCCTAAATGGATTTGAATAAGCCGAAGGATGACAAAAATAACGTAAATGTTTATCCAATGACACAAACGCACCTATTGGATGCACAAGGTTGGATTAAAACCCTAAATGGATTAGAATAAGCCGAAGGAAAAGGAAAATGATCTAAATGTTGATCCAATCCTACAAACGCACTTATTAGACGTAGAAAATTGGTTAAAAACTTTAAATGCATTAGAATAAACCGAAGGATGAGGAAAATGACCTAAATGTTAAACCAATGACATAAATGCACTTATTGGATGCACAAGATTGGTTAAATCCCTAAATAGGAGAGAACAAGCCGAAGGATGACGAAAATGGCCAAAATATTATTCCAATGATACAAACGCACTTATTGGAAGCAAAAGATTGGTTAAAAACCCTAAATGGATTAGACTAAGCCAAGAAACAATAAAAATGCCCTATATTTTAAACCAATGACATAAACGCACTAATTCGATGCATAAGCCGAATGATGACGAAAATGACCTAAATTTTAATACAATGATACAAAGGCACTTATTAAAGGCACACCATTGGTTGAAAACCCAAAATGGTTTAGAATAAGCCGAAGTATGACAAAAATGACCTAAATGTTGTTCCAATGCTACCAACGCAGTTATTGAACTCACAAAATTGGTTAAAAACTTGTATGCATAAGTTTGAAAATGCCCTAAATTTTAATACAATGATGTAAACACACTAATTGTATGCATAAGTTTGGTTAAAAACCCTAAATGGATTAGAATAAGCCGATGGATATAGAAAATGACCTTAATGTTAATCCAATTACAAAAACACACTTATTGGATGCACAAGATTGGTTAAACAGCCAAAATGGATTAGAATAAACCTAGGGTGGTCGAAAATGGCCTAAATGTTAAAACAATGACACAAACGCATTTATGGGATGCACAAGATTGGTTAAGAACCCTAAATGGATCAGAATAAGCCTAGAGAGGACGAAAATGGTCTAAATGTTAAACCAATGACACAAACGCACTTATTGGATGCACAAGATTGGTTTAAAAACATAAATGGATTTTAATTATCCGAAGGATGAGGAAAATGACCTCAATGTTGATCCAATGCCAATAAAGCACTTATTAGAGGCACAAAATTGGTTAAAAACTGTAAATGGATTAGAATAAAGTGAAGGATGACGAAAATGACCTAAACGTTAAACCAATTACACAAACGCAGTTATTGGATGCACATGATTTGTTAAAAACCCTAAATGGTTTAGAATAAGCGTAGGAAGGATGAAGATGCCCTAAATGTTAAACGAATGACATTAATGCACTAATTGGATGCATAAGATTGGTTAAGCACCCTAAATGGATTAGAATAAGCTTAAGGATGACGAAAACGACCTAAATGTTAATCCAATGATACAAACAATTAGAATCATCCTATGGAGGACCAAAATGCCCAAAATGTTTAACAAATGACACAAACGCAATTATTGGATGCAAAAAATTGGTTAAAAACCCTAAATGGATTAGAATAAGCCGAGTGATGACGAAAATGACATAAATGTTAAACCAATGACACAAACGCACTTATTGAATGGAAAAGATTGGTTTAAAAATATTAATGGATTTTAATAAGCCGAAGGATGAGGTAAATGACCTAAATGTTGATCTAATGCCAATAAAGCACATATTAGTGGCATGAAATTGGTTAAAAACTTTAATTGAATTAGAATAAAGTGAAGGATGACGAAAATTACCTAAACGTTAAACCAATGACACAAACGCACTCATTGGATGCACATGATTGGTTTAAAACCTTAAATGGATTAGAATAAGCGTAGGAAGGATGACAAAAATAACCTAAATGTTTATCCAATGACACAAACGCACCTATTGGATGCACAAGATTGGATTAAAATCATAAATGGATTAGAATAAGCCGAAGGATGACAAAAACGACGTAAATGTTAATCCAATGATACAAACGCACATATTGGATGCACAAGATTGGTTAAAAACTGTAAATCGATTAGAATAATCCTAGGGAGGCCAAAAATGCCCTAAATGTTAAACGAATGACACAAACGCTTTTATTGGATGCACAAGATTGGTTTAAAACCCTAAATGAATTAGAATAAGTCGAAAATGACCTAAATGTTAATCCAATGATACAAACGCACATATTGGATGCACAAGATTGGCTAAATACTATAAATCGATTAGAATAATCCTAGGGAGGACCCAAATGCCCTAAATGTTAAAAGAATGACACAAACGCACTTATTGGATGCACATGATTGGTTAAAAACCCTAAATTTATTAGAATAAGTCGAGTGATAACGAAAATGACCTAAATGTTAAACCGAAGACACAAATGCACTTATTGAATGCACAAGATTGGTTAAAAACACTAAATGGACAAGGATAAGTCGAAGGATGATGAAAATGACCTTAATGTTAATCCAATGACACAAGCGCACTTATTGGATGCTTAGATTTGATAAACAACCAAAATGGATTAGAATAAACCTAGGGAGGTCCAAAATGACCTAAATGTTAATTTAATGCTACTAACGCACTTATTGGATGCACAAGATTGGTTTAAAACCATAAATGGATTACAATAAGTCCAAGGAAGAGGTAAATGACCAAAATGTTTATCCAATACCACAAAAGCACTTATTAGACGTAAAAAATTGGTTAAAAGCTTTAAATGGATTAGTATAAAGCGAAGGATGATGAAAATGACCTAAATGTTAAACCTATAAACCAAACCCACTTATTGGATGCACATGATTGGTTAAAAACCCTAAATGGATTAGAATAAGCCTAGGTAGGATGAAAATGCCCTAAATATTAAACCAGTGACATAAACGCACTAATTGGATGGATAAGATTGGTTAAAAACCCTAAATGGATTCGAATAAACCGAAGGATGACGAAAATGATCTATATGTTAAACCAGTGACATAAACGCACTAATTCAATGCATAAGATTGGTTAAAACCCTAAATGGATTTGAATAAGCCGAAGGATGATGAAAATGACCTAAATGTTAAACCAATAACACAAACGCATTTATTGGATGCATTAGATTGGTTAAACAACCAAAATGGATTAGAATAAATCTAGGGAGGTTGAAAATGAGCTAAATGTTAATCCAATGCTACAAACGCACTTATTGGATGCACAAGATTGGTTTAAAACCATAAATGGATTATAATAAGTCCAAGGATGTCGTAAACGATTAAAATGTTTATCCAATGCCACAAAAGCACTTATTAGACGCACAAAATTGGTTAAAAACTTTAAATGGATTAGAATAAAGCGAAGGATGACAAAAATGACCTAAATGTTAAACCAACAAACCAAACGCACTTATTGGATGCACATGATTGGTTAAAAACCCTAAATGGATTAGAATAAGCCTAGGAAGGATGAAAATGCCCTAAATGTTAAACCAGTGACACAAACGCACTTATTGGATGCACACGATTGGTTAAATCATAAATGGATTAGAATAAGCCTAGGAAGGATGAAAATGCTCTAAATGTTAAACCAGTGCCATAAACGCACTAATTAAATTGATAAGATTGGTTAAAAACCCTAAATGGATTCGAATAAGCCGAAGGATGACGAAAATGACCTAAATGTTAAACCAAGGTATAAAAACATTAATGGACTTTAATAAGCCGAAGGATGAGGTAAATGATCTAAATGTTGATCCAATGCCAATAAAGCACTTATTAGTGGCACGAAATTGGTTAACAACTTTTAATGGATTAGAATAAAGTGAAGGATGACAAAAATGACGTAAATGTTAAACCAATGACACAAACGCACTTATTGGATGCACATGATTGGTTAAAAACACTAAATGGATTAGAATAAACGTAGGAAGAATGAAAATGGCCAAAATGTTAAACGAATGACATAAACGCACTTATTGGACGCATAAGATTGGTTAAAAAGCCTAATAGGATTTGAATAAGCCGAAGGATGACAAAAATGACCTTAATGTTTATCCAATGACACAAACGCACGTATTGGATGCACAAGATTGGATTAAATCCCAAAATGGATTAGAATAAGCCGATGATTGACGAAAACGACCTAAATGTTAATCCAAATATACAAACGCACATATTGGATGCACAAGATTGGTTAAATACTATAAATCAATTAGAATAATCCTAGGGAGGACCAAAATGCCCTAAAAGTTAAAAGAATGACACAAACGCACTAATTTGATGCACAAGATTGGTTAAAAACCCTAAATGGATCAGAATATGCCAAGTGATGACGAAAATGACCTAAATGTTAAACAAATGACACAAATTCACTCATTGAATGCACAAGATTGGCTAAAAACACTAAATGGACAAGAATAAGTCGAAGGATGACGAAAATGACCTTAATGTTAATCCAATGACACAAAGGCACTTATTGGATGCATTAGATGGGTTAAATAAACAACATGGATTCGAATAAACCTAGGGAGGTCGAAAATGACCTAAATGTTAATCCAATGCTACAAACGCACTTATTGGATGCACATGATTGGTTATAAACACTAAATGGATTAGAATAAGCGTAGGAAGAATGAAAATGGCCAAAATGTTAAACGAATGACATAAACGCACTTATTGGATGCATAAGATTGGTTAAAAACCCTAAATGGATTCGAATAAGCCGAAGGATGACGAAAATGACCTAAATGTTAAACCAATGACACAAACGCACTTATTGGATGCACAAGATTGGTTAAAAACCCTAAATGGAAAAGAATAAGCCGAAGGATGACGAGTATGACCTAAATGATAAACCAATCACACAAACGTACTTATTGGATGCACAAGATTGGTTTAAAACATTTATGGATTTTAATAAGCCGAAGGATGAGGTAAATGCCCTAAATATTAACCCAATGCCAATAACTCACTTATTAGTGGCACGAAATTGGTTAAAAACTTTAAATGGATTAGAATAAAGTGAAGGATGACGAAAATGACCTAAATGTTAAACCAATGAAACAAACGCACTTGTTGGATGCACATGATTGGTTAAAAACACTAAATGGATTAGAATAAGCGTAGGAAGGATGAAAATTCCCAAATTGTTAAACCAATGACACAAATGCACTAATTGGAGGCATAAGATTTGTTAAAAAGCCTAAATGGATTTGAATAAGCCGAAGGATGACAAAAATAACCTAAATGTTTATCCAATGACACAAACGCACCTATTAGATGAATAAGATTGGATTAAAACCCTAAACGGATTAGAATAAGCCAAAGGATGACGAAAACAAACTAAATGTTAATCCAATAATACAAACCCAAATATTGGATGCACAAGATTGGTTAAAAACTCTAAATCAATTACAATAATCCAAGGGAGGACCAAAATGCCCTCAATGTTAAACGAATGACACAAACACACTTATTGGATGCTTAAGATTGGTTAAAAACACTAAATGGAAAAGAATAAGTCGAAGGATGACGAAAATGACCTTAATGTTAATCCTATGACACAAACGCACTTATTGGTTGCATTAGATTGGTTAAACAACCAAAATGGATTAGAATTAACCTATGGAGGTCGAAAATGACCTAAATGTTAATCTAATGCAACAAACGCACTTATTGGATGCACAAGATTGGTTTAAAACCATAAATGGATTATAATAAGTCCAAGGATGTTGTAAACGATTAAAATGTTTATCCAATGCCACAAAAGCACTTATTAGACGCACAAAATTGGTTAAAAACTTTAAATGGATTAGAATAAAGCGAAGGATGACAAAAATGACCTAAATGTTAAACCAACAAACCAAACGCACTTATTGGATGCACATGATTGGTTAAAAACCCTAAATGGATTAGAATAAGCCTAGGAAGGATGAAAATGCCCTAAATGTTAAACCAGTGACACAAACGCACTTATTGGATGCACACGATTGGTTAAATCATAAATGGATTAGAATAAGCCTAGGAAGGATGAAAATGCTCTAAATGTTAAACCAGTGCCATAAACGCACTAATTAAATTGATAAGATTGGTTAAAAACCCTAAATGGATTCGAATAAGCCGAAGGATGACGAAAATGACCTAAATGTTAAACCAAGGTATAAAAACATTAATGGACTTTAATAAGCCGAAGGATGAGGTAAATGATCTAAATGTTGATCCAATGCCAATAAAGCACTTATTAGTGGCACGAAATTGGTTAACAACTTTTAATGGATTAGAATAAAGTGAAGGATGACAAAAATGACGTAAATGTTAAACCAATGACACAAACGCACTTATTGGATGCACATGATTGGTTAAAAACACTAAATGGATTAGAATAAACGTAGGAAGAATGAAAATGGCCAAAATGTTAAACGAATGACATAAACGCACTTATTGGACGCATAAGATTGGTTAAAAAGCCTAATAGGATTTGAATAAGCCGAAGGATGACAAAAATGACCTTAATGTTTATCCAATGACACAAACGCACGTATTGGATGCACAAGATTGGATTAAATCCCAAAATGGATTAGAATAAGCCGATGATTGACGAAAACGACCTAAATGTTAATCCAAATATACAAACGCACATATTGGATGCACAAGATTGGTTAAATACTATAAATCAATTAGAATAATCCTAGGGAGGACCAAAATGCCCTAAAAGTTAAAAGAATGACACAAACGCACTAATTTGATGCACAAGATTGGTTAAAAACCCTAAATGGATCAGAATATGCCAAGTGATGACGAAAATGACCTAAATGTTAAACAAATGACACAAATTCACTCATTGAATGCACAAGATTGGCTAAAAACACTAAATGGACAAGAATAAGTCGAAGGATGACGAAAATGACCTTAATGTTAATCCAATGACACAAAGGCACTTATTGGATGCATTAGATGGGTTAAATAAACAACATGGATTCGAATAAACCTAGGGAGGTCGAAAATGACCTAAATGTTAATCCAATGCTACAAACGCACTTATTGGATGCACATGATTGGTTATAAACACTAAATGGATTAGAATAAGCGTAGGAAGAATGAAAATGGCCAAAATGTTAAACGAATGACATAAACGCACTTATTGGATGCATAAGATTGGTTAAAAACCCTAAATGGATTCGAATAAGCCGAAGGATGACGAAAATGACCTAAATGTTAAACCAATGACACAAACGCACTTATTGGATGCACAAGATTGGTTAAAAAC
The DNA here is from genome assembly GCA_037974735.1 of Cicer chorassanicum. NCBI lineage: Eukaryota > Viridiplantae > Streptophyta > Magnoliopsida > Fabales > Fabaceae > Cicer > Cicer chorassanicum. Next base: position 29,982,558 of record JBBPBP010000003.1, read on the forward strand.
CCTAAATGGAAAAGAATAAGCCGAAGGATGACGAGTATGACCTAAATGATAAACCAATCACACAAACGTACTTATTGGATGCACAAGATTGGTTTAAAACATTTATGGATTTTAATAAGCCGAAGGATGAGGTAAATGCCCTAAATATTAACCCAATGCCAATAACTCACTTATTAGTGGCACGAAATTGGTTAAAAACTTTAAATGGATTAGAATAAAGTGAAGGATGACGAAAATGACCTAAATGTTAAACCAATGAAACAAACGCACTTGTTGGATGCACATGATTGGTTAAAAACACTAAATGGATTAGAATAAGCGTAGGAAGGATGAAAATTCCCAAATTGTTAAACCAATGACACAAATGCACTAATTGGAGGCATAAGATTTGTTAAAAAGCCTAAATGGATTTGAATAAGCCGAAGGATGACAAAAATAACCTAAATGTTTATCCAATGACACAAACGCACCTATTAGATGAATAAGATTGGATTAAAACCCTAAACGGATTAGAATAAGCCAAAGGATGACGAAAACAAACTAAATGTTAATCCAATAATACAAACCCAAATATTGGATGCACAAGATTGGTTAAAAACTCTAAATCAATTACAATAATCCAAGGGAGGACCAAAATGCCCTCAATGTTAAACGAATGACACAAACACACTTATTGGATGCTTAAGATTGGTTAAAAACACTAAATGGAAAAGAATAAGTCGAAGGATGACGAAAATGACCTTAATGTTAATCCAATGACACAAACGCACTTATTGGTTGCATTAGATTGGTTAAACAACCAAAATGGATTAGAATTAACCTATGGAGGTCGAAAATGACCTAAATGTTAATCTAATGCAACAAACGCACTTATTGGATGCACAAGATTGGTTTAAAACCATAAATGGATTATAATAAGTCCAAGGATGTTGTAAACGATTAAAATGTTTATCCAATGCCACAAAAGCACTTATTAGACGCACAAAATTGGTTAAAAACTTTAAATGGATTAGAATAAAGCGAAGGATGACAAAAATGACCTAAATGTTAAACCAACAAACCAAACGCACTTATTGGATGCACATGATTGGTTAAAAACCCTAAATGGATTAGAATAAGCCTAGGAAGGATGAAAATGCCCTAAATGTTAAACCAGTGACACAAACGCACTTATTGGATGCACACGATTGGTTAAATCATAAATGGATTAGAATAAGCCTAGGAAGGATGAAAATGCTCTAAATGTTAAACCAGTGCCATAAACGCACTAATTAAATTGATAAGATTGGTTAAAAACCCTAAATGGATTCGAATAAGCCGAAGGATGACGAAAATGACCTAAATGTTAAACCAAGGTATAAAAACATTAATGGACTTTAATAAGCCTAAGGATGAGGTAAATGACCTAAATGTTGATCCAATGCCAATAAAGCACTTATTAGTGGCACGAAATTGGTTAACAACTTTTAATGGATTAGAATAAAGTGAAGGATGACAAAAATGACGTAAATGTTAAACCAATGACACAAACGCACTTATTGGATGCACATCATTGGTTAAAAACACTAAATGGATTAGAATAAACGTAGGAAGAATGAAAATGGCCAAAATGTTAAACGAATGACATAAACGCACTTATTGGACGCATAAGATTGGTTAAAAAGCCTAATAGGATTTGAATAAGCCGAAGGATGACAAAAATGACCTTAATGTTTATCCAATGACACAAACGCACGTATTGGATGCACAAGATTGGATTAAATCCCAAAATGGATTAGAATAAGCCGATGATTGACGAAAACGACCTAAATGTTAATCCAAATATACAAACGCACATATTGGATGCACAAGATTGGTTAAATACTATAAATCAATTAGAATAATCCTAGGGAGGACCAAAATGCCCTAAAAGTTAAAAGAATGACACAAACGCACTAATTTGATGCACAAGATTGGTTAAAAACCCTAAATGGATCAGAATATGCCAAGTGATGACGAAAATGACCTAAATGTTAAACCAATGACACAAATTCACTCATTGAATGCACAAGATTGGCTAAAAACACTAAATGGACAAGAATAAGTCGAAGGATGACGAAAATGACCTTAATGTTAATCCAATGACACAAAGGCACTTATTGGATGCATTAGATGGGTTAAATAAACAACATGGATTCGAATAAACCTAGGGAGGTCGAAAATGACCTAAATGTTAATCCAATGCTACAAACGCACTTATTGGATGCACATGATTGGTTATAAACACTAAATGGATTAGAATAAGCGTAGGAAGAATGAAAATGGCCAAAATGTTAAACGAATGACATAAACGCACTTATTGGATGCATAAGATTGGTTAAAAACCCTAAATGGATTCGAATAAGCCGAAGGATGACGAAAATGACCTAAATGTTAAACCAATGACACAAACGCACTTATTGGATGCACAAGATTGGTTAAAAACCCTAAATGGAAAAGAATAAGCCGAAGGATGACGAGTATGACCTAAATGATAAACCAATCACACAAACGTACTTATTGGATGCACAAGATTGGTTTAAAACATTTATGGATTTTAATAAGCCGAAGGATGAGGTAAATGCCCTAAATATTAACCCAATGCCAATAACTCACTTATTAGTGGCACGAAATTGGTTAAAAACTTTAAATGGATTAGAATAAAGTGAAGGATGACGAAAATGACCTAAATGTTAAACCAATGAAACAAACGCACTTGTTGGATGCACATGATTGGTTAAAAACACTAAATGGATTAGAATAAGCGTAGGAAGGATGAAAATTCCCAAATTGTTAAACCAATGACACAAATGCACTAATTGGAGGCATAAGATTTGTTAAAAAGCCTAAATGGATTTGAATAAGCCGAAGGATGACAAAAATAACCTAAATGTTTATCCAATGACACAAACGCACCTATTAGATGAATAAGATTGGATTAAAACCCTAAACGGATTAGAATAAGCCAAAGGATGACGAAAACAAACTAAATGTTAATCCAATAATACAAACCCAAATATTGGATGCACAAGATTGGTTAAAAACTCTAAATCAATTACAATAATCCAAGGGAGGACCAAAATGCCCTCAATGTTAAACGAATGACACAAACACACTTATTGGATGCTTAAGATTGGTTAAAAACACTAAATGGAAAAGAATAAGTCGAAGGATGACGAAAATGACCTTAATGTTAATCCAATGACACAAACGCACTTATTGGTTGCATTAGATTGGTTAAACAACCAAAATGGATTAGAATTAACCTATGGAGGTCGAAAATGACCTAAATGTTAATCTAATGCAACAAACGCACTTATTGGATGCACAAGATTGGTTTAAAACCATAAACGAATTAAATATGTTCAAGGATGAGGTAAATGACCAAAATGTTTATCCAATGCCACAAAAGCACTTATTAGACGCACAAAATTGGTTAAAAACTTTAAATGGATTAGAATAAAGCGAAGGATGACGAAAATGACCTAAATGTTAAACCAATGAACCAAACGCACTTATTGCATGCACATGATTGGTTAAAAACCCTAAACGGATTAAAATTAGCCTAGGAAGGATGAAAATGCCCTAAATGTTAAACCAGAGATATAAACGCACTAATTGAATGCATAAGATTGGTTAAAATCCCTAAATGAATTTGAATAAGCCGAAGGATGACGAAAATGACCTAAATGTTAAACCAATGACACAAACGCTCTTATTGGATGCACAAGATTGGTCAAAAACCCTAAATGGAAAAGAAAAAGCTGAAGGATGACGAGTATGACCTAAATGTTAAACCAATGACACAAACCCACATATTGGACGCACAAGATTGATTTAAAAACATTAATGGATTTTAATAAGCTGAAGAATGAAGTAAATGACCTAAATTTTAAACTAATGACACAAACGCCCTTATTGGATGCACAAGATTGATTAAAAAACCTAAATGGAAAATAATAAGTCGAAGGATGACGAAAATGACCTAAATGTTAAACCAATGACACAAACGAACTTATTGGATGCACATGATTGGTTAAAAACCGTAAATGGATTAGAATAAGCGTAGGAAGGATGAAAATGCCCAAAATGTTAAACGAATGACATAAACGAATGTTAAACGAATGACCTTAATGTAAATCCAATGATACAATCACACATATTGGATGCACAAGATTGGTCAAAAATTCTAAATCGATTAGAATAATCCTAGGGAGGACCAATATGCCCTAAATGGTAAACGAATGGCACAAACGCACTTGTTGGATGCACAAGATTGGTTAAAAACCCTAAATGGATTAGAATAAGCCGAGTGATGACAAAAATGACCTAAATGTTAAACCAACGACCCAAACGCACTTATTGAATGCACAAGATTGGTTAAAAACACTAAATGGACAAGAATAAGTCGAAGGATGACGAAAATGACGTTAATGTTAATCCAATGACACAAACGCAATTATTGCATGCACAAGATTGGTTAAAATCCCTAATTGGATTAGAATAAGCCTAGGCATGAAGAAAATGACCTAAATATTAATCCAATGACACAAACGCACTTATTGGATGCACAAGATTGGTTAAAAACCCAAATTGGCTTAGAATAAAGCTAGGGTGGACAAAAATTGCTGAAATGTTAAACCAATGACACAAACGCACTTATTGGATGCACAAGATTGGTTTAAAAACATTAAATGGATTAGAATAAGCCTAGGAAGGATGAAAATCCCCTAAATGTTAAACCATTGACATAAACACACATGTTGGATGCATAAGATTGGTTAAAAACCCTAAATGGATATGAATATGCTGAATGGTGACAATATGACCTAAATGTTAAACCAATGACACAAACGCACTTATTGGATGCACAAAATTGGTTAAAAACCCTAAATGGAAAAGAATAAGCCGAAGGATGACGAGTATGACCTATATGTTAAAGCAATGACACAAACGCACTTATTGGATGCACAAGATTGGTTTAAAAACATTAATGGATTTTAACAAGCTAGTAAATGACCTAAATGTTGCTCCAATGCCAATAAAGCACTTATTAGTTTCACAAAATTGGTTAAAAACTAAAAATGGATTAGAATAAAGTGAAGGATGACGAAAATGAACTAAATGTTAAACCAATGACACAAACGCACTTATTGGAAGCACATGATTGGTTAAAAACCCTAAATTGATTAGAATAAACGTAGGAAGGATGAAAATGGCCAAAATGTTAAACAAATGACATAAACGCACTAATAGGATGCATGAGATTGGTTAAAAACCGTAAATGGATTTGAATAAGCCGAAGGATGACAAAAATGACCTAAATATTTATCCAATGACACAAACGCACCTATTGGATGCACAAGATTGGATTAAAACACTAAATTGATTAGAATAAGCTAAACAATGACGAAAACGACCTAAATGTTAATCCAATGATACAAACGCACATATTGGATGCACAAGATTGGTTAAAAACACTAAATCGATTAGAATAATCATAGGGAGGAGCAAAATGCCCGAAATTTTAAACCAATGAACCAAACCCACTTATTGGATGCACATGATTGGTTAAAAACCCTAAATGGATTAGAATAAGCCTAGGAAGGATGAAAATGCCCTAAATGTTAAACCAATGACATAAACGCACTAATTGGATGCTCAAGATTGGTTAAAAACACTAAATGGACAAGAATAAGTCGAAGGATGACGAAAATGACCTTAATGTTAATCCAATGACACAAACGCACTTATTGGATGCTTTAGATTGGTTAAACAACCAAAATGGATTAGAATAAACCTAGGGTGGTCGAAAATGACCTAAATGTTACTCCAATGCTAGAAACGCACTTATTGGATGCACAACATTGGTTTAAAACCATAAATGGATTATAATACGTCCAAGGATGAGGTAAATGACCAAAATGTTTATCCAATGCCAGAATAACACTTATTAGACGCACAAAATTGGTTTAAAAGGATGACGAAAAGGACCTAAATGTTAAACCAATGAACCAAACGCACTTATTGGATGCACATTATTGGTTAAAAACCTTAAATGGTTTAGAATAAGCCATGGAAGGATGAAAATGCCCTAAATGTTAAACCATTGACATAAACGCACTAATTGGATGCATAAGATTGGTTAAAAACCCTAAATAGATTCGAATAAGCCGAAGAATGACGAAAATGACCTAAATGTTAAACCAATGACACAAACGCACTTATTGGATGCACAAGATTGGTTAAAAACCCAAAATGGAAAAGAATAAACCGAAGGATGACGAGTATGACCTAAATGTTAAACCAATGACAAAAACGCACTTATTGAATGCACAAGATTGGTTAAAAACACTAAATGCACAAGAATAAGTCGAAGGATGACGAAAATGACCTTAATGTTAATCCAATGACACAAACGCACTTATTGGTTGCTTTTGATTGGTTAAACAACCAAAATGGATTAGAATAAACCTATATGTTAATCCAATGCTACAAACGCACTTATTGGAAGCACAAGATTAGTTTATAACCATAAATAGATTGTAATAAGTCCAGGGATGAGGTAAATGACCAAAATGTTTATTCAATGCAACAATAGCGCTTATTAGACGCTCATTATTGGTTAAAAACTTTAAATGGATTAGAATAAAGCGAAGGATGACCAAAAGGACCTAAATGTTAAACCAATGAACCAAACGCACTTATTGGATGCACATTGTTGGTTAAAACCTTAAATGGATTAGAATAACCCTAGGAAGGATGAAAATGCCCTAAATGTTAAACCATTGACATAAACGCACTAATTGGATGCATAAGATTGGTTAAAAACCCTAAATAGATTCGAATAAGCCGAAGAATGAAGAAAATGACCTAAATGTTAAACCAATGACACAAACGCACTTATTGGATGAACAAGATTGGTTAAAAACCCTAAATGGAAAAGAATAAGCCGAAGGAATACAAGTATGACCTAAATGTTAAACCAATGACAAAAACGCACTTATTGATTACACAAGATTGGTTAAAAACACTAAATGGACAAGAATAAGTCGAAAGATGACGAAAATGACCTTAATGTTAATCCAATGACACAAACGCACTTATTGGTTGCTTTAGATTGGTTAAACAACCAAAATGGATTAGAATAAACCTATATGTTAATCCAATGCTACAAACGCACTTATTGGATGCACAAGATTAGTTTATAACCATAAATAGATTGTAATAAGTCCAGGGATGAGGTAAATGACCAAAATGTTTATTCAATGCAACAATAGCGCTTATTAGACGCTCATTATTGGTTAAAAACTTTAAATGGATTAGAATAAAGCGAAGGATGACCAAAAGGACCTAAATGTTAAACCAATGAACCAAACGCACTTATTGGATGCACATTGTTGGTTAAAACCTTAAATGGATTAGAATAACCCTAGGAAGGATGAAAATGCCCTAAATGTTAAACCATTGACATAAACGCACTAATTGGATGCATAAGATTGGTTAAAAACCCTAAATAGATTCGAATAAGCCGAAGAATGAAGAAAATGACCTAAATGTTAAACCAATGACACAAACGCACTTATTGGATGAACAAGATTGGTTAAAAACCCTAAATGGAAAAGAATAAGCCGAAGGAATACAAGTATGACCTAAATGTTAAACCAATGACAAAAACGCACTTATTGATTACACAAGATTGGTTAAAAACACTAAATGGACAAGAATAAGTCGAAAGATGACGAAAATGACCTTAATGTTAATCCAATGACACAAACGCACTTATTGGTTGCTTTAGATTGGTTAAACAACCAAAATGGATTAGAATAAACCTATATGTTAATCCAATGCTACAAACGCACTTATTGGATGCACAAGATTAGTTTGAAACCATAAATGGATTGTAATAAGACCAAGGATGATGTAAATGACCAAAATGTTTATCCAATGCAACAATAGCGCTTATTAGACGCTCATTATTGGTTAAAAACTTTAAATGGAGTAGAATAAAGCGAAGGATGACAAAAAGGACCTAAATGTTAAACCAATGAACCAAACCCAGTTATTGGATGCACATGATTGGTGAAAAACCCTAAATGGATTAGAATTAGCCTAGGAAGGATGAAAATGCCCTAAATGTTAAACCAATGACATAAACGCACTAATTGGATGCACAGGATTGGTTAAAAACACTAAATGGACAAGATTAAGTCGAAGGATGACGAAAATGACCTTAATGTTAATCCAATGACACAAACGCACTTATTGGATGCTTTAGATTGGTTAAACAACCAAAATGGATTAGAATAAACCTAGGGTGGTCGAAAATGACCTAAATGTTAATCCAATGCTACAAACGCACATATTAGATGCACAAGATTTGTTTAAAACCATAAATGAATTATAATAAGTCCAAGGATGAGGTAAATGACCAAAATGTTTATCCAATGCTAGAATAGCACTTATTAGACGCACAAAATTGGTTAAAAACTTTAAATGGATTAGAATAAAGCGAAGGATGACGAAAAGGACCTAAATGTTAAACCAATGAACCAAACGCACTTATTGGATGCACATTATTGGTTAAAAACCTTAAATGGTTTAGAATAAGCCTAGGAAGGATGAAAATGGCCTAAATGTTAAAACATTGACATAAACGCACTAATTGGATGCATAAGATTGGTTAAAAACCCTAAATAGATTCGAATAAGCCGAAGAATGACAAAAATGACCTAAATGTTAAACCAATGACACAAACGCACTTATTGGATGCACAAGATTGGTTAAAAACCCAAAATGGAAAAGAATAAGCCGAAGGATGACGAGTATGACCTAAATGTTAAACCAATGACAAAAACGCACTTATTGAATGCACAAGATTGGTTTAAAAACATTAATGAATTCTAATAAGCCGAAGGATGAGGTAAATGACTTAAATGTTGATCCAATGCCAATAAAGCACTTATTAGTGGCACGAAATTGGTTAAAAACTTTAAATGGATTAAAATTAAGTGAAGGATGACGAAAATGACCTAAATGTTAAACCAATGACACAAACGCTTTTATTGTATGAACATGATTGGTTAAAAACCCTAAATGGAGTAGAATAAGCGTAGGAAGGATGAAAATGGCCAAAATGTTAAACGAATAAAATAAACGCACTAATTGGATGCATAAGATTGGTTCAAAACTCTAAATGGATTTGAATAAGCCGAAGGATGACAAAAATGACCTAAATGTTTATCCAGTGAGACAAACGCACCTATTGGATGCACTAGATTGGATTAAAACCCTAAATGGATTAGAATAAGCCGAAGGATGAAGAAAACGACCTAAATGTTAAACCAATGACACAAACACACTTATTGGATGCACAAGATTGGTTAAAAACCCTAAATGGGATAGAATAAGCCGAAGGATGACGAGTATGACGTAAATGTTAAACAAATGACACAAACGCACTTATTGAATGCACAAGATTGGTTAAAAACATTAAATGGACAAGAATAAGTCGAAGGCTGACGAAAATGACCTTAATGTTATTCGAATGACACAAACGCACTTATTGGTCGCTTTAGATTGGTTAAACAACCAAAATGGATTAGACTAAATCTAGGGAGGTCGAAAATGACCTAAATGTTAATCCAATGCTACAAACGCACTTATTGGATGCACAAGATTGGTTTAAAACCAAAAATGGATTGTAATAAGTTCAAGGATGAGGTAAATGACCAAAATGTTTATCCGATGCAACAATAGCGCTTATTAGACACACAAAATTGGTTAAAAACTTTAAATGGATTAGAATAAAGCGAATGATGACGAAAAGGACCTAAATGTTAAACCAATGAACGTAACACACTAATTGGATGCACATGATTGGTTAAAAACCTTAAATGGATAAGAATAAGCCTAGGAAGATTGAAATTGCCCTAAATGTTAAACCATTGACATAAACGCACTAATTGGATGCTTAAGATTGGTTAAAAATTGTAAATAGATTCGAATAAGCCGAAGGATGACGAAAATAACCTAAATGTCAAACCGATGACACAAACGCAGTTATTGGATGCAGAAGATTGGTTAAAAACCCTAAATGGAAAAGAATAAGCCAAAGGATGACGAGTATGACCTTAATGTTAAACCAATGACACAAATGCACTTTTTGGATGCACAAGATTGCTTTAAAAACATTAATGAATTTTAATAAGCCGAAGGATGAGGTAAATGACTTCAATGTTGATCCAATGCCAATAAAGTACTTATTAGTGGCACGAAATTGGTTAAAAACTTTAAATGGATTAAAATTAAGTGAAGGATGACGAAAATGACCTAAATGTTAAACCAATGACACAAACGCACTTATTGTATGCACATGATTGGTTAAAAACCCTAAATGGAGTAGAATAAGCGTAGGAAGGATGAAAATGGCCAAAATGTTAAACGAATAACATAAACGCACTAATTGGATGCATAAGATTGGTTAAAAACACTAAATGGATTTGAATAAGCCGAAGGATGACAAAAATGACCTAAATGTTTATCCAATGACACAAACGCACCTATTGGATGCACTAGATTGGATTAAAACCCTAAATGGATTAGAATAAGCCGAAGGATGACGAAAACGACCTAAATGTTAAACCAATGACACAAACACACTTATTGGATGCACAAGATTGGTTAAAAACCCTAAATGGAATAGAATAAGCCGAAGGATGACGAGTATGACGTAAATGTTAAACAAATGACACAAACGCACTTATTGAATGCACAAGATTGGTTAAAAACATTAAATGGACAAGAATAAGTCGAAGGCTGACGAAAATGACCTTAATGTTATTCCAATGACACAAACACACTTATTGGTTGCTTTAGATTGGTTAAACAACCAAAATGGATTAGACTAAATCTAGGGAGGTCGAAAATGACCTAAATGTTAATCCAATGCTACAAACACACTTATTGGATGCACAAGATTGGTTTAAAACCAAAAATGGATTGTAATAAGTCCAAGGATGAGGTAAATGACCAAAATGTTTATCCAATGCAACAATAGCGCTTATTAGACGCACAAAATTGGTTAAAAACTTTAAATGGATTAGAATAAAGCGAAGGATGACGAAAATGACCTAAATGTTAAACCAATGAACCAAACGCACTTATTGGATGCACATTATTGGTTAAAAACCTTAAATGGATTAGAATAAGCCTAGGAATGATGAAAATGCCCTAAATGTTAAACCATTGACATAAACGCACTAATTGGATGCATAAGATTGGTTAAAAACCGTAAATAGATTCGAATAAGCCGAAGGATGACGAAAATGACCTAAATGTTAAACCAATGACACAAACGCAGTTATTGGATGCAGAAGATTGGTTAAAAACCCTAAATGGAAAAGAATAAGCCGAAGGATGACGAGTATGACCTAAATGTTAAACCAATGACACAAATGCATTTATTGGATGAACAAGATTGCATTAAAAACATTAATGAATTTTAATAAGCCGAAGGATGAGGTAAATGACTTAAATGTTGATCAAATGCCAATAAAGCACTTATTAGTGGCACGAAATTGGTTAAAAACTTTAAATGGATTAAAATTAAGTGAAGGATGACGAAAATGACCTAAATGTTAAACCAATGACACAAACGCACTTATTGTATGCACATGATTGGTTAAAAACCTTAAATGGAGTAGAATAAGCGTAGGAAGGATGAAAATGGCCAAAATGTTAAACGAATAACATAAACGCACTAATTGGATGCATAAGATTGGTTAAAAACACTAAATGGATTTGAATAAGCCGAAGGATGACAAAAGTGACCTAAATGTTTATCCAGTGACACAAACGCACCTATTGGATGCACTAGATTGGATTAAAACCCTAAATGGATTAGAATAAGCCAAAGGATGACGAAAACGACCTAAATGTTAAACCAATGACACAAACACACTTATTGGATGCACAAGATTGGTTAAAAACCCTAAATGGAATAGAATAAGCCGAAGGATGACGAGTATGACGTAAATGTTAAACAAATGACACAAACGCACTTATTGAATGCACAAGATTGGTTAAAAACATTAAATGGACAAGAATAAGTCGAAGGCTGACGAAAATGACCTTAATGTTATTCCAATGACACAAACGCACTTATTGGTTGCTTTAGATTAGTTAAACAACCAAAATGGATTAGAATAAACCTAGGGAGGTCGCAAATGACCTAAATGTTAATCCAATGCTAAAAACGCACTTATTGGATGCAGAAGATTGGTTTAAAACCATAAATGGATTATAATAAATCCAAGGAAGAGGTAAATGACCAAAATGTTTATCCAATACCACAAAAGCACTTATTAGACGCACAAAATTGGTCAAAAACTTTAGATGGATTAGTATAAAGCGAAGGATGACGAAAATAACCTAAATGTTAAACCAATAAACCAAACCCACTTATTGGATGCACATGATTGGTTAAAAACCCTAAATGGATTAGAATAAGTCGAAGGCTGACGAAAATGACCTTAATGTTATTCCAATGACACAAACGCACTTATTGGTTGCTTTAGATTTGTTAAACAACCAAAATGGATTAGACTAAATCTAGGGAGGTCGAAAATGACCTAAATGTTAATCCAATGCTACAAACGCAATTATTGGATGCACAAGATTGGTTTTAAACCAAAAATGGATTGTAATAAGTCCAAGGATGAGGTAAATGACCAAAATGTTTATCCAATGCAACAATAACGCTTATTAGACGCACAAAATTGGTTAAAAACTTTAAATGGATTAGAATAAAGCGAAGGATGACGAAAAGGACCTAAATGTTAAACCAATGAACCAAACGCACTTATTGGATGCACATTATTGGTTAAAAACCTTAAATGGATTAGAATAAGCCTAGGAAGGATGAAAATGCCCTAAATGTTAAACCATTGACATAAACGCACTAATTGGATGCATAAGATTGGTTAAAAACCGTAAATAGATTCGAATAAGCCGAAGGATGACGAAAATGACCTAAATGTTAAACCAATGACACAAACGCAGTTATTGGATGCAGAAGATTGGTTAAAAACCCTAAATGGAAAAGAATAAGCCGAAGGACGACGAGTATGACCTAAATGTTAAACCAATGACACAAATGCATTTATTGGATGCACAAGATTGTTTTAAAAACATTAATGAATTTTAATAAGCCGAAGGATGAGGTAAATGACTTAAATGTTGATCCAATGCCAATAAACCACTTATTAGTGGCACAAAATTGGTTAAAAACTTTAAATGGATTAAAATTAAGTGAAGGATGACGAAAATGACCTAAATGTTAAACCAATGACACAAACGCACTTATTGTATGCACATGATTGGTTAAAAACCTTAAAAGGAGTAGAATAAGCGTAGGAAGGATGAAAATGGCCAAAATGTTAAACGAATAACATAAACGCACTTATTGGATGCATAAGATTAGTTAAAAAATGGATTTGAATAAGCTGAAGGATGACAAAAATGACCTAAATGTTTATCCAGTGAGACAAACGCACCTATTGGATGCACTAGATTGGATTAAAACCCTAAATGGATTAGAATAAGCCGAAGGATGACGAAAACGACCTAAATGTTAAATCAATGACACAAACACAGTTATTGGATGCACAAGATTGGTTAAAAACCCTAAATGGGATAGAATAAGCCGAAGGATGACGAGTATGACGTAAATGTTAAACAAATGACACAAACGCACTTATTGAATGCACAAGATTGGTTAAAAACATTAAATGGACAAGAATAAGTCGAAGGCTGACGAAAATGACCTTAATGTTATTCCAATGACACAAACGCACTTATTGGTCGCTTTAGATTGGTTAAACAACCAAAATGGATTAGACTAAATCTAGGGAGGTCGAAAATGACCTAAATGTTAATCCAATGCTACAAACGCACTTATTGGATGCACAAGATTGGTTTAAAACCAAAAGTGGATTGTAATAAGTCCAAGGATGCGGTAAATGACCAAAATGTTTATCCAATGCAACAATAGCGCTTATTAGACGCACAAAATTGGTTAAAAACTTTAAATGGATTAGAATAAAGCGAAGGATGACGAAAAGGACCTAAATGTTAAACCAATGAACCAAACGCACTTATTGGATGCACATTATTGGTTAAAAACCTTAAATGGATTAGAATAAGCCTAGGAAGGATGAAAATGTCCTAAATGTTAAACCATTGACATAAACGCACTAATTGGATGCATAAGATTGGTTGAAAACCGTAAATAGATTCGAATAAGCCGAAGGATGACGAAAATGACCTAAATGTTAAACCAATGACACAAACGCAGTTGTTGGATGCAGAAGATTGGTTAAAAACCGTAAATGGAAAAGAATAAGCCGAAGGATGACGAGTATGACCTAAATGTTAAACCAATGAGACAAATGCATTTATTGGATGCACAAGATTGCTTTAAAAACATTAATGAATTTTAATAAGCCGAAGGATGAGGTAAATGACTTAAATGTTGATCCAATGCCAATAAAGCACTTATTAGTGGCACGAAATTGGTTAAAAACTTTAAATGGATTAAAATTAAGTGAAGGATGACGAATATGACCTAAATGTTAAACCAATGACACAAACGCACTTATTGTATGCACATGATTGGTTAAAAACCCTAATTGGAGTAGAATAAGCGTAGGAAGGATGAAAATGGCCAAAATGTTAAACGAATGACATAAACGCACTAATTGGATGCATAAGATTGGTAAAAAACACTAAATGGATTTGAATAAGCCGAAGGATGACAAAAAAGACCTAAATGGTTATCCAACGACACAAACGCACCTATTGGATGTACAAGATTGGATTAAAACCCTAAATGGATTAGAATAAGCCGAAGGATGACAAACGACCTAAATGTTAAACCAATGACACAAACACACTTATTGGATGCACAAGATTGGTTAAAAACCCTAAATGGAAAAGAATAAGCTGAAGGATGACGAGTTTGACCTAAATGTTAAACCAATGACACAAACACACTTATTGGATCCACAAGATTGGTTTAAAAACATTAACGGATTTTAATAAGCCGAAGGATGAGGTAAATGAACTAAATGTTAATCCAATGCCAATAAAGCACTTATTAGTTGCGCGAAATTGGTTAAAAACTTTAAATGGATTAGAATAAAGTGAAGGATGACGAAAATGACCTAAATGTTAAACCAATGACACAAACGCAGTTAAAGGATGCACAAGATTGGTTAAAAACCCTAAATGGAAAAGAATAAGCCGAAGGATGACGAGTATGACGTAAATGTTAAACAAATGACACAAACGCACTTATTCAATGCACAAGATTGGTTAAAAACATTAAATGGACAAGAATAAGTCGAAGGCTGACGAAAATGACCTTAATGTTATTCCAATGACACAAACGCACTTATTGGTTGCTTTAGATTGGTTAAACAACCAAAATGGATTAGAATAAACCTAGGGAGGTCGCAAATGACCTAAATGTTAATCCAATGCTAAATACGCACTTATTGGATGCAGAAGATTGGTTTAAAACCATAAATGGATTATAATAAGTCCAAGGAAGAGGTAAATGACCAAAATGTTTATCCAATACCACATAAGCACTTATTAGACGCACAAAATTGGTTAAAAACTTTAAATGGATTAGAATAAAGCGAAGGATGACGAAAAGGACCTAAATTTTTAACCAATGAACCAAACGCACTTATTGGATGCACATTATTGGTTAAAAACCTTAAATGGATTAGAATAAGCCTAGGAAGGATCAAAATGCCCTAAATGTTAAACCATTGACATAAACGTACTAATTGGATGCATAAGATTGGTTAAAAACCCTAAACAGATTCGAATAAGCCGAAGAATGACGAAAATGACCTAAATGTTAAACCAAGGACACAAATGCACTTATTGGATGCACTAGATTGGTTAAAAACCCTAAATGGAAAAGAATAAGCCGAAGGATGACGAGTATGACCTAAACGTTAAACCAATGACAAAAACGCACTTATTGAATGCACAAGATTGGTTAAAAACACTAAATGGACAAGAATAAGTCGAAGGATGACGAAAATGACCTTAATGTTAATCCAATGACACAAACGCACTTATTGGTTGCTTTAGATTGGTTAAACAACCAAAATGGATTAGACTAAACCTATATGTTAATCCAATGCTACAAACGCACTTATTGGATGCACAAGATTAGTTTAAAACCATAAATGGATTGTAATAAGTCCAAGGATGAGTTAAATGACATCCAATGCAACAATACCGCTTATTAGACGCTCAATATTGGTTAAAAACTTTAAATGCATTCGAATAAGCCGAAGGATGACGAAAACGACCTAAATGTTAAACCAATGACACAAACGCACTTATTGGATGCACAAGATTGGTTAAAAATCCTAAATGGAAAAGAATAAGCCGAAGGATGACGAGTATAACCTAAATGTTAAACAAATGACACAAACGCACTTATTGAATGCACCAGATTGGTTAAAAACATTAAATGGACATGAATAAGTCGAAGGATGACGAAAATGACCTTAATGTTATTCCCATGACACAAACGCACTTATTGGTTGCTTTAGATTGGTTAAACAACCAAAATGGATTAGAATAAACCTAGGGAGGTCGCAAATGACCTAAATGTTAACCCAATGCTAAAAACGCACTTATTGGATGCAAAAGATTGGTTTTAAACCATAAATGGATTATAATAAGTCCAAGGAAGAGGTAAATGACCAAAATGTTTATCCAATACCACAAAAGCACTTATTAGACGCACAAAATTGGTTAAAAACTTTAAATCGATTAGAATAAAGCGAAGGATGACGAAAATGACCTAAATGTTAAACCAATGAACCAAACACACTTATTGGATGCACATGATTGGTTAAAAACCCTAAATGGATTAGAATAAGCCTAGGAAGGATGAAAATGCCCAAAATGTTAAACCAATGACATTAACGCACTAATTGGATGCATAAGATTGGTTAATAACCCTAAATGAATTCGAATAAGCCGAAAAATGACGAAAACGACCTAAATGTTAAACCAATGACACAAACGCACTTATTGGATGCACAAGATTGGTTAAAAACCCTAAATGGAAAAGAATAAGCCGAAGGATGACGAGTATGACGTAAATGTTAAACAAATGACACAAACGCACTTATTGAATGCACAAGATTGGTTAAAAACACTAAATGGACAAGAATAAGTCGAAGGATGACGAAAATGAGCTTAATGTTAATCCAATGACACAAACGCACTTATTGGTTGCTTTAGATTAGTTAAACAACCAAAATGGATTAGAATAAACCTAGGGAGGTCGCAAATGACCTAAATGTTAATCCAATGCTAAAAACGCACTTATTGGATGCAGAAGATTGGTTTAAAACCATAAATGGATTATAATAAGTCCAAGGAAGAGGTAAATGACCAAAATGTTTATCCAATACCACAAAAGCACTTATTAGACGCACAAAATTGGTCAAAAACTTTAGATGGATTAGTATAAAGCGAAGGATGACGAAAATAACCTAAATGTTAAACCAATAAACCAAACCCACTTATTGGATGCACATGATTGGTTAAAAACCCTAAATGGATTAGAATAAGCCTAGGAAGGATGAAAATGCCCTAAGTGTTAAACCAATGACATAAACGCACTAATTGGATGCATAAGATTGGTTAATAACCCTAAATGGATTCGAATAAGCCGAAAAATGACGAAAACAACCTAAATGTTAAACCAATAACACAAACGCACTTATTGGATGCAAAAGATTGGTTAAAAACCCTAAATGGAAAAGAATAAGCCGAAGGATGACGAGTATGACCTAAATGTTAAACAAATGACACAAACGCACTTATTGAATGCACAAGATTGGTTAAAAACATTAAATGGACCAGAATAAGTCGAAGGATGACGAAAATGACCTTAATGTTATTCCAATGACACAAACGCACTTATTGGTTGCTTTAGATTGGTTAAACAACCAAAATGGATTAGAATAAACCTAGGAAGGTCCCAAATGACCTAAATGTTAATCCAATGCTACAAACGCACTTATTGAATGCACAAGATTGGTTTAAAACCAAAAATGGATTGTAATAAGTCCAAGGATGAGGTAAATGACCAAAATGTTTATCCAATGCAACAATAGCGCTTATTAGACGCACAAAATTGGTTAAAAACTTTAAATGGATTAGAATAAAGCGAAGGATGACGAAAAGGACCTAAATGTTAAACCAATGAACCAAATGCACTTATTGGATGCACATTATTGGTTAAAAACCTTAAATGGATTAGAATAAGCCTAGGAAGGATGAAAATACCCTAAATGTTAAACCATTGACATAAACTCACTAATTGGATGCATAAGATTGGTTAAAAACAATAAATAGATTCGAATAAGCCGAAGGATGACGAAAATGACCTAAATGTTAAACCAATGACACAAACGCACTTATTGGATGCACAAGATTGGTTAAAAACCCTAAATGGAAAAGAATAAGCCGAAGGACGACGAGTATGACTTAAATCTTAAACCAATGACACAAATGCACTTATTGGATGCACAAGATTGCTTTAAAAACATTAATGAATTTTAATAAGCCGAAGGATGAGGTAAATGACTTAAATGTTGATCCAATGCCAATATAGCACTTATTAGTGGCACGGAATTGGTTAAAAACTTTAAATGGATTAATATTAAGTGAAGGATGACGAAAATGACCTAAATGTTAAACCAATGACACAAACGCACTTATTGTATGCACATGATTGGTTAAAAACCCTAAATGGAGTAGAATAAGCCTAGGAAGGATGAAAATGGCCAAAATGTTAAACGAATGACATAAACGCACTAATTGGATGCATAAGATTGGTTAAAAACACTAAATGGATTTGAATAAGCCGAAGGATGACAAAAATGACCTAAATGTTTATCCAACGACACAAACGCACCTATTGGATGCACAAGATTGGATTAAAACCCTAAATGGATTAGAATAAGCCGAAGGATGACGAAAACGACCTTAATGTTAAACCAATGACACAAACACACTTATTGGATGCACAAGATTGGTTAAAAACCCTAAATGGAAAAGAATAAGCTGAAGGATGACAAGTATGACCTAAATGTTAAACCACTGACACAAACGCACTTATTGGATCCACAAGATTGGTTGAAAAACATTAATGGATTTTAATAAGCCGAAGGATGAGGTAAATGAACTAAATGTTGATCCAATGCCAATAAAGCACTTATTAGTGGCACGAAATTGGCTAAAAACTTTAAATGGATTAGAATAAAGTGAAGGATGACGAAAATGACCTAAATGTTAAACCAATGACACAAACGCAGTTAAAGGATGCACAAGATTGGTTAAAACCCCTAAATGGAAAAGAATAAGCCAAAGGATGACGAGTATGACGTAAATGTTAAACAAATGACACAGACGCACTTATTGAATGCACAAGATTGGTTAAAAACATTAAATGGACAAGAATAAGTCGAAGGCTGACGAAAATGACCTTAATGTTATTCCAATGACACAAACGCACTTATTGGTTGCTTTAGATTGATTAAACAACCAAAATGGATTAGAATAAACCTAGGGAGGTCGCAAATGACCTAAATGTTAATCCAATGCGAAAAACGCACTTATTGGATGCAGAAGATTGGTTTAAAACCATAAATGGATTATAATAAGTCCAAGGAAGAGGTAAATGACCAAAATGTTTATCCAATACAACATAAGCACTTATCAAACGCACAAAATTGGTTAAAAACTTTAAATGGATTAGAATAAAGCGAAGGATGACGAAAAGGACCTAAATGTTAAACCAATGAACCAAATGCACTTATTGGATGCACATTATTGGTTAAAAACCTTAAATGGATTAGAATAAGCCTAGGAAGGATGAAAATGCCCTAAATGTTAAACCATTGACATCAACGCACTAATTGGATGCATAAGATTGGTTAAAAACCCTAAATAGATTCGAATAAGCCGAAGAATGACGAAAATGACCTAAATGTTAAACCAATGACACAAACGCACTTATTGGATGCACAAGATTGGTTAAAAACCCTAAATGGAAAAGAATAAGCCGAAGGATCACGAGTATGACCTAAATGTTAAACAAATGACACCAACGCACTTATTGAATGCACAAGATTGGTTAAAAACACTAAATGGACAAGAATAAGTCGAAGGATGACCAGGATGACCTTAATGTTAATCCAATGACACAAACGCACTTATTGGTTGCTTTAGATTCGTTAAACAGCCAAAATGGATTAGAATAAACCTTTGGAGGTCGCAAATGACCTAAATGTTAATCCAATGCTAAAAACCTACTTATTGGATGCACAAGATTGGTTTAAAACCATAAATGGATTATAATAAGTCCAAGGAAGAGGTAAATGACCAAAATGTTTATCCAATACCACAAAAGCACTTATTAGACACACAAAATTGGTCAAAAACTTTAAATGGATTAGTATAAAGCGAATGATGACGAAAATGACCTAAATGTTAAACCAATAAACCAAACCCACTTATTGGATGCACATGATTGGCTAAAATCCCTAAATGGATTGGAATAAGCCTAGGAAGGATGAAAATGCCCTATATGTTAAACCAATGACATAAACGCACTAATTGGATGCATAAGATTGGTTAATAACCCTAAATGGATTCGAATAAGCCGAAGAATGACGAAAATGACCTAAATGTTAAACCAAGGACACAAATGCACTTATTGGATGCACAAGATTGGTTAAAAACCCTAAATGGAAAAGAATAAGCCGAAGGATGACGAGTATGACCTAAACGTTAAACCAATGACAAAAACGCACTTATTGAATGCACAAGATTGGTTAAAAACACTAAATGGACAAGAATAAGTCGAAGGATGACGAAAATGACCTTAATGTTAATCCAATGACACAAACGCACTTATTGGTTGCTTTAGATTGGTTAAACAACCAAAATGGATTAGACTAAACCTATATGTTAATCCAATGCTACAAACGCACTTATTGGATGCACAAGATTAGTTTAAAACCATAAATGGATTGTAATAAGTCCAAGGATGAGTTAAATGACATCCAATGCAACAATACCGCTTATTAGACGCTCAATATTGGTTAAAAACTTTAAATGCATTCGAATAAGCCGAAGGATGACGAAAACGACCTAAATGTTAAACCAATGACACAAACGCACTTATTGGATGCACAAGATTGGTTAAAAATCCTAAATGGAAAAGAATAAGCCGAAGGATGACGAGTATAACCTAAATGTTAAACAAATGACACAAACGCACTTATTGAATGCACCAGATTGGTTAAAAACATTAAATGGACATGAATAAGTCGAAGGATGACGAAAATGACCTTAATGTTATTCCCATGACACAAACGCACTTATTGGTTGCTTTAGATTGGTTAAACAACCAAAATGGATTAGAATAAACCTAGGGAGGTCGCAAATGACCTAAATGTTAACCCAATGCTAAAAACGCACTTATTGGATGCAAAAGATTGGTTTTAAACCATAAATGGATTATAATAAGTCCAAGGAAGAGGTAAATGACCAAAATGTTTATCCAATACCACAAAAGCACTTATTAGACGCACAAAATTGGTTAAAAACTTTAAATGGATTAGAATAAA
The DNA here is from genome assembly GCA_037974735.1 of Cicer chorassanicum. NCBI lineage: Eukaryota > Viridiplantae > Streptophyta > Magnoliopsida > Fabales > Fabaceae > Cicer > Cicer chorassanicum. The sequence continues at coordinate 30,004,319 of JBBPBP010000003.1, forward strand.
GCGAAGGATGACGAAAATGACCTAAATGTTAAACCAATGAACCAAACACACTTATTGGATGCACATGATTGGTTAAAAACCCTAAATGGATTAGAATAAGCCTAGGAAGGATGAAAATGCCCTAAATGTTAAACCAATGACATAAACGCACTAATTGGATGCATAAGATTGGTTAATAACCCTAAATGGAAAAGAATAAGCCGAAGGATGAGGTAAATGACTTAAATGTTGATCCAATGCCAATATAGCACTTATTAGTGGCACGGAATTGGTTAAAAACTTTAAATGGATTAATATTAAGTGAAGGATGACGAAAATGACCTAAATGTTAAACCAATGACACAAACGCACTTATTGTATGCACATGATTGGTTAAAAACCCTAAATGGAGTAGAATAAGCCTAGGAAGGATGAAAATGGCCAAAATGTTAAACGAATGACATAAACGCACTAATTGGATGCATAAGATTGGTTAAAAACACTAAATGGATTTGAATAAGCCGAAGGATGACAAAAATGACCTAAATGTTTATCCAACGACACAAACGCACCTATTGGATGCACAAGATTGGATTAAAACCCTAAATGGATTAGAATAAGCCGAAGGATGACGAAAACGACCTTAATGTTAAACCAATGACACAAACACACTTATTGGATGCACAAGATTGGTTAAAAACCCTAAATGGAAAAGAATAAGCTGAAGGATGACGAGTATGACCTAAATGTTAAACCAATGACACAAACGCACTTATTGGATCCACAAGATTGGTTGAAAAACATTAATGGATTTTAATAAGCCGAAGGATGAGGTAAATGAACTAAATGTTGATCCAATGCCAATAAAGCACTTATTAGTGGCGCGAAATTGGCTAAAAACTTTAAATGGATTAGAATAAAGTGAAGGATGACGAAAATGACCTAAATGTTAAACCAATGACACAAACGCAGTTAAAGGATGCACAAGATTGGTTAAAACCCCTAAATGGAAAAGAATAAGCCGAAGGATGACGAGTATGACGTAAATGTTAAACAAATGACACAGACGCACTTATTGAATGCACAAGATTGGTTAAAAACATTAAATGGACAAGAATAAGTCGAAGGCTGACGAAAATGACCTTAATGTTATTCCAATGACACAAACGCACTTATTGGTTGCTTTGGATTGATTAAACAACCAAAATGGATTAGAATAAACCTAGGGAGGTCGCAAATGACCTAAATGTTAATCCAATGCGAAAAACGCACTTATTGGATGCAGAAGATTGGTTTAAAACCATAAATGGATTATAATAAGTCCAAGGAAGAGGTAAATGACCAAAATGTTTATCCAATACAACATAAGCACTTATCAAACGCACAAAATTGGTTAAAAACTTTAAATGGATTAGAATAAAGCGAAGGATGACGAAAAGGACCTAAATGTTAAACCAATGAACCAAATGCACTTATTGGATGCACATTATTGGTTAAAAACCTTAAATGGATTAGAATAAGCCTAGGAAGGATGAAAATGCCCTAAATGTTAAACCATTGACATCAACGCACTAATTGGATGCATAAGATTGGTTAAAAACCCTAAATAGATTCGAATAAGCCGAAGAATGATGAAAATGACTTAAATGTTAAACCAATGACACAAACGCACTTATTGGATGCACAAGATTGGTTAAAAACCCTAAATGGAAAAGAATAAGCCGAAGGATCACGAGTATGACCTAAATGTTAAACAAATGACACCAACGTACTTATTGAATGCACAAGATTGGTTAAAAACACTAAATGGACAAGAATAAGTCGAAGGATGACGAAAATGACCTTAATGTTAATCCAATGACACAAACGCACTTATTGGTTGCTTTAGATTGGTTAAACCACCAAAATGGATTAGAATAAACCTATATGTTAATCCAATGCTACAAACGCACTTATTGGATGCACAAGATTAGTTTAAAACCATAAATGGATTGTAATAAGTCCAAGGATGAGATAAATAACCAAAATGTTTATCCAATGCAACAATACCGCTTATTAGACGCTCAATATTGGTTAAAAACTTTAAATGGATTAGTATAAAGCGAAGGATGACTAAAATAACCTAAATGTTAAACCAATGACACAAACGCACTTATTGGATGCACAAGATTGGTTAAAAACCCTAAATGGAAAAGAATAAGCCGAAGGATGACGAGTATGACGTAAATGTTAAACAAATGACACAAACGCACATATTAAATGCACAACATTGGTTAAAAACATTAAATGGATAAGAATAAGTCGAAGGCTGACGAAAATGACCTTAATGTTATTCCAATGACACAAACGCACTTATTGGATGCACATTATTGGTTAAAAACCTTAAATGGATTAGAATAAGCCTAGGAAGGATGAAAATGCCCTAAATGTTAAACCATTGACATAAACGCACTAATTGGATGCATAAGATTGGTTAAAAACCCTAAATAGATTCGAATAAGCCGAAGAATGACGAAAATGACCTAAATGTTAAACCAATGACACAAACGCACTTATTGGATGCACAAGATTGGTTAAAAACCCTAAATGGAAAAGAATAAGCCGAAGGATGACAAGTATGACCTAAATGTTAAACCAATGACAAAAACGCACTTATTGAATGCACAAGATTGGTTAAAATCACTAAATGGACAAGAATAAGTCGAAGGATGACGAAAATGACCTTAATGTTAATCCAATGACACAAACACACTTATTGGTTGCTTTAGATTGGTTAAACAACAAAAATGGATTAGAATAAACCTATATGTTAATCCAATGCTACAAACGCACTTATTGGATGCACAAGATTAGTTTAAAACCATAAATGGATTGTAATAAGTCCAAGGATGAAGTAAATGACCAAAATGTTTATCCAATGCAACAATACCGCTTATTAGACGCTCAATATTGGTTAAAAACTTTAAATGGATTAGTATAAAGCGAAGGATCACTAAAATAACCTAAATGTTAAACCAATGACACAAACGCACTTATTGGATGCACAAGATTGGTTAAAAACCCTAAATGGAAAAGAATAAGCCGAAGGATGACGAGTATGATGTAAATGTTAAACAAATGACACAAACGCACATATTAAATGCACAACATTGGTTAAAAACATTAAATGGACAAGAATAAGTCGAAGGATGACGAAAATGACCTTAATGTTATTCCAATGACACAAACGCACTTATTGGTTGCTTTAGATTGGTTAAACAACCAAAATGGATTAGAATAAACCTAGGGAGGTTGCAAATGACCTAAATGTTAATCCAATGCTAAAAACGCACTTATTGGATGCACATGATTGGTTATAAACACTAAATGGATTATAATAAGTCCAAGGAAGAGGTAAATGACCAAAATGTTTATCCAATACCACAATAGCACTTATTAGACGCACAAAATTGGTCAAAAACTTTAAATGGATTAGTAAAACCGAAGGATGACGAAAATGACCTAAATGTTAAACCAATAAACCAAACACACTTATTGGATGCACATGATTGGTTAAAAACCCTAAATGGATTAGAATAAGCCTAGGAAGGATGAAAATGCCCTATATGCTAAACCAATGACATAAACGCACTAATTGGATTCATAAGATTGGTTAATAACCCTAAATGGATTCGAATAAGCCGAAGAATGACGAAAACGACCTAAATGTTAAACCAATGACACAAACACACTTATTTGATGCACAAGATTGGTTAAAAACCCTAAATGGAAAAGAATAAGCCGAAGGATGACGAGTATGACCTAAATGTTAAACAAATGACACAAACGCACTTATTGAATGCACAAGATTGGTTAAAAACACTAAATGGACAAGAATAAGTCGAAGGATGACGAAAATGCCCTTAATGTTAATCCAATGACACAAACGCACTTATTGGTTGCTTTAGATTGGTTAAACAACCAAAATGGATTAGAATAAACCTAGGGACGTCGCAAATGACCTAAATGTTAATCCAATGCTAAAAACGCACTTATTTGATGCAGAAGATTGGTTTAAAACCATAAATGAATTATAATAAGTCCAAGAAAGAGGTAAATGACCAAAATCATTATCCAATACCACAAAAGCACTTATTAGACGTACAAAATTGGTTAAAAACTTTAAATGGATTAGTATAAAGCGAAGGATGATGAAAATGACCTAAATGTTAAACCAATAAACCAAACCCACTTATTGGATGCACATGATTGGTTAAAAACCCTAAATGGATTAGAATAAGCCTAGGAAGGATGAAAATTCCCTAAATGTTAAACCAATGACATAAACGCACTAATTGGATGCATAAGATTGGTTAATAACCCTAAATGGATGAGAATAAGCCGAAGGATGACGAAAACGAACTAAATGTTAAACCAATGACACAAATGCACTTATTGGATGCTCAAGATTGGTTAAAAACCCTAAATGGAAAAGAATAAAATGAAGGATGACGAGTATGACCTAAATGTTAAACCAATGACACAAACGCACTTATTGGATCCACAAGATTGGTTTAAAAACATTAATCGATTTTAATAAGCCGAAAGATGAGGTAAATGAACTAAATGTTGATCCAATGCCAATAAAGCACTTATAAGTGGCGCGAAATTGGTTAAAAACTTTAAATGGATTAGAATAAAGTGAAGGATGACGAACATGACTTAAATGTTAAACCAATGACACAAACGCACTTAAAGGATGCACATGATTGGTTAATAACCCTAAATGGATTAGAATAAGCCGAGTGATGACGAAAATGACCTAAATGCTAAAACCAATGACACAAATGCACTTAAAAACACTAAATGGACTAGAATAAGTCGAAGGATGACGAAAATGACCTTAATGTTAATCCAATGACACAAACGCACTTATTGGTTGCTTTAGAATGGTCAAACAACCAAAATGGATTAGAATAAACCTAGGGAGGTCGCGAATGACCTAAATGTTAATCCAATGCTAAAAACCTACTTATTGGATGCACAAGATTGGTTTAAAACCATAAATGGATTATAATAAGTCCAAGGAATAGGTAAATGACCAAAATGTTTATCCAATACCACAAAATCACTTATTAGACGCACAAAATTGGTTAAAAACTTTAAATGGATTAGTATAAAGCGACGAATGAGGAAAATGACCTAAATGTTAAACCAATAAACCAAACCCACTTATTGGATGCACATGATTGGTTAAAAACCCTAAATGGATTAGAATAAGCCTAGGAAGGATGAAAATGCCCTAAATGTTAAACCAATGACATAAACGCACTAATTGGATGCATAAGATTGGTTAAAAACCCTAAATGGATTCGAATAAGCCGAAGAATGACGAGAACGACCTAAATGTTAAACCAATGACACAAACGCACTTATTGGATGCACAAGATTGGTTAAAAACCCTAAATGGATTAGAATAAGCCGAGTGATGACGAAAATGACCTAAATGTTAAACCAATGATACAAATTCACTCATTGAATGCACAAGATTGGCAAAAAACTCTAAATGGACAAGAATAAGTCGAAGGATGATGAAAATGACCTTAATGTTAATCCAATGACACAAACGCACTTATTGGATGCTTTAGATTGGTTAAACAACCAAAATGGATTAGAATAAACCTAGGGAGGTCGAAAATGACCTAAATGTTATTCCAATGCTACAAACGCACTTATTGGTTGCACAAGATTGGTATAAAACCATAAATGGATTGTAATAAGTCCAACGATGAGGTAAATGACCAAAATGTTTATCCAATGCAATAATAGCGCTTATTAGACGCACAAAATTGGTTAAAAACTTTAAATGGATTAGAATAAAGCAAAGGATAACTAAAAGGACCTAAATGTTAAACCAATGAACCAAACGCACTTATTGGATGCACATGATTAGTTAAAAACCTTAAATGGATTAGAATAAACTTAGGAAGGATGATAATGCCCTAAATGTTAAACCATTGATATGAACGCACTAACTCGATGCTTAAGATTGGTTAAAAACTCTACATGGATTCGAATAAGCATAAGAATGACGAAGATGACCTAAATTTTAAACCAATGACACAAACGCACTTATTGGATGCACAAGATTGCTTTAAGAACATTAATGGATTTTAATAAGCCGAAGTATGAGGTAGATGACTTAAATGTTGATCCAATGCCAATAAAGCACTTATTAGTGGCACGAAATTGGTTAAAATCTTTAAATGGATTAGAATAAAGTGAAGGATGAAAAAAATGACCTAAATGTTAAACCAATGACACAAACGCACTTATTGGATGCACATGATTGGTTAAAAAACATTAATGGATTTTAATAAGCCGAAGGTTGAGGTAAACGACCTAAATGTTGATCCAATGCCAATAAAGCACTTATTAGTTGCACGAAATTGGTTAAAAACTTTAAATGGATTAGAATAAAGTGAAGGATGACGAAAATGACCTAAATGTTAAACAAATGACACAAACACACTTATTGGATGCAGATGATTGGTTAAAAACCCTAAATGGATTAGAATAAGCCGAAGGATAAAGAAAACGACCTAAATATTAGTCCAATGATTCAAACGCACATATTGGATGCACAAGATTGGTTAAAAACTCTAAATCGATTAGAATAATCGTAGGGAGGACCAAAATGCCATAAATATTAAACCAATTACACAAACGCACTTACTTGATGCACAAGATTGGTTAAAAACCCTAAATGGAAAAGAATAAGCCGAGTGATGACGAGTATGACCTAAATGTTTAACCAATGACACAAACGCCCTTATTGAGTGCACAAGATTGGTTAAAAACACTAAATGCACAAGAATAAGTCGAAGGATGACGAAAATGACCTTAATGTTAATTCAATGAAACAATCGCACTTATTGGATGCTTTAGATTGGTTAAACAACCAAAATGGATTAGAATAAACCTAGGGTGGTCGAAAATGACCTAAATGTTAATCCAACGCTACAAAGGCACTTATTGGATGCACAAGATTGGTTTAAAACCATAAATGGATTATAATAAGTCCAAGGATGAGGTAAATGACCAAAATGTTTATCCAATGCCAGAATAGCACTTATTAGACGCACAAAATTGGATAAGAACTTTAAATAGATTAGAATAAAGCGAAACGCACTTATTGGATGCACATGATTGGTTAAAAACCCTAAATGGATTAGAATAAGCGTAGGAAGGATGAAAATGCCCAAAATGTTAACTAATTGGATGCATAAGATTGGTTCAAAACCCTAAATGGATTCAAATAAGCCGAAGGATGACAAAAATGACCTAAATGTTAAACCAATGACACAAACGCACTTATTGGATGCACAAGATTGGTTAAAAACCCTAAATGGAAAAGAATAAGCCGAAGGATGACAAGTATGGCCTAAATGTTAAACCAATGACACATACACACTTATTGGATGCACAAGATTGGTTTAAAAAGATTAATGGATTTTAATAAGCCGAAGGATGAGGTAAATGACCTAAATGTTAATCCAATGCCAATAAAGCACTTATTACTAGCACGAAATTGGTTAAAACTTTTAAATGGATTAGAATAAAGTGAAGGATGACAAAAATGACCTAAATGTTAAACCAATGACCCAAACGGACTAATTGGATGCAGATGATTGGTTAAAAACCCTAAATGTACTAGAATAAGCGTAGGAAGGATGAAAATGCCCAAAATGTTAAACGAATGACATAAACGCACTAATTGGATGCAAAAGATTGGTTTAAAACAGTAAATGGATTTGAATAAGTCGAAGGATGACAAAAATGTTTATCCAATGCCACAAAAGCACTTATTAGTGGCACGAAATTGGTTAAAAACTTTAAATGGATTAGAATAAAGTGAATGATGACGAAAATGACCTAAATGTTAAACCAATGACACAAACGCACTTATTGGATGCACATGATTGGTTAAAAACCCTAAATGGATTAGAATAAGCATATGAAGGATGAAAATGCCCAAAATGTTAAACCAGTGACATAAGCGCACTAATTGGATGCATAAGATTGGTTAAAAACCCTAAATGGATTCGAATAAGCCGAAGGAAGAGGAAAATGACCTAAATGTTAAACCAATGACACAAACGCACCTATTGGATGCACAAGATTGGATTAAAAAAACCCTAAATGGAAAAGAATAAGCCGAAGGATGACGAAAACGACCTAAATGTTAATCCAATGATACAAACGCACATATTGGATGCACAAGATTGGTTAAAAACACTAAATCGATTAGAATAAGACGAGTGACACAAACACACTTATTGGATGCACATGATTGGTTAAAAACCCAAAATGGATTAGAATAAGCCGAGTGATGACGAAAATGACCTAAATGTTAAACCAATGACACAAACGCACTTATTGAATGCACAAGATTGGTTAAAATCACTAAATGGACAAGAATAAGTCGAAGGATGACCAGGATGACCTTAATGTTAATCCAATGACACAAACTCACTTATTGGATCCATTATATTTGGTTAAACAACCAAAATGGATTAGAATAAACCTACGGACGTCGAAAATGACCTAAATGTTAATCCAATGCTACAAAACCACTTATTGGATGCACAAGATTGGTTTAAAACCATAAAAGGATTATAATAAGTCCAAGGATGAGTTAAATGACCAAAATGTTTATCCAATGCCACAAAAGCACTTATTAGATGCACAAAATTGGTTAAAAACTTTAAATGGATTAGAATAAAGCGAAGGATGACGAAAATGATCTAAATGTTAAACCAATGAACCAAACGCACTTATTGGATGCACATGATTGGTTAAAAACCCTAAATGGATTGGAATAAGCCTAGGAAGGATGAAAATGCCCTAAATGTTAAACCAATGAAGCAAACGCACTAATTGGATGCATATGATTGGTTAAAAACCCTAAATGGATTCGAATAAGCCGAAGGATGACGAAAATGACCTAAATGTTAAACCAATGACACAAACGCACTTATTGGATGCACAAGATTGGTTTAAAAACCCTAAATGTCAAAGAATAAGTTAAATGATGACGAGTATGACCTAAATTTTAAACCAATGATACAAACGCACTTATTGGATGCACAAGATTGGTTTAAAACCATAAATGGATTATGAAAAGTGTAAGGATGAGGTAAATGACCAAAATGTTTATCCAATGCCACAAAAGCACTTATTAGACGTACAAAATTGGTTAAGAACTTTAAATGCATTAGAATAAAGCGAAGGATGACGAAAATGACCTAAATGTTAAACCAATGACCAAACGCACTTATTTGATGTACATGATTGGGTAAAAACCCTAAATGGATTAGAATAATCCTAGGAAGAATGAAAATGCCCTAAATGTTATACCAATGACATAAACGCACTAATTGGATGCATAAGATTGGTTAAAAACCCTAAATGGATTCGAATAAGCCGAAGTATGACAAAAATGACCTAAATGTTAAACCAATGACAAAAACTCACTTATTGGATGCACAAGATTGGTTAAAAACCCTTAATGGAAAAGAATAAGACGAAGGATGACGAGTTTGACCTAAATGTTAAACCAATTACACAAACGCATTTATTGGATGCACAAGATTGGTTTAAAAACATTAATGGATTTTAATAAGCCGAAGGATGAGGTAAATGACCTAAATGTTGATCCAATGCCAATAAAGCACTTATTAGTGGCATGAAATTGGTTAAAAACATTAAATGGATTAGAATAAAGTGAAGGATGACGAAAATGACCTAAATGTTAAACCAATGACACAAACGCACTTATTGGATGCACATGATTGGTTAAAAACCCAAAATGGATTAGAATAACCGTAGGAAGGAAGAAAATGCCCAAAATGTGAAACGAATGACATAAACGCACTAATTGGATGCATAAGATTTGTTATAAACCCTAAATGGATTTTAAAATGCCGAAGGATGAGAAACATGACCTAGATGTTTATCTAATGACACAAACGCACCTATTGGATGCACAAGATTGGATTAAAACCGTAAATGGATTAGAATAAGCCGAAGGATGACGAAAACGACCTAAATGTTAATCCAATGATACAAACGCACATATTAGATGCACAAGATTGGTTAAAAACTCTAAATCGATTAGAATAATCCTAGGGAGGACCAAAATGCCCTAAATGTTAAACGAATGACACAAACGCACTTATTGGATGCACAAGATTGGTTAAAAACCCTAAATGGATTAGAATAAGCCGAGTGATGACGAAAATGACCTGAATGATAATCCAATGACACAAATGCACTTATTGGATGCATTAGATTGGTTAAACAACCAAAATAGATTAGATAAAACCTAGGGAGGTCGAAAATGACCAAAATGTTAATCCAATGCTACAAACACACTTATTGGATGCACAAGATTGGTTTAAAACCATAAATGGATTATAATAAGACGAAGGATGAGGTAAATAACCCTAGGAAGGATGAAAAGGCCCTAAATATTAAACCACTGACATAAACGCACTAATTGGATGCATAAGATCAGTTGAAAACCCTAAATGGATTCGAATAAGCCGAAGGATGACGAAAATGACCTAAACGTTAAACCAATGACATAAATGCACTTATTAGATGCAAAAGATTGGTTAAAAATCCTAAATGGAAAAGAATAAGCCGAAGGATGACGAGTATGACCTAAATGTTAAACCAATGACACAAACGCACTTATTGGATGTACAAGATTGGTTTAAAAACATTAATGGATTTTAATAAGCTGAAGGATAAGGTAATGACCTAAATGTTGGTCCAATGCCAATAAAGCACTTATTAGTGGCACGAAATTGATTTAAAACTTTAGATGGATAAGAATAAAGTGAAGGATGACAAAAATGACCTAAATGTTAAACCAATGACACAACAAAATTATTGGATGCACATGATTGGTTAAAATCCCTAAATGGATTAGAATAAGCGTAGGAAGGATGAAAATGCCAAAGATTGATTTAAAACCCTAAATGGATTTGAATAAGCCGAAGGATGACAAAAATGACCTAAATGTTTATCCAATGACACAAACGCACCTATTGGATCCATAAGATTGGATTAAAACCCTAAATGGATTAGAATAAGCCGAAGGAAGACAAAAACGACCTAAATGTTAATCCAATGATACAAACGCACATATTGGATGCACAAGATTGGTTAAAAACTCTAAATCGATTAGAATAATCCTAGGGAGGACCAAAATGCCCTAAATGTTAAACGAATGACACAAACGCACTTATTGGATGCACAAGATTGGTTAGAAACCCTAAATGGATTAGAAAAAGAAGAGTGATGACGAAAACGACCTAAATGTTATACTAATGACACAAACGCACTTATTGGATGCATTAAATTTGGTTAAACAACCAAAATGGATTAGAATAAACCTAGGGAGGTCGAAAATGACTTAAATGATAATCCAATGCTACAAACGCACTTATTGGATGCACATGATTGGTTAAAAACATTAAAATGCCCTTAAATGGATTATAATAAGCTGAAAAATGAGGTAAATGACCAAAATGTTAAACCAATGAACCAAACGCACTTATTGGAAGCACATGATTGGTTAAAAACCCTATATGGATTAGAATACGCCTGGGGAGGACGAAAATGCCCTAAATGTTAAAAAAATGACACAAACGAACTTATTGGATGAATAAGATTGGTAAAAAACCCTAAATGGAAATGAATAAGCCGAGGGATGACGAAAATGACCTAAATGTTAAACCAATGACACAAACGCACTTATTGGATGCACAAGATTGGTTAAAAACTCTAAATCGATTAGAATAAGCCAAAGGATGACAATAATGACCTAAATGTTGATCCAATGACACAAACGCACCTATTAAATGCAAAATATTAGATGAAAACCCTAAATGGATTAGAATAAGCTGAAGGTTTACAAAAATGACCTAAATGTTAATCCAATGATACAAACGCACATATTGGATGCACCAGATTGTTTAAAAGCCCTAAATAGATTAGAATAATCCTAGGGAGGACCAAAATGCCCTAAATGTTCAACGAATGACACAAACGCACTTTTTGGATGCACAAGATTGGTTAAAAACGCTAAACCAATGACACCAATGGACTTATTGGATGCACAAGATTGGTTAAAAACACTAAATGGATAAGAGTAAGCCGAAGGATAGTGAAAATGGCATAAATGTTAAACCAAGGACACAAACGCATTTATGGGATGCACAAGATTGGTTAAGAACCCTTAATGGATTAGAATAAGCCTAGAGAGGACGAAAATGCTCTAAATGTTAAACCAATGACACAAACGCACTTATTGGATGCACAAGATTGGTTAAAAACACAAAATGGTTTATAATAAGCCGAAGTATGATGAAAATGACCTAAATGTTAATGCAATGATCAAAACGCACTTATTGGATGCACAAGATTGGTTTAAAGACATAAATGGATTTTAATAAGCCGAAGGATTATGTAAATGACCTAAATGTTGATCCAATACCAATAAAGCACTTATTAGAGGCACAAAATTGGTTAATAACTTTAACATGAATAGAATAATGTGAAGGATGACGAAAATGACCTAAATGTTAAACCAATGACACAAACGCACTTATTGGATGCACATGATGTGTTAAAAACCCTAAATGGATTAGAATAAGCGTAGAAAGCATGAAAATGCCCTAAATGTTAAATGAATGGCATAAACGCAGTAATTGGATGCATAAGATTTGTTAAAAACCCTAAATGGATTCGAATAAGCCGAAGGATGACAAAAATGACCTAAATGTTTATCCAATGACACAACCGCACCTATTGGATGCACAAGATTGGATTAAAACTCTAAATGGATTAGAATAAGCCGAAGGATAACGAAAACGACCTAAATGTTAATCCAATGATACAAACGCGCATATTGGATGCACAAGATTCGTTAAAAACCCTAAATCGATTAGAATAATCTTCGGGAGGACGAAAATGCCCTAAATGTAAAACAAATGACACAAACGAACTTATTGGATGCACAAGATTGGTTTAAAACCCTAAATGGATTAGAATAAGCGTAGGAAGGATGAAAATGCCCTAAATGTTAAACGAGTGACATAAACGCACTAATTGGTTGCATAAGATTGGTTAAAAACCCTAAATGGATTCGAATAAGTCGAAGGATGACAAAAGTGACCTAAATGTTTATCCAATGACACAAATGCACCTATTGGATGCACAAGATTGGATTAAAACCCTAAGTGGATTACAATAAACCGAAGTATGAGGTAAATGACCAAAATGTTTATCCTATGCCACAAAAGCACTTATTAGACGCAAAAAATTAATTAAAAACTTTAAATAGATTAGAGTAAAGCGAAGGATGACGAAAAACACCTAAATGTTAAACCAATGAACCAAACATACTTATTGGATGCACATGATTTGTTAAAAACCCTATATGGATTAGAATAAGCCTAGGAAGGATGAAAATGCCCTAAATGTTAAACCAATGACATAATCGCACTAATTGGATGCATAAGATTGTTTAAAACCCTTAATGGATTCAAATAAGCCGAAGGATGATGAAAATGACCTAAATGTTAAAGCGATGACACAAATGCACTTATTGGATGCACAACATTGGATTAAAACCTTAAATGGATTAGAATAAGCTGAAGGATTACAAAAATGACCTAAATGTTAATCTAATGATACTAACGCACATATTGGATTCACAAGATTGGTTGAAAGCCCCAAATCGATTATAATAATCCTAGGGAGGACAAAAATTCCCTAAATGACACAAGATTGGTTTAAAACCCTAAGTGGATAAGAATAAGCCGTAGGATGACGAAAATGACATATATTTTAATACAATGATACAAAGGCACTTATTGGATGCACAAGATTGGTTGAAAACCCAAATTGGTTTGGAATAAGAAGAAGTATGACAAAAATGACCTAAATGTTAATCCAATGATACAAACGCACTTATTCGATGGACAATATTGGTTTAAAACCCTAAATGGATTAGAATAAGCCGAAGGATGAAGAAAATGACCTTAATGTTAAACGAATGACACAAACGCACTTATTGGATGCACAAGATTGGTTAAGAACCCTAAATGGATTAGAATAAGCTTAGAGAGGACGAAAATGCTCTTAATGTTAAACCAATGACACAAATGCACTTATTGAATGCACAAGATTGGTTTAAAAACATAAATGGATTACAATAAACCGAAGGATGGTAAATGACCTAAATGTTGATCCAATGCCAATAAAGCACTTATTAGAGACACAAAATTAGTTAAAAACTTTAAATGGATTAGAAGTAAGTGAAGGATGATGAATATGACCTAAATGATAAACCAATGACACAAACGCACTTATTGGATGCACATGATTGGTTAAAAACCCTAAATGGACTAGAATAAGCGTAGGAAGGATGAAAATGCCCTAAATATTAAACAAATTACATAAACGCACTAATTGGATGCATAACATTGGTTAAAAACCCTAAATGGATTCTAATAAGCCGAAGGATGACAAAAATGACCTAAATAATTATCTAATGACACAAACGCACCTATTGGATGCACAACATTGGATTAAAACCGTAAATGGATTAGAATAAGCTGAAGGATGACAAAAACGACCTAAATGTTAATCCAATAATACAAACGCACATATTGGATGCACAAGATTGGTTAAAAACCCTATATCAATTAGAATAATCCTAGGGAGGACCAAAATGCCCTAAATGTTGAACGAATGACACAAATGCACTTATTGGACGCACAAGATTGGTTAAAAACACTAAATGGATTAAAATGGATTTGAATAAACCTAGGGAGGTCGACAATGGCCTAAATGTTTAACCAATGACACAAACGAACTTATTGGATGCAAAATATTGGTCAAAAACCCTAAAGGGATTAGAATAAGCCGAAGGATGACGAAAGTTGTAACATCCTCTAAATTGATTATTTAAAAATAATTAGAACCTATCAATATTATTCAATATTAAATTATGTGTGACAATTATTTGCTTTGTTCGATTTTTTTTGTAGTTGATAAAGTTATTAATAAGAATTATTTAAATATACGGGGAGTTCAAATATATACATATATATAAGTAGAGATATATTATATGTAGATGTGTTTTCTAGTGCAAGAAGAAATTGGACTAAGGGTTTGAGGCTTAGGGTGGTCCAACCCACTTGAATGAGTATAATAGTGGGCTATGTGTTTGTGGCTTGGTTTTTATGATCAAGGTCAACAAAAAAAAGAGTGACATTTTATCCCTTTTATTCTTCGTTTAGGCCCAACATTTTCTAACCCAAAATTTCCACTTTAAAATTCCCTGAAGTCCACAATTTCTGTATACTCACTTATAATAAACAAAAAGGAATACCAAAACCCTAGCCACCATCACCTTCACACCTCATTTTCTCCGTGTATCCAAAGCTTGGAACTTCTTTTCCTTGTGAACAACTTCGTGGGGTGTAAAGCTTTGTACTAGGAAGAAAAGCGGCCAAGGTAAGAGCTTTTCCCCACACAAATTAGAGTTAGGTCGTTGGTTGGATGACATGAAATAAATAATCGTGATTGCTTCTATTTTAAAATGAATAAATGTAGACTAATGGATTAAAATGATAAAACCCCAATTTTTATTGAGATTGAATTGTAATATATGACTTCTATGGAGTAAAGTATGAAATGTTATGCTATGTGTGATAAAATTGTAGTGTTACAATGAATATGAAATAAAGTTTGAATTTTTACCTTATTTGTGATAAAGTTTTAACTTTTATTATGTATATGAATTGGATACATATAAGGTAAAAGTCAAAACTTTATCGCATATAAGGTAAAAATTCAAACTTTATTTCATATTCATCGTAACACTACAATTTTATCACACATAGCATAAAATTTCATACTTTACTACATAGAAGTCATATATTACAATTCAATCTCAATAAAAATTGGGGTTTTATCATTTTAATCCATTAGTCTACATTTATTCATTTTAAAATAGAAGCAATCACGATTATTTATTTCATGTCATCCAACCATCGGCCTAACTCTAATTTGTGTGGGGAAAAGCCCTTACCTAGGCCGTTTTTATTCCTAGTACAAAGCTTTAAGCCCCACGGAGTTGTTCACAAGGAAAAGAAGTTCCAAGCTTTGGATACACGGAGAAAATGGGGTGTGAAGATGATGGTGGCTAGGGTTTCAGTATTCCTTTTTGTTTAGTGAGTATACAGAAATTGTGGACTTAAGGGAAATTTAAGGTGGAAATTGTGGGTTAGAAAATGTTGGGCCTCAATGAAGAATAAGAGGGATAAAATGCCACTATTTTTTTTTTTTTTGTTAACCTTGATCATAAAAACCAAGCCACAAACCCTTAGTCCAATTTCTTCTTGGACTAGAAAACACATCTACATATAATATATCTCTACTTATATACATGTATATATTTGAGCTCCCCATATATTTAAATAATTCTTATTAATAACTTTATCAACTACAAAAAGTCAAACAAGGCAAGTAATTATCACCCATAATTTAATATTGAATAATATTGATAGGTTCTAATTATTTTTAAATAATAAATGAGTTGTCGCCATATTTCTAAGTTCTTTTTAATCTATTGTCACAAACTTTTAAAATGTACTAGAATTTTAGAAATATGGGAGTGGTTCCCTTCCGTTAGGAATAATTACCTTTATTTTGATTTAAATTTTGAATAAATATTTTCTTAATGATATTAAATAACATGTTTCTTACAAATTATTTAACTGAATAAATGCTAAGTATTCAAAAAAAAAATTTCTTAAACTTTTCTAAACAATAAGTATTTTTAAGTAACGATTTCGATCAAAAAAAAATCTGGGGCTTTACAAAAATGACCTTAATGTTAATCCAATGACACAAACGCACTTATTCGATGCACAACATTGGTTAAAAACCCAAAATGGATTAGAAAAAGGCGAAGGATGACGAAAATGACCTTACTGTTAAACCAATGACACAAACGCACTTATTCGATGCACAACATTAGTTAAAAACCCTAAATGGATTAGAATAAGCCGAAGGATGACGAAACTGACCTTACTGTTACACCAATGACACAAACGCACTTATTCGATGCACAACATTAGTTAAAAACCCTAAATGGATTAGACTAAGCCGAAGGATGACGAAACTGACCTTAATGTTAATCAAATGACCCAAACGCACTAATTGCATGCATATGATTGGTTTGAAACCATAAATGGATTATAACAAGCTGAATGATGAGGAAAATGACCAAAATGTTGATCCAATGCCACAAAAGCACTTATTGGACGCACAAAATTGGTTAAAAACCCTAAATGGATAAGAATAAGCCGAAGGATGGCGAAAACTACCTTAATGTTAATACAATGACACAAACGCACTTATTCGATGCATAAGATTGCTTAAACAACCCTAAATGGATTTGAATAAGCCGATGGGGGACGAAAAATGCTCTTAATGTTAAACCAATGACACAAACACAATTATTAGATACAGAAGATTGGTTTAATACCCAAAATGGTTTGATAGAGCAGAAGTATGACGAAAATGACATAAATGTTAATCCAATGATGCAAACGCACTTATTGGATGTACCAGATTGGTTTAAAACCATAAATGATTTAGAATAAGCCTAGGGAGGATGAAGTGCCCTGAATGTTAAACAAATGAAACAAACGCACTTATTGGATGCACATGATTGGTTAAAAACCCTAAATCGATTAAAATAAGCCGAAGGATGACAAAAATGAATTAAATGTTGATCCAATGACACAAATGTGCCTATTGGATGCACAAGATTGGATTAAAACCCTAAATAGATTAGAATAAGCCGAAGGATGATGAAAATGTTTTAATGTTAATCCAATGACACAAATGCACTTATTCGATGCACAAGATTGGTTAAACAACTAAAATTGATTAGAAAAAACCTAGGGAGGTCAAAAATGGCCTAAATGTTAAACCAATGTCACAAACGCACTTATCAGATGCAAAAGATTGGTTAAAAACCCTTAATGGATTAGAATAAGCCGAAGGATGACGAAAATGACCTTAATATGATTCCAATGAGATAAACGCACTTATTCGATGCACAAGATTGGTTAAACAACCTTAAATGTAATAGAATAAGCCTATAGAGGACGAAAATGCTCTTAATGTTAAACCAAAGACACAAACGCACTTATTAGATGCACAAGATTGGTTAAAAACCCAAAATGGTTTAGAATAAGCCGAAGTGTGAAAAAAATGACCTAAATGTGAATCCAATGATACAAACACACTTATTGGATGCACATGATTGGTTTAAAACCATAAAATGATTATTAGAAGCCGAAGGATGAGGAAATGGCCTAAATGTTGATCCAATGCAAGAAAAGCACTTATTGGACGCACAAAATTGGTTAAAAACTTCAAATAGATTAGAATAAAGCGATGGATGACGAAAATGACCTGAATGTTAAACCAATTACACAAACCCACTTATTGGATGCACTAGATTGGTTAAAAACCCTAAATGGAATATAATAAGCCGAAGGATGACGAAAATGACCAAAATGTTAATCCAATGATACAAACGCACTTATTCGATGCACAATATTGGTTAAAAATCCTAAATGGATTAGAATAAGCCGAAGGATGAAAAAATTGACTTGAATGTTTAACCAATGACATAAACGCACTTATTGGATGCACAAGATTGGTAAAAATCCCTAAATGAATTAGAATAAGCCTAGGAAGGATGAAAATGCCCTAAATGTTAAACCAATGACTTAAACACACTAATTAGATGCAAAAGATTAGTTAAAAACCCTAAATGGATTCGAATAAGCTGAAAGATGACGAAAATGACCTAAATGTTAAACCAATGACACAAACGCACTTGTTGGAGGTAGAAGATTGGTTAAAAACCCTAAATGGTATGTAGAATAAGCCGAAGGATTACGACAATGACAAAAATGTTAATCCAATGATAAAAACGCACTTATTGGATGCACAATATTGGTTGAAAACCCTAAATGGATTAAAATAAGCCGAAGGATGACAAAATTGACTTGAATGTTGAACCAATGACATAAATGCACTTATTGGATGCACAAGATTGGTTAAAATCCCTAAATGCATTAGAATTAGCCTAGGAAGGATGAAAATGCCCTAAATGTTAAACCAATGACATAAACGCACTAATTCGATGCACAAGATTGGTTAAAAACCTTAAATGGATCAAAATAAGCAGAAGGATGACAAAATTGTTTTAAATGTTGATCCAATCACAAGAACGCACTTATTGGATGCACAAGAATTGTTAAAATCCTAAATGGCTTAAAATAATCCGAAGGTTGAAAAAATTGACTTGAATGTTGATCCACTGACACAAACGCGCTTATTGGATGCACAATATTGGTTGAAAACCCTAAATGGATAAGAATAATCCGAAGGATGACAAAATTCACTTGAATGTTGATCCACTGACACAAACGCACTTAATGGATCCACAAGATTGGTTAAAAACCCTAAATGGATTAGAATAAGCCTAGGGAGGACGAAAATGCTCTTAAGCCGAAGGATGACGAAAATGACCTTAATGTTAATCCAATGACACAAACACACTTATTTGATGCACAAGATTGGTTAAACAACCTTAAATGTATTAGTATAAGCCTAGGGAGGACGAAAATGCTCTTCGTGTTAAACCAACGACACAAACACACTTATTGGATGCACAAGATTGGTTTAAAACCCAAAATGTTTCAGAATAAGCCGAAGTATGACGAAAATGACCTAAATGTGAATCCTATGATACAAACGCACTTATTGGATGCACAAGATTGGTTTAAAACCATAAATGAATTAGAATAAGCCTAGGGAGGATGAAGTGCCCTGAATGTTAAACCAATGACACAAACGCACTTATTGGATGCACAAGATTGGTTAAAAACCCTAAATCGATTAGAATAAGCCGAAGGATGACAAAAATGACTTAAATGTTGATCCAATGACAAAAACGTACCTATTGGATGCACAAGATAGGATTATAACCCTAAATAGATTAGAATAAGCCGAAGCATGATGAAAATGACTTTAATGTTAATCCAACGACACAAATGGACTTATTCGATGCACAAGATTGGTTAAACAACTAAAATGGATTAGAAAAAACCTAGGGAGGTCGAAAATGGCCTAAATGTTAAACCAATGACACAAAAGCACTTATCAGATGCAAAAGATTGGTTAAAAACCTTAAATGGATTAGAATAAGCCGAAGGATGACGAAAATGACCTTAATATTAATCCAGTGACACAAACGCACTTATTCGATGCACAAGATTGGTTAAACAACCTTAAATATTTTAGAATAAGCCTAGGGAGGACGAAAATGCTCTTAATGTTAAACCAAAGACACAAACGCACTTATTGGATGCACAAGATTGTTGAAAACCCAAAATGGTTTAGAATAAGCCGAAGTATGACGAAAATGACCTAAATGTGAATCCAATGATACAAACGCACTTATTGGATGCACAAGATTGGTTTAAAACCATAAATGGATTATAATAAGCCGAAGGATGGGGAAATTGACCAAAATGTTGATCCAATGCCACAAAAGCAGTTATTGAACGCACAAACCAATTACACAAACGCACTAATTAGATACACAAGATTGGTTTAAAACCCTAAATGGAATAGAATAAGC
This sequence comes from Cicer chorassanicum, assembly GCA_037974735.1. Lineage (NCBI taxonomy): Eukaryota > Viridiplantae > Streptophyta > Magnoliopsida > Fabales > Fabaceae > Cicer > Cicer chorassanicum. Next base: position 30,025,092 of record JBBPBP010000003.1, read on the forward strand.
CGAAGGATGACGAAAATGACATAAATTTTAATCCAATACCACAAAAGCACTTATTGGACGCACAAAATTGGTTAAAAACTTTAAATAGAATAGAATAAAGCAAAGGATGACGAAAATGACCAGAATGTTAAACCAATTACACAAACGCACTTATTTGATACACAATATTAGAATAAGATGAAGGATTACAAAATTGACTTGAATGTTGAACCAATGACATAAACACACTTATTGGATGCACAAGATTGGTTAAAATCCCTAAATGCATTAGAATTAGCCTAGGAAGGATGAAAATGCCCTAAATGTTAAACCAATGACACAAACGCATTAGTTGGATGCACAAGATTGGTTAAAATCCTAAATGGATCAAAATAAGCCGAAGGATAACAAAATTGTCTTAAATGTTGATCCAATGACACAAACGCACTTATTGGATGTACAAGAATTGTTAAAAATCCTAAATTGATTAGAATAAGCCGAAGGATGACAAAATTGACTTGAATGTTTATCCAATAACACAAACGCACTTATTGGATGCACAACATTGTTTAAAAACCCTTATTGGATTAGAATAAGCCTAGGGAAGGATGAAAATGCCCTAAATGTTAAACAAATGACATAAACGAACTAATTGGATGCATAGGATTGGTTAAAAACCCTATATGGATTGGAACAAGCCAAAAGATGATGAAAATGACCTAAATGTTAAACCAATGACACAAACGCCTTTATTGGATGTACAAGTTTGGTTAAAAACCCTAAATGGATAAGAATAAGCCGAAGGATGACGAATAGGACCTAAATATTAAATCAATGACACAAACGCACTTATTGAACGCAAAAGATTGGTTAAAAACCCTAAATGAATTAGAATAAGCCTAAGGAGGACGAAGTGCCATGAATGTGAAACCAATGACACAAACGCACTTATTGGATGCACAAGATTGGTTAAAAATCCTAAATCGATTAGAGTAAGCCGAAGGATGACAAAAATGTCCTAAATGTTGATCCAATGACACAAACGCACCTATTGGATGCACAAGATTGGATTAAAACCCTAAATGGATTAGAATAAGCCGAAGGATGACAAAAATGACCTTAATGTTAAAAATGTACCACATCGGTCCTATCACTACAAACATTATTTTTTAATTAAAGTACCCCTTTTTCCCACACGCGTGCGCCAAGCAAACGTCATTCGTGCATTTCTTCAAGATCGTTACTACCTAAATGTTGGTGTGAGGGGTCAGTTCATCCCACATCAAAATTAAACCAAATAATAAGTTTAAAACCATTAAATATGAATATAAAATCATTTTGTAAGAAAAGATTTAGAGAAATTGATTTTTTTATCATTCACATTGATGTATCAAAAGTCATAAAAAGGCATGTTAATAAATCGAGTAGCAACTCACCTTAGAGCAAATAATTAGATCAAAATAAAAATAACAATAAAATGTATGCAAGTTATGCATGCTCCTAAACGTATATGATCCGGATATAACCAGGCACACAGGGGTCCACACAGAAGTCACCCATACCAATGGTGAAAATTAAACCAACCACACAAGCGTCCACAAAGATGCATATGATATGTCATGAAATGATAGTGATGCTCGAAATTTACAAATCACTAGCCACTTAGGCAACAACAAAGAAAAGGTCATAACACGAATAACCAACCACTTAGGTAACCACTAAGAGAAAACTATTCAAACCACAAAGATAATACTATTTAAAACACAAATAACCAGCCACTTAGGCAACAACAAAGATAAAAATATTCAAGGTTAAATTTTAATCACATATGACATCAAATTTTATTCTCATGGATGCTTACAATTGAGAATCAGTAATTTTGTTATCCCAAATATATAACACACAAACACGCGAATAAATATCTTAGAGTCAGAACTTTCATTTTATAAACTATAAAATTAGATTAGCCACGTGTTATTGATAGACATCAAAACTCAAATAACGAAGAACACATACAAATATAAACTTTATTTCTTCTACTATAAAATTTCTCCAAACTATTAGTGATTTAGACATACAACTCAAGGTTTACCACTAAACACATAACAAAAATCAACTTAGTCATGTTATCACAATTAAAAATTAAAACTTTTCATCAATTCCCTCAAGACTCATATAGTATTCATAAAAATTAAAACCTTGAAATGAAATAGCACAAAAGTCGAAACTTTTAAATTAAAAACATCCTAACATATTACTCATGAGATCGTAATAAAAATCACAACTTTATAATTAAGTATACCTAAACAATAGAAAAATTGCAACTTTACATCAATTATATAACAACAAGCATATTACTCATGTTATAATAATAAAAATCAAAGTTTTATAATTTATTTTACCAAGGAAAACATATTACTCATAAAAACAAAACATTATATTTAAACTCTTTAAGGAAAACATCAAATCAACATGTTTCTTTTAAGACATCAAGACATCATATCAATATCTTACAAACTATAAATTTAATATCTAGCCTAACCTTGCATGGGGAAAAGCCCTTACCTTGAGTGCTTTCCTTCCAGGTGACACTATATAGCCCTCAAAAATCTCACCAAGATGAAGGAACGAAAGTTTAGAACTTCGATCAGAATGCGAGGGAATGTGAGGATGGTTGTTTGAGTGGCTTAGAAAATATTTGAGATAAATGTAATGTTGGTAATGGTGTGTGGGTGATTATGACTTCTTTTTCTCTACTGCAAGTTTAATCGTGTCCAACGAATGAGAGGTGTATGTGACTAATAAAGGAGGCGTGGAGCTGATCAGTGAGAAGGAATAATTCTCTTCATTGAGTTTAATTGCACACATGAATAAGGAATTCAATTGGAATAATACCATTCAATGACCAACCGTTAAGAATTAATTGACATTCATGTATTTATTCTTGCTAGTTACACATTTGAATGGACACAACGGGAAAATGCACGGTTCTATAAACTAAATAAAATATAGTTGATAAAAGTAGTGTGGGTGATTCAATCTTGACTTAGTCAAAATTGACTTGGTCATTGTTCACTCTAAGACAGATATTTCTACGAGTTTTAATTAGTTAATAAAAAAAATCTCAATAATTAATTAATTAATATAAAAATTCTTCATCAAATATTTGAACATCCAAGGAATAATTATCTTACTATCGTCACACTGAATTAATCAAATAGAATAAGCAAAACTAAGGGTTTTAAATTAATTAATTAAAATAAAGGATGTTACAATACTTACCCCCTTAAAATAGTTTCTTCCTCGAAACTAAGAGGAATTTAGAAGGTTTGGGTAAAGCTACCTCATCTTCTCCTCCAACTCCCAAGTAGCATCTCCATTTGTCTGGTTCCAAATCACCTTAACCAAAGGGATTTCCTTTCCCTTCTGATGCTTGGTGGTTCTGTCTGTGATGTTTATCGGTGGGACCTCGAAGGAAAGATTCTCCTTCAATTGAATATCATCGGGCGCAATTATATGGGATGGATCTGCCATGTACTTCCTTAGTTTTGACACATGGAACACATCATGTAAATTGGCCAAATTCGGTGGTAAAGCAATCTGATAGGCCATTGGACCCACACGTCGAAGAATTTGGTATGGTCCAATAAACTTTGGAGTAACTTTCTTAAATTTCAATGCCCTTCCAACTCAAGTAGTAGGTGTCACTCTCAAGAATACATGTTCATCCTCCTGAAACTCCAGAGGTCTCCTATGTCAATCAGCATAACTCTTCTGCCTACTCTGTGCTGTTCTCATCCGCTTTTGGATCTGAAGCACCTTCTCTGTAGTCTGTTGCACCAACTCTATCCCTACGATCAAGTTTTCACCATCCTGATACCAACACAAGGGAGTTTGGCACTTGTGCCCATATAAGGCCTCGTACAGTGCCATCTCGATGCTTGCATGATAGCTATTGTTATAGGTAAATTGAACAAGAGGCAATAGATCATCCCAACTTCCTCGGTTATCTAATGCACAAGTTCTTAGCAAATCCTCTAATGTTTGAATAGTCCTTTCAGTTTGACCATCGGTTTGAGGGTGGTAGGCGGAACTCAATCTCAAAGTAGTACCCAATCCCTCATGCAATGCTTCCAACGAACGAGAAGTGAACTTTGAATCTCTATCAGACACAATGTCTGATGGTATCCCGTGTAATCTAACAATCTCAGCAAATGTAGATCTCTGCAAACTTAGATACATTGTAAGTAGTCCTTACAGGTATGAAATGGGCGGATTTTGTGAGCCTGTAAATAATCACCCAAATGTAGTCAAATTTCATCTAAGTCAAATTTCACCCACGGAACGCAAAAACTCATTATTTCCACTGGTTGGTAAGGGGGGACGAGAAGATCGTGAGGTAGCATCTCCAGTAACGGTAATGGCCAGGGTGTTATACAAACACACTTATTGGATGCACTAGATTGGTTAAACAACCCTAAATGGATTAGATAAGCCTAGGGAGGACGAAAATGGCCTAAATGTTAAACCAATGACACAAACGCACTTATTGGATGCACGAGATAGGTTAAAAACCCTAAATGGATTAGAATAAGCCGAAGTATGGCGAAAATGACCGAAATGTTAATTCAATGATATAAACGCACTTATTGGACGCACCAGATTGGTTTAAAACAATAAATGGATTATCATCAGCCAAAGGATGAGGAAAATGACCTAAATGTTAAACCAATGACACAAACGCACTTATTGGATGCACAAGATTGGTTACAAACCCTAAATGGAATAGAAAAAGCCAACGGATGACGAAAATGAACTAAATGTTAATCCAATGATACCAACGCACTTATTGGATGCAAAATATTCGTTAAAAACCCTAAATGGATTAGAATAAGCCAAAGGATGACAAATTTCACTTGAATGTTGATCCAATGACACAAACGCACTTATTGGATGCACAAGATTGATAAAACAACCCTAAATGGATTAGCATAAGCTTAGGGAGGACGAAAAATGCTCTAAATGTTATACCAATAAAACAACGCACTTATTCGATGAACAAGATTGGTTAAACAACCCTATATGGATTAGAATAAGCCTAGGGAGGACGAAAATGGTTTTACTGTTAAACCAATGACACAAACGCACTTATTAGATGCACAAGATTGGTTAAAAACCCTAAATGGAATAGAATAAGCCGAAGCATGACGAAAATGACCTAAATGTTAATCCAATGATACAAACGCACTTATTGGATACACAATATTGGTTAAAAACCCTCAAATGATTAGAATAAGCCGAAGGATTACAAAATTGACTTGAATGTTGAACCAATGACATAAATGCACTTATTGGATTCACAAGATTGGTTAAAAATCTTAAATGGATAAGAATAAGCGGAAGGATGACAAAATTGTCTAAAATGTTAAATCAATGACACAAAGGCACTAATTGGTTGCACAAGATTGGTTAAAAATCCTAAATCGATTAGAATAAGCCGAAGCCTGACAAAAATGACCTAACTATTTATCCAATAACACAAACGCACCTATTGGTTGCACAAGATTGGATTAAAACCCTAAATGGATTAGAATAAGCCGAAGGATGACGAAAATGACCTTAATGTCAATACAATGACACAAACGCACTTATTGGATGCAAAAGATTGGTAAAACAACCAAAATGGATTAGAATAAACCTAGCAAAATCAAAAATGGCCTAAATGTTAAACCAATAGCACCAACGCACTTATTGAATGAAAAAGATTAGTTAAAAACCCTAAATGGATGACCATAATACTAATCCAATGACACTAACGCACTTATTGGATGCACAAGATTGGTTAAACAACCATAAATTGATTAGAATAAGTCTAGGGAGGACGAAAATGCTCAAAATGTTAAACGAATGACACAAACGCACATATTGGTTGCACAAGATTGGTTAAAAACCATAAATGGATTAGAATAAGCCTAGGGAGGATGATCCCTTGTCGCATACGGATCAAATATGATTGAAAATAAGTGTAGAAAAGGGTAATAACCCGAGTCGTTTCACAAGGGCTCCTGATATAACGATATTAACTGAGTTGAAATTCGAAATTGGGGGTTTTGATAATGATTTATCGAAATTAGAAATAGTTTGGACAGATGAGCAAAACGATTAATCCACTCATTCGAGCTTCGGACCTATCACAGATTCTATAATTTCTAATTCATGATTCTATTATTATTTGACTCTAGAATTGATCAAACAAGCGTACAATCAACCCTATGTGAATTCGGTTTCATTGACTGGATTAAGCATCACAATCATCAAAATATTACAATTAACGAACAAGTGTCGCAGAATTATAATTTAATTAGAGACAGAAACCAAATTCTGTCAAATAAATTTAATCGATTCTATTGAGATTCAATTTAAGCAATCGAAATATCAATACAATCAAATAACGAAATTAGAATCATAAATCAGAATATACGATGTAACCTAAATCTTCAGGTGTGATGAAACTCTCAACTCGTGGATTAACCTTGTAAAATTAGCCTTCCATGGAAATTGAATATAAAAATGACTTTAATCTTAATCCAATGACACAAACGCCCTTATTGGATGCACATGATTGGTTAAACAACCAAAATGGATGAGTGAAAACCTAAGGATGTCGAAAATGGCCTAAATGTTAAACAAATGACATAAACGCACTTATTGGATGCACAAGATAAGTTAAAAACCCTAAACGAATTAGAATAAGCCCAAGAATGGCGAAAATGACCTTAATGTTAATCCAATGACACAAACGCACTTATTGGATGCACATATTGTTTAAAAACCCAAAATGAGTTAGAATAAGCCTTGGGAGGACGAAATTTTCTGAATGTTAAACCAATGACACAAACGCAGTTATTGGATGCCCAAGATTTGTTAAAAACCCTAAATGGATTAGAATAAGCCTAAGGATAAGGAAAATGACCTAAATGTTAATCCAACGATACAAACGCACATATTGGATGCACAAGATTTGATAAATACCCTTACTCGATTAGAATAAGCCTAGGGAGGACAAAAATGCTCTAAATGTTAAACCAATGACACAAACGCACTTATTGGATCAACAAGATGGGTTAAAAACCATAAATGGATTAGAATAATTCGAAGGATGACAAAATTGACCTTAATACTAATCCAATGACACAAACGCACTTATTTGATGCACAAGGTTGATTAAAAAACCCGAAATGGATTAGAATAAGCCTAGGGAGGACGAAAATGCTCAAAATGTTAAACCAATGACACAAACGCACATATTGGTTGCACAAGATTGGTTAAAAACCATAAATGGATTAGAATAAGCCTAGGGAGGACGAAAAATGCCCTAAATGTTTAACCAATGACACAAACGCACTTATTGGATGCACAAGGTTGGTTAAAAACTCTAAATGATTCGAATATGCCGAAGGATGATGAAAATGACCAAAATAATGATCCAATGACACAAACGCACCTATTTAATGCCCATGATTGGATAAAAATCCTAAACATATTAGAATAAGCAGAAGGATGACGAAAATGACCTAAATCTTAAAACCAATGACACAAACGCACTAATTGGATGCATAAGATTGGTATAAAACACTAAATGGATTATAATAAGCCGAAGGATGAGGAAAATGACCTAAATGTTGATCCAATGACACAAGCCCACCTATTGGACGCACAAGATTGGTTAAAAACTTTAAATGGATTGGAATTGGCCGAAGCATGACGCCGATAACCTAAATGTTAAACGAATGACAAAAACGCACTTATTGGATGCTCAAGATTCGTTAAAAACCCTAAATGGATTAGAATAAGCCGAAGGATGACGAAAATGACCTAAATGTTAATCCGACAATACAAACGCACTTATGGGATGCACAACATTTGTTAAAAAGCCTAAATGGATTAGTATAAGTTGTGGGATGACAAAATTGACATGAATGTTGATCCAATGACACAAACTCACTTAATGGAGGCACAAAATTGCTTAAAATCCCTAAGTGGATTAGAATAAGCCTAAGGAGGATGAAAATAACCTAAATGTTATACCAATGACACAAAAGCACTTATTGGATGCAAAAGATTGCTTAAAAACCATTATAGGATTAGAATAAGCCGAAGGATGACGAAACTTACCTAAATGTTAATCTGATGGTACAAACGCACTTATGGGATGCACAAGATTGGTTAAAAAGCCTAAATGGATTAGAATAAGCCATTCGTTGACAAAATTGACTTGAATCTTGATCCAATGACACAAACGCACTTATTGGATGCACAAGATTGGTTAAAAACCCTAAATGGATTAGAATAGGTATATGGTGGATGAAAATGTCGTAAATGTTAAACCAATGACACAAACGCACTTATTGAGCCTAGGGAAGACGAAATTCCCTGAATGTTAAACCAATGACACAGACGCAATTATTGGATGCACAAGATTGGTTAAAAACCCTAAATGGATTAGAATAAGCCTAAGGATGAGGAAAATGAACTAAATGTTAATCTAATGACAGAAACGCATGTATTGGATGCACAAGTATGGTTAAAAACCCTAACTCGATTTGAATAAGCCTAGAGAGGAAAAAAATGCCCTTAATGATAAAACAAGGACACAAACGCACTTATTGGATGCACAACTTTGGTTAAAAACCGTAAATGGATTAGAATAATTCGAAGGATGACGAAAATGTCCTTAATGTTAATCCAATGACACAAACGCACTTATTGGATGCACAAGATTGGTTAAACAATCCTAAATGGATTAGAATAAGTCTAGGGAGGACGAAAATGCTCAAAATGTTAAACCAATGACACAAACGCACTTATTGGTTGCACAAGATTGGTTAAAAACCCTAAATGGATTAGAATAAGCCTAAGAAGGACAAAAATGCCGTAAATGTTAAACCAATGACACAAACACACTTATTGGATGCACAAGATTGGATAGAAACCCTAAATGGATTAGAAAAAGCCAAAGTATGACGAAAATGACCTAAATGTTACTCCAATGAAACAAACGCACTTATTGGATGCACCAGACTGGTTTAAAACCCTATATCGATTATAATAAGCCGAAGGATGGAGTAAATGACTTAAATGTTGATTTGATGACACAAACGCATCTATTGGACTCACAAAGTTGGTTAAAAACTTTAAATGGATAAGAATTACCCGGAAGATGACGAAAATGATCTAAATGTTAAACCATTGACAAAAACGCACTTATTGGATGCACAAGATCGGTTAACAACCCTAAATGGATTAGAATAAGCCTAGGGACGAAGAAAATGCCCTAAATGTTAACCGAATGAGACAAACGCACTTGTTGGATGCACCAGATTGGTTAAAAACCCTAAATGAATTAGAATAAGCCAAAGGAGGATAAAAATGACACAAATGTTGATCCAATGACACAAACGCACCTATTAAATGCACAAGATTCGATAAAAATCCTAAATGGATTAGAAGAAGTTGAAGGATGACGAAAATGACCTAAATCTTTAACCAATGACACAAACATACTTATTGGATGCGCTAGATTGGTTAAAAACCCTAATAGATTGGAATAAGCCGAGGGAGGACGTAAATGTTCTGAATGTTAAACCAATGAGACAAATGCACTTATTGGATGCACAAGAATTGTTAAAAATCGAAACTGGATTATAATAAGCCTAGGAAGGATGAGAATGCGCTAAATGTTAAACCAATGACATAAACAGACAAATTGGATGCAGAAGTTGGTTAAAAACCCTATATGGATTAGAATAAGCCAAAGGATGACAAAAATGTTAATCCAATTATACAAACGCATTTATTGGATGCACAAGATTGGTAAAACCCCCATAATGGATTAGAATAAGCCAAAGGATGACAAGATTGACTTGAATGTAGATCCAATGATACAAACGCACTTACAGGATGCACAAGATTGGTTTAAAACCATAAATGGATTAGAATAAGCCTATGGAGGACAAAAATTCCCTAAATGTTAAACCAATGACATAAATGCACGTATTGGATGCACAAGATTGGTTAAAAACCGTAAATGGATTAGAATAATTCGAAGGATGAAGAAAATCACGTTAATGTTAATCCAATGACACAAACACACTTATTGGACGCACAAGATTGGTTAAACAACCCTAAATGGATTAGAATAAGGCTTGGGAGGACGAAAATGCCCTAAATGATAAACCAATGACACATATGCACTTATTGGATGCACAAGATTGGTTAAAAACCCTAAATGGATTAGAATAAGCGGAAGGATGATAAAAATGACCCAAATGTTGATCCAATGACACAAACGCGCCAATTGAATGCACAAGATTGGATAAAAATCCTAAATGGATTAGAATAAGCCGAAGGATGAGGAAAATGTCCTAAATCTTAAACCAATGACACAAACGCACTAATTGGATGCGCAAGATTGGTTAAAAACCCTAAATGGATTAGAATAAGCCGAAGTATGACTAAAATGACCTAAATGTTAATCCAATGAAAAAAACGCACTTATTGGATGCACAAGATTGGTTTAAAACCCTGAATGGATGATAATAAGCCGGAGGATTAGGAAAATGACAAAAATGTAGATCCAATGACACAAATGTTAAACAAATAACAATAACGCACTAATTGGATGCACAAGATTAATTAAAAAACCCTAAAAGGATTAGAATAAGCTGAAGGATGATGAAAATCACCTAAATGTTAATCCAATGATAGAAACGCAATTATGGGATGCACAAGATTGTTTAAAAAGCCTAAATGGATTACAAAATTGACTTGAATGTTGATCCAATGACACAAACGCACTTATTGGATGCACAAGATTGGTTAAAAACTCTAAATGGATTAGAATAAGCTAGAGCATGACGAAAATGCCCTAAATGTTAATCCAATGACACAAACGCACTTATTGGAGGCAAAAGAATGGTTAAAAACTCTAAATGGATAAGAATAAGCCGAAGGATTACGAATGTGACCATAATGTTAATCCAATGACACAAACGCACTTATTGATGCTTAAGATCGGTTAAACAACCCTTAGTGGATTAGAATAAGCCTAGGGGGACGAAAATGGTCTAAATTTTAAACCAATGACACAAACCCACTTATTGGATGCACAAGATTGGTAAAAAAAACCCTAAATGAATTAGAATAAGCCTAGCGAGGAAGAAATTCCCTGAATGTTAAACAAATGAAGCAAACGCAAATATTGGATGCACAAGATTGGTTTAGAACCCTAAATAGATTACAATAAGCCTAAGGATGAGGAAAATAACCTAAATGTTAATCCAATGATACAAACGCACATATTGGATTCACAAGATTGGTTAAAAAGCCTAGGGAGGACAAAAATGCCCTAAATATTACACCAATGACACAAATGCACCTATGGGATGCACAAGATTGGTTAAAAACCGTAAATGGATTAGATTCATTCGAAGGATGAAGAAAATGATGTTAATGTTAATCCATAGAAACAAACACACTTATAAGACGCACAAGATTGGTTAAACAACCCTAAATGGATTAGGATAAGCCTAGGTAGGATGAAAATGCTCTAAATGTTAAACAATTGACACAAACGCACTTATTGGTTGCATAAGATTGGTTAAAAACCCAAATTGAATTAGAATAAGCCTAGGGAGGACGAAAATGCCCTAAATGATAAACCAATGACACAAACGCACTTATTGGATGCACAAGATTGGTTAAAAACCCTAAATAGATTTGAACAAGCCGAAGGATGATGAAAATGACCCAAATGTTGATCCAATAACACAAACGCACCAATTGAATGCACTTGATTGGTTAAAAATCCTAAATGGATTAGAATAAGCCGAAGTATGACGAAAATGACCTAAATGTTAATCCAACGAAACAAACGCACTTATTGGTTGCACCAAATTGATTTAAAACCCTAAATGGATGATAATAAGCCGGAGGATGAGGAAAATGACCTAAATGTGGATCCAATGACACAAACGCACCTATTGGACGCCCAAGATTGGTTAAAAACTTTAAATGGAATAGAATTAGCCGAAGGATGACGAAAATGACCTAAATGTTAATCCAATGATACAAACGCACTTATAGGATGCACAAGTTTGGTTAAAAAGCCTAAATAGATTAGAATAAGTCGTAGGATGACAAAATATACTTGAATGGTTATCCAACGACACAAAGACACTTATTGGATGCACAAGATTGGTTAAAAACCCTAAATGGATTAGAATAAGCCTAGGGAAGATGAAAATGCCTTTAATGTTAAACCAATGACACAAAAGCACTTATTGGATGCAAAAGATTTCTTAAATACCCTTAATGGATTAGAATAAGCCGATGGATGACGAAAATAACCTAAATGTTAATCCGATGATACAAACGCACTTATGGGATGCACAAGATTGGTTAAACAAAACTAAATGGATTAGAACAAGCCTATGGAGAATGAAAATGCCCTAAATGTTAAACCAATGACAAAAACGCACTTTTTGGATGCAAAAGATTGGCTAAAAATCCTTAATGGATTAGAATAAGATGAAGGATGACGAAAATGTCCGAAATATTAAACCAATGACACAGACGCACTTATTGGAGGCACAAGATTGGTTAAAAACCCTAAATGGATAAGAATAAGCCGAAGTATGATGAAAATGACCTTAATGTCAATCCAATGACTCAAGCGCACTTATTGGATGCTTATGATTGGTTAAACAACCCTTAATGGATTAGAATCAGCCTAGGGGGGATGAAAATGCTCTAAATTGTAAACCAATGACACAAACGCACTTATTGGATGTACAAGATTGGTTAAAAACCCTAAACGAATTAGAATAAGCCTAGGGAGGACGAAATTCCCTAAATGTTAAACAAATGAAACAAACACAATTATTGGTTGCACAAGATTGGTTAAAAACTCAAAATGGATTAGAATAAGTCTAAGGATAAGGAAAATGCCCTAAATGTTAATCCAATGATACAAACACATATATTGGATGCACAAGATTGGTTAAAGACCTTAACTCGACTAGAATAAGCCTTGGGAGGACAAAAATGCCCTAAATGTTAAACTAATGACACAAATGCACTTAATGGATGCACAAGATTAGTTAAAAACCAGAAATTGATTAGAATGATTCGAAGGATGAAGAGAATGATGTTAATGTTAAACCAATGACACAAACACACTTATTGGAGGCACAAGATTGGTTAAAAACCCTAAATGGATTAGAATAAGCCTAGGGAAGATGAAAATGCCTTTAATGTTAAACCAATGACACAAAAGCACTTATTGGATGCAAAAGATTTCTTAAATACCCTTAATGGATTAGAATAAGCCGATGGATGACAAAAATAACCTAAATATTAATCCGATGATACAAACGCACTTATGGGATGCACAAGATTGGTTAAACAAAACTAAATGGATTAGAACAAGCCTATGGAGAATGAAAATGCCCTAAATGTTAAACCAATGACAAAAACGCACTTTTTGGATGCAAAAGATTGGCTAAAAATCCTTAATGGATTAGAATAAGACGAAGGATGACGAAAATGTCCGAAATATTAAACCAATGACACAGACGCACTTATTGGAGGCACAAGATTGGTTAAAAACCCTAAATGGATAAGAATAAGCCGAAGTATGACGAAAATGACCTTAATGTCAATCCAATGACTCAAGCGCACTTATTGGATGCTTATGATTGGTTAAACAACCCTTAATGGATTAGAATCAGCCTAGGGGGGATGAAAATGCTCTAAATTGTAAACCAATGACACAAACGCACTTATTGGATGTACAAGATTGGTTAAAAACCCTAAACGAATTAGAATAAGCCTAGGGAGGACGAAATTCCCTAAATGTTAAACAAATGAAACAAACACAATTATTGGTTGCACAAGATTGGTTAAAAACTCAAAATGGATTAGAATAAGTCTAAGGATAAGGAAAATGCCCTA
>JBBPBP010000003.1:30039093-30142547 GCA_037974735.1 Cicer chorassanicum
GCACAAGATTGGTTAAAAACCCTAAATGGATTAGAATAAGCCTAGGGAAGATGAAAATGCCTTTAATGTTAAACCAATGACACAAAAGCACTTATTGGATGCAAAAGATTTCTTAAATACCCTTAATGGATTAGAATAAGCCGATGGATGACAAAAATAACCTAAATATTAATCCGATGATACAAACGCACTTATGGGATGCACAAGATTGGTTAAACAAAACTAAATGGATTAGAACAAGCCTATGGAGAATGAAAATGCCCTAAATGTTAAACCAATGACAAAAACGCACTTTTTGGATGCAAAAGATTGGCTAAAAATCCTTAATGGATTAGAATAAGACGAAGGATGACGAAAATGTCCGAAATATTAAACCAATGACACAGACGCACTTATTGGAGGCACAAGATTGGTTAAAAACCCTAAATGGATAAGAATAAGCCGAAGTATGACGAAAATGACCTTAATGTCAATCCAATGACTCAAGCGCACTTATTGGATGCTTATGATTGGTTAAACAACCCTTAATGGATTAGAATCAGCCTAGGGGGGATGAAAATGCTCTAAATTGTAAACCAATGACACAAACGCACTTATTGGATGTACAAGATTGGTTAAAAACCCTAAACGAATTAGAATAAGCCTAGGGAGGACGAAATTCCCTAAATGTTAAACAAATGAAACAAACACAATTATTGGTTGCACAAGATTGGTTAAAAACTCAAAATGGATTAGAATAAGTCTAAGGATAAGGAAAATGCCCTATATGTTAATCCAATGATACAAACACAAATATTGGATGCACAAGATTGGTTAAAGACCTTAACTCGATTAGAATAAGCCTAGGGAGGACAAAAATGCCCTAAATGTTAAACTAATGACACAAATGCACTTAATGGATGCACAAGATTAGTTAAAAACCAGAAATTGATTAGAATGATTCGAAGGATGAAGAGAATGATGTTAATGTTAAACCAATGACACAAACACACTTATTGGAGGCACAAGATTGGTTAAATAACCCTAAATGGATTAGAATAAGCCTAGGAAGGACAAAAATGCTCTAAATGTTAAACCAATGACACAAACGAACTTATTGGTTTCACAAGATTGGTTAAAACCGTAAATGGTTTAGAATTAGCCGAATGATGAAAAAAATGATCTAGTGTTAAACCAATGACAAAAACGCACGAATTGGATGCACAAAATTTGTTAAAAACCCTAAATGGATTAGAATAAGCCAAAGGATCACGAAAATGACCTAAATGTTAATCCAATGATACCAACACACTTATGTGATGCACAACATGGGTTAAAAAGCCTAAATGGATTAGAAAATGTCGTAGGATGACAAAATTGACTTGAATGTTGATCCAATGACACAAACGCACTTATTGGATGCACAAGATTTGTTAAAAACCCTAAATGGATTAGAATATGCCGAAGGATGACGAAAATGTCTTATATGTTAATCCATTGATACAAACGCACTAATGTGATGCACAAGATTGGTTAAAAAGCCTAAATGGATTCGAATAAGTCGTAGCATCACAAAATTGACTTGAATGTTGATCCAATGACACAAACACATTTATTGGATGCACAAGATTTGTTAAAAACCCTAAATGGATTAGAATAAGCCTAGCGAAGATGAAAATGCTTTGAAAGTTAAACCAATGACACAAAAGCACTTATTCGATGCAAAAGTTTGCTTAAACACCCTTAATGGATTAGAATAACCCGAAGGATGACGAAATTGACCTAAATGTTAATCTGATGATACAAACGCACTTATGGGATGCACAAGATTGGTTAAAAAGCCTAAATGGATTATAATATGTTGTACGATGACAAAGTTGACTTGAATGTTTATCCAGTGTCACAAACGCACTTATTGGATGCACAAGATTGGTTAAAAACCCTAAATTGATTAGAATAAGCCTATGGAGGATGATAATGCCCTAAATGTTAAACCAATGACACAAACGCACTTATTGGTTCCACAAGATTGGTTAAAAAAGGATTGGAATAAGCCTAGGGAAGACGAAAATGCCCTAAATGATAAACCAATGACACAAACGCAGTTATTGGATGCACAAGATTGGTTAAAAACCCTAAATGGATTAGAATAGGTATATGGAGGATGAAAATGTCGTAAATGTTAAACCAATGACACAAACGCACTTATTGAGCCTAGGGAAGACGAAATTCCCTGAATGTTAAACCAATGACACAGACGCAATTATTGGATGCACAAGATTGGTTAAAAACCCTAAATGGATTAGAATAAGCCTAAGGATGAGGAAAATGAACTAAATGTTAATCTAATGACAGAAACGCACGTATTGGATGCACAAGTATGGTTAAAAACCCTAACTCGATTTGAATAAGCCTAGAGAGGAAAAAAATGCCCTTAATGATAAAACAAGGACACAAACGCACTTATTGGATGCACAACTTTGGTTAAAAACCGTAAATGGATTAGAATAATTCGAAGGATGACGAAAATGTCCTTAATGTTAATCCAATGACACAAACGCACTTATTGGATGCACAAGATTGGTTAAACAATCCTAAATGGATTAGAATAAGTCTAGGGAGGACGAAAATGCTCAAAATGTTAAACCAATGACACAAACGCACTTATTGGTTGCACAAGATTGGTTAAAAACCCTAAATGGATTAGAATAAGCCTAAGAAGGACAAAAATGCCCTAAATGTTAAACCAATGACACAAACACACTTATTGGATGCACAAGATTGGATAGAAACCCTAAATGGATTAGAAAAAGCCAAAGTATGACGAAAATGACCTAAATGTTACTCCAATGAAACAAACGCACTTATTGGATGCACCAGACTGGTTTAAAACCCTAAATCGATTATAATAAGCCGAAGGATGGAGTAAATGACTTAAATGTTGATTTGATGACACAAACGCATCTATTGGACTCACAAAGTTGGTTAAAAACTTTAAATGGATAAGAATTACCCGGAAGATGACGAAAATGATCTAAATGTTAAACCATTGACAAAAACGCAATTATTGGATGCACAAGATCGGTTAACAACCCTAAATGGATTAGAATAAGCCTAGGTACGAAGAAAATGCCCTAAATGTTAACCGAATGAGACAAACGCACTTGTTGGATGCACAAGATTGGTTAAAAACCCTAAATGAACTAGAATAAGCCAAAGGAGGATAAAAATGACACAAATGTTGATCCAATGACACAAACGCACCTATTAAATGCACAAGATTCGATAAAAATCCTAAATGGATTAGAAGAAGTTGAAGGATGACGAAAATGACCTAAATCTTTAACCAATGACACAAACATACTTATTGGATGCGCTAGATTGGTTAAAAACCCTAATAGATTGGAATAAGCCGAGGGAGGACGTAAATGTTCTGAATGTTAAACCAATGAGACAAATGCACTTATTGGATGCACAAGAATTGTTAAAAATTGAAACTGGATTATAATAAGCCTAGGAAGGATGAGAATGCGCTAAATGTTAAACCAATGACATAAACAGACTAATTGGATGCAGAAGATTGGTTAAAAACCCTATATGGATTAGAATAAGCCAAAGGATGACAAAAATGTTAATCCAATTATACAAACGCATTTATTGGATGCACAAGATTGGTAAAACCCCCAAAATGGATTAGAATAAGCCAAAGGATGACAAGATTGACTTGAATGTTGATCCAATGATACAAACGCACTTACAGGATGCCCAAGATTGGTTAAAAACCCTAAATGGATTAGAATAAGCCTATGGAGGACAAAAATGCCCTAAATGTTAAACCAATGACAGAAATGCACGTATTGGATGCACAAGATTGGTTAAAAACCGTAAATGGATTAGAATAATTCGAAGGATGAAGAAAATCACGTTAATGTTAATCCAATGACACAAGCACACTTATTGGACGCACAAGATTGGTTAAACAACCCTAAATGGATTAGAATAAGGCTTGGGAGGACGAAAATGCCCTAAATGATAAACCAATGACACATATGCACTTATTGGATGCACAAGATTGGTTAAAAACCCTAAATGGATTAGAATAAGCCGAAGGATGATGAAAATGACCCAAATGTGGATCCAATGACACAAACGCGCCAATTGAATGCACAAGATTGGATAAAAATCCTAAATGGATTAGAATAAGCCGAAGGATGAGGAAAATGTCCTAAATCTTAAACCAATGACACAAACGCACTAATTGGATGCGCAAGATTGGTTAAAAACCCTAAATGGATTAGAATAAGCCGAAGTATGACTAAAATGACCTAAATGTTAATCCAATGAAACAAACGCACTTATTGGATGCACAAGATTGGTTTAAAACCCTAAATGGATGATAATAAGCCGGAGGATTAGGAAAATGACAAAAATGTAGATCCAATGACACAAATGTTAAACAAATAACAATAACGCACTAATTGGATGCACAAGATTAATTAAAAAAACCCTAAAAGGATTAGAATAAGCTGAAGGATGATGAAAATCACCTAAATGTTAATCCAATGATAGAAACGCAATTATGGGATGCACAAGATTGTTTAAAAAGCCTAAATGGATTAGAATAAATCGTAGGATGACAAAATTGACTTGAATGTTGATCCAATGACACAAACGCACTTATTGGATGCACAAGATTGGTTAAAAACTCTAAATGGATTAGAATAAGCTAGAGCATGACAAAAATGCCCTAAATGTTAATCCAATGACACAAACGCACTTATTGGAGGCAAAAGAATGGTTAAAAACTCTAAATGGATAAGAATAAGCCGAAGGATTACGAATGTGACCATAATGTTAATCCAATGACACAAACGCACTTATTGATGCTTAAGATTGGTTAAACAACCCTTAGTGGATTAGAATAAGCCTAGGGGGACGAAAATGGTCTAAATTTTAAACCAATGACACAAACGCACTTATTGGATGCACAAGATTGGTAAAAAAAAAACCCTAAATGAATTAGAATAAGCCTAGCGAGGAAGAAATTCCCTGAATGTTAAACAAATGAAGCAAACGCAAATATTGGATGCACAAGATTGGTTTAGAACCCTAAATAGATTACAATAAGCCTAAGGATGAGGAAAATAACCTAAATGTTAATCCAATGATACAAACGCACATATTGGATTCACAAGATTGGTTAAAAAGCCTAGGGAGGACAAAAATGCCCTAAATGTTACACCAGTGACACAAATGCACCTATTGGATGCACAAGATTGGTTAAAAACCGTAAATGGATTAGATTCATTCGAAGGATAAAGAAAATGAGGTTTATGTTAATCCATAGAAACAAACACACTTATTAGACGCACAAGATTGGTTAAACAACCCTAAATGGATTAGAATAAGCCTAGGTAGGATTAAAATGCTCTAAATGTTAAACAATTGACACAAACGCACTTATTGGTTGCATAAGATTGGTTAAAAACCCAAATTGGATTAGAATAAGCCTAGGGAGGAGGAAAATGCCCTAAATGATAAACCAATGACACAAACACACTTATTGGATGCACAAGATTGGTTAAAAACCCTAAATAGATTTGAATAAGGCGAAGGATGATGAAAATGACCCAAATGTTGATCAAATAACACAAACGCACCAATTGAATGCACTTGATTGGTTAAAAATCCTAAATGGATTAGAATAAGCCGAAGTATGACGAAAATGACCTAAATGATAATCCAACGAAACAAACGCACTTATTGGTTGCACCAAATTGATTTAAAACCCTAAATGGATGATAATAAGCCGGAGGATGAGGAAAATGACCTAAATAAGGATCCAATGACACAAACGCACCTATTGGATGCACAAGATTGGTTAAAAACTTTAAATGGAATAGAATTAGCCGAAGGATGACGAAAATGACCTAAATGTTAATCCAATGATACAAACGCACTTATGGGATGCACAAGTTTGGTTAAAAAGCCTAAATAGATTAGAATAAGTCGTAGGATGACAAAATATACTTGAATGGTTATCCAACGACACAAACACACTTATTGGATGCACAAGATTGGTTAAAAACCCTAAATGGATTAGAATAAGCCTAGGGAAGATGAAAATGCCTTCAATGTTAAACCAATGACACAAAAGCACTTATTGGATGCAAAAGATTTCTTAAATACCCTTAATGGATTAGAATAAGCCGATGGATGACGAAAATAACCTAAATGTTAATCCGATGATACAAACGCACTTATGGGATGCACAAGATTGGTTAAACAAAACTAAATGGATTAGAACAAGCCTATGGAGAATGAAAATGCCCTAAATGTTAAACCAATGACAAAAACGCACTTTTTGGATGCAAAAGATTGGCTTAAAATCCTTAATGGATTAGAATAAGACGAAGGATGACGAAAATGTCCGAAATATTAAACCAATGACACAGACACACTTATTGGATGCACAAGATTGGTTAAAAACCATAAATGGATTGGAATAAGCCTAGGGAAGATAAAAATGCCTTTAATGTTAAACCAATGACACAAAAGCACTTATTGGATGCAAAAGATTTCTTAAATACCCTTAATGGATTAGATTAAGCCGATGGATGACGAAAATAACCTAAATGTTAATCCGATGATACAAACGCACTTATGGGATGCACAAGATTGGTTAAACAAAACTAAATGGATTAGAACAAGCCTATGGAGAATGAAAATGCCCTAAATGTTAAACCAATGACAAAAACGCACTTTTTGGATGCAAAAGATTGGCTAAAAATCCTTAATGGATTAGAATAAGACGAAGGATGACGAAAATGTCCGAAATATTAAACCAATGACACAGACGCACTTATTGGAGGCACAAGATTGGTTAAAAACCCTAAATGGATAAGAATAAGCTGAAGTATGACGAAAATGACCTTAATGTCAATCCAATGACTCAAGCGCACTTATTGGATGCTTATGATTGGTTAAACAACCCTTAATGGATTAGAATCAGCCTAGGGGGGATGAAAATGCTCTAAATTGTAAACCAATGAAACAAACGCACTTATTGGATGTACAAGATTGGTTAAAAACCCTAAACGAATTAGAATAAGCCTAGGGAGGACGAAATTCCCTGAATGTTAAACAAATGAAACAAACACAATTATTGGTTGCACAAGATTGGTTAAAAACTCAAAATGGATTAGAATAAGTCTAAGGATAAGGAAAATGCCCTAAATGTTAATCCAATGATACAAACACATATATTGGATGCACAAGATTGGTTAAAGACCTTAACTCGACTAGAATAAGCCTAGGGAGGACAAAAATGCCCTAAATGTTAAACTAATGACACAAATGCACATAATGGATGCACAAGATTAGTTAAAAACCAGAAATTGATTAGAATGATTCGAAGGATGAAGAGAATGATGTTAATGTTAAACCAATGACACAAACACACTTATTGGAGGCACAAGATTGGTTAAAAACCCTAAATGGATTAGAATAAGCCTAGGGAAGATGAAAATGCCTTTAATGTTAAACCAATGACACAAAAGCACTTATTGGATGCAAAAGATTTCTTAAATACCCATAATGGATTAGAATAAGCCGATGGATGACGAAAATAACCTAAATATTAATCCGATGATACAAACGCACTTATGGGATGCACAAGATTGGTTAAACAAAACTAAATGGATTAGAACAAGCCTATGGAGAATGAAAATGCCCTAAATGTTAAACCAATGACACAAACGCACTTTTTGGATGCAAAAGATTGGCTAAAAATCCTTAATGGATTATAATAAGACGAAGGATGCCGAAAATGTCCGAAATGTTAAACCAATGACACAGACGCACTTATTGGAGGCACAAGATTGGTTAAAAACCCTAAATGGATAAGAATAAGCCAAAGTATGACGAAAATGACCTTAATGTCAATCCAATGACTCAAGCGCACTTATTGGATGCTTATGATTGGTTAAACAACCCTTAATGGATTAGAATCAGCCTAGGGCGGATGAAAATGCTCTAAATTGTAAACCAATGACACAAACGCACTTATTGGATGTACAAGATTGGTTAAAAACCCTAAACGAATTAGAATAAGCCTAGGGAGGACGAAATTCCCTGAATGTTAAACAAATGAAACAAACGCAATTATTGGTTGCACAAGATTGGTTAAAAACTCAAAATGGATTAGAATAAGTCTAAGGATAAGGAAAATGCCCTAAATGTTAATCGAATGATACAAACACAAATATTGGATGCACAAGATTGGTTAAAGACCTTAACTCGACTAGAATAAGCCTAGGGAGGACAAAAATGCCCTAAATGTTAAACTAATGACACAAATGCACTTAATGGATGCACAAGATTAGTTAAAAACCAGAAATTGATTAGAATGATTCGAAGGATGAAGAGAATGATGTTAATGTTAAACCAATGACACAAACACACTTATTGGAGGCACAAGATTGGTTAAATAACCCTAAATGGATTAGAATAAGCCTAGGAAGGACGAAAATGCTCTAAATGTTAAACCAATGACACAAACGAACTTATTGGTTTCACAAGATTGGTTAAAACCGTAAATGGTTTAGAATTAGCCGAATGATGAAAAAAATGATCTAGTGTTAAACCAATGACAAAAACGCACGAATTGGATGCACAAAATTTGTTAAAAACCCTAAATGGATTAGAATAAGCCAAAGGATCACGAAAATGACCTAAATGTTAATCCAATGATACCAACACACTTATGTGATGCACAACATGGGTTAAAAAGCCTAAATGGATTAGAAAATGTCGTAGGATGACAAAATTGACTTGAATGTTGATCCAATGACACAAACGCACTTATTGGATGCACAAGATTTGTTAAAAACCCTAAATGGATTAGAATATGCCGAAGGATGACGAAAATGTCTTATATGTTAATCCATTGATACAAACGCACTAATGTGATGCACAAGATTGGTTAAAAAGCCTAAATGGATTCGAATAAGTCGTAGCATCACAAAATTGACTTGAATGTTGATCTAATGACACAAACACATTTATTGGATGCACAAGATTTGTTAAAAACCCTAAATGGATTAGAATAAGCCTAGCGAAGATGAAAATGCCCTGAAAGTTAAACCAATGACACAAAAGCACTTATTCGATGCAAAAGTTTGCTTAAACACCCTTAATGGATTAGAATAACCCGAAGGATGACGAAATTGACCTAAATGTTAATCTGATGATACAAACGCACTTATGGGATGCACAAGATTGGTTAAAAAGCCTAAATGGATTATAATATGTTGTACGATGACAAAGTTGACTTGAATGTTTATCCAGTGTCACAAACGCACTTATTGGATGCACAAGATTGGTTAAAAACCCTAAATTGATTAGAATAAGCCTATGGAGGATGATAATGCCCTAAATGTTAAACCAATGACACAAACGCACTTATTGGTTCCACAAGATTGGTTAAAAATGGATTTGAATAAGCCTAGGGAAGACGAAAATGCCCTAAATGATAAACCAATGACACAAACGCAGTTATTGGATGCACAAGATTGGTTAAAAACCGTAAATGGATTAGAATAGGTATATGGAGGATGAAAATGTCGTAAATGTTAAACCAATGACACAAACGCACTTATTGAGCCTAGGGAAGACGAAATTCCCTGAATGTTAAACCAATGACACAGACGCAATTATTGGATGCACAAGATTGGTTAAAAACCCTAAATGGATTAGAATAAGCCTAAGGATGAGAAGCCTAAGGATGAGGAAAATGAACTAAATGTTAATCTAATGACAGAAACGCACGTATTGGATGCACAAGTATGGTTAAAAACCCTAACTCGATTTGAATAAGCATAGAGAGGAAAAAAATGCCCTTAATGATAAAACAAGGACACAAACGCACTTATTGGATGCACAACTTTGGTTAAAAACCGTAAATGGATTAGAATAATTCGAAGGATGACGAAAATGTCCTTAATGTTAATCCAATGACACAAACGCACTTATTGGATACACAAGATTGGTTAAACAATCCTAAATGGATTAGAATAAGTCTAGGGAGGACGAAAATGCTCAAAATGTTAAACCAATGACACAAACGCACTTATTGGTTGCACAAGATTGGTTAAAAACCCTAAATGGATTAGAATAAGCCTAAGAAGGACAAAAATGCCCTAAATGTTAAACCAATGACACAAACACACTTATTGGATGCACAAGATTAGATAGAAACCCTAAATGGATTAGAAAAAGCCAAAGTATGACGAAAATGACCTAAATGTTACTCCAATGAAACAAACGCACTTATTGGATGCACCAGACTGGTTTAAAACCCTAAATCGATTATAATAAGTCGAAGGATGGAGTAAATGACTTAAATGTTGATTTGATGACACAAACGTATCTATTGGACTCACAAAGTTGGTTAAAAACTTTAAATGGATAAGAATTATCCGAAATATGACGAAAATGATCTAAATGTTAAACCATTGACAAAAACGCACTTATTGGATGCACAAGATCGGTTAACAACCCTAAATGGATTAGAATAAGCCTAGGGACGAAGAAAATGCCCTAAATGTTAACCGAATGAGACAAACGCACTTGTTGGATGCACAAGATTGGTTAAAAACCCTAAATGAATTAGAATAAGCCAAAGGAGGATAAAAATGACACAAATGTTGATCCAATGACACAAACGCACCTATTAAATGCACAAGATTCGATAAAAATCCTAAATGGATTAGAAGAAGTTGAAGGATGACGAAAATGACCTAAATCTTTAACCAATGACACAAACATACTTATTGGATGCGCTAGATTGGTTAAAAACCCTAATAGATTGGAATAAGCCGAGGGAGGACGTAAATGTTCTGAATGTTAAACCAATGAGACAAATGCACTTATTGGATGCACAAGAATTGTTAAAAATCGAAACTGGATTATAATAAGCCTAGGTAGGATGAGAATGCGCTAAATGTTAAACCAATGACATAAACAGACTAATTGGATGCAGAAGATTGTTTAAAAACCCTATATGGATTAGAATAAGCCAAAGGATGACAAAAATGTTAATCCAATTATACAAACGCATTTATTGGATGCACAAGATTGGTAAAACCCCCAAAATGGATTAGAATAAGCCAAAGGACGACAAGATTGACTTGAATGTTGATCCAATGATACAAACGCACTTACAGGATGCACAAGATTGGTTAAAAACCCTAAATGGATTAGAATAAGCCTATGGAGGACAAAAATGCCCTAAATGTTAAACAAATGACAGAAATGCACGTATTGGATGCACAAGATTGGTTAAAAACCATAAATGGATTAGAATAATTCGAAGGATGAAGAAAATCACGTTAATGTTAATCCAATGACACAAACACACTTATTGGACGCACAAGATTGGTTAAACAACCCTAAATGGATTAGAATAAGGCTTGTGAGGACGAAAATGCCCTAAATGATAAACCAATGACACATATGCACTTATTTGATGCACAAGATTGGTTAAAAACCCTAAATGGATTAGAATAAGCCGAAGGATGATGAAAATGACCCCAATGTTGATCCAATGACACAAACGCGCCAATTGAATGCACAAGATTGGATAAAAATCCTAAATGGATTAGAATAAGCCGAAGGATGAGGAAAATGTCCTATATCTTAAACCAATGACACAAACGCACTAATTGGATGCGCAAGATTGGTTAAAAACCCTAAATGGATTAGAATAAGCCGAAGTATGACTAAAATGACCTAAATGTTAATCCAATGAAACAAACGCACTTATTGGATGCACAAGATTGGTTTGAAACCCTAAATGGATGATAATAAGCCGGAGGATTAGGAAAATGACAAAAATGTAGATCCAATGACACAAATGTTAAACAAATAACAATAACGCACTAATTGGATGCACAAGAGTAATTAAAAAACCCTAAAAGGATTAGAATAAGCTGAAGGATGATGAAAATCACCTAAATGTTAATCCAATGATGGAAACGCTGTTATGGGATGCACAAGATTGTTTAAAAAGCCTAAATGGATTAGAATAAATCGTAGGATGACAAAATTGACTTGAATGTTGATCCAATGACACAAACGCACTTATTGGATGCACAAGATTGGTTAAAAACTCTAAATGGATTAGAATAAGCTAGAGCATGACGAAAATGCCCTAAATGTTAATCCAATGACACAAACGCACTTATTGGAGGCAAAAGAATGGTTAAAAACTCTAAATGGATAAGAATAAGCCGAAGGATTACGAATGTGACCATAATGTTAATCCATTGACACAAACGCACTTATTGATGCTTAAGATTGGTTAAACAACCCTTAGTGGATTAGAATAAGCCTAGGGGGACGAAAATGGTCTAAATTTTAAACCAATGACACAAACGCACTTATTGGATGCACAAGATTGGTAAAAAAAAAAACCCTAAATGAATTAGAATAAGCCTAGCGAGGAAGAAATTCCCTGAATGTTAAACAAATGAAGCAAACGCAAATATTGGATGCACAAGATTGGTTTAGAACCCTAAATAGATTACAATAAGCCTAAGGATGACGAAAATAACCTAAATGTTAATCCAATGATACAAACGCACATATTGGATTCACAAGATTGGTTAAAAAGCCTAGGGAGGACAAAAATGCCCTAAATGTTACACCAATGACACAAATGCACCTATTGGATGCACAAGATTGGTTAAAAACCGTAAATGGATTAGATTCATTCGAAGGATGAAGAAAATGATGTTTATGTTAATCCATAGAAACAAACACACTTATTAGACGCACAAGATTGGTTAAACAACCCTAAATGGATTAGGATAAGCCTAGGTAGGATGAAAATGCTCTAAATGTTAAACAATTGACACAAACGCACTTATTGGTTGCATAAGATTGGTTAAAAACCCAAATTGGATTAGAATAAGCCTAGGGAGGACGAAAATGCCCTAAATGATAAACCAATGACACAAACGCACTTATTGGATGCACAAGATTGGTTAAAAACCCTAAATAGATTTGAATAAGGCGAAGGATGATGAAAATGACCCAAATGTTGATCAAATAACACAAACGCACCAATTGAATGCACTTGATTGGTTAAAAATCCTAAATGGATTAGAATAAGCCGAAGTATGACGAAAATGACCTAAATGTTAATCCAACGAAACAAACGCACTTATTGGTTGCACCAAATTGATTTAAAACCCTAAATGGATGATAATAAGCCGGAGGATGAGGAAAATGACCTAAATGTGGATCCAATGACACAAACGCACCTATTGGACGCACAAGATTGGTTAAGAACTTTAAATGGAATAGAATTAGCCGAAGGATGACGAAAATGACCTAAATGTTAATCCAATGATACAAACGCACTTATGGGATGCACAAGTTTGGTTAAAAAGCCTAAATAGATTAGAATAAGTCGTAGGATGACAAAATATACTTGAATGGTTATCCAACGACACAAACACACTTATTGGATGCACAAGATTGGTTAAAAACCCTAAATGGATTAGAATAAGCCTAGGGAAGATGAAAATGCCTTTAATGTTAAACCAATGACACAAAAGCACTTATTGGATGCAAAAGATTTCTTAAATACCCTTAATGGATTAGAATAAGCCGATGGATGACGAAAATAACCTAAATGTTAATCCGATGATACAAACGCACTTATGGGATGCACAAGATTGGTTAAACAAAACTAAATGGATTAGAACAAGCCTATGGAGAATGAAAATGCCCTAAATGTTAAACCAATGACAAAAACGCACTTTTTGGATGCAAAAGATTGGCTAAAAATCCTTAATGGATTAGAATAAGACGAAGGATGACGAAAATGTCCGAAATATTAAACCAATGACACAGACGCACTTATTGGAGGCACAAGATTGGTTAAAAACCCTAAATGGATAAGAATAAGCCGAAGTATGACGAAAATGACCTTAATGTCAATCCAATGACTCAAGCGCACTTATTGGATGCTTATGATTGGTTAAACAACCCTTAATGGATTAGAATCAGCCTAGGGGGGATGAAAATGCTCTAAATTGTAAACCAATGACACAAACGCACTTATTGGATGTACAAGATTGGTTAAAAACCCTAAACGAATTAGAATAAGCCTAGGGAGGACGAAATTCCCTGAATGTTAAACAAATGAAACAAACACAATTATTGGTTGCACAAGATTGGTTAAAAACTCAAAATGGATTAGAATAAGTCTAAGGATAAGGAAAATGCCCTAAATGTTAATCCAATGATACAAACACATATATTGGATGCACAAGATTGGTTAAAGACCTTAACTCGACTAGAATAAGCCTTGGGAGGACAAAAATGCCCTAAATGTTAAACTAATGACACAAATGCACTTAATGGATGCACAAGATTAGTTAAAAACCAGAAATTGATTAGAATGATTCGAAGGATGAAGAGAATGATGTTAATGTTACACCAATGACACAAACACACTCATTGGAGGCACAAGATTGTTTAAAAACCCTAAATGGATTAGAATAAGCCTAGGGAAGATGAAAATGCCTTTAATGTTAAACCAATGACACAAAAGCACTTATTGGATGCAAAAGATTTCTTAAATACCCTTAATGGATTAGAATAAGCCGATGGATGACGAAAATAACCTAAATATTAATCCGATGATACAAACGCACTTATGGGATGCACAAGATTGGTTAAACAAAACTAAATGGATTAGAACAAGCCTATGGAGAATGAAAATGCCCTAAATGTTAAACCAATGACACAAACGCACTTTTTGGATGCAAAAGATTGGCTAAAAATCCTTAATGGATTAGAATAAGACGAAGGATGACGAAAATGTCCGAAATGTTAAACCAATGACACAGACGCACTTATTGGAGGCAGAAGATTGGTTAAAAACCCTAAATGGATAAGAATAAGCCGAAGTATGACGAAAATGACCTTAATGTCAATCCAATGACTCAAGCGCACTTGTTGGATGCTTATGATTGGTTAAACAACCCTTAATGGATTAGAATCAGCCTATGGGGGATGAAAATGCCCTAAATTGTAAACCAATGACACAAACGCACTTATTGGATGTACAAGATTGGTTAAAAACCCTAAACGAATTAGAATAAGCCTAGGGAGGACGAAATTCCCTGAATATTAAACAAATGAAACAAACACAATTATTGGTTGCACAAGATTGGTTAAAAACTCAAAATGGATTAGAATAAGTCTAAGGATAAGGAAAATGCCCTAAATGTTAATCCAATGATACAAACACAAATATTGGATGCACAAGATTGGTTAAAGACCTTAACTCGACTAGAATAAGCCTAGGGAGGACAAAAATGCCCTAAATGTTAAACTAATGACACAAATGCACTTAATGGATGCACAAGATTAGTTAAAAACCAGAAATTGATTAGAATGATTCGAAGGATGAAGAGAATGATGTTAATGTTAAACCAATGACACAAACACACTTATTGGAGGCACAAGATTGGTTAAATAACCTTAAATGGATTAGAATAAGCCTAGGAAGGACGAAAATGCTCTAAATGTTAAACCATTGACACAAACGAACTTATTGGTTTCACAAGATTGGTTAAAACCGTAAATGGATTAGAATTAGCCGAATGATGAAAAAAATGATCTAGTGTTAAACCAATGACAAAAACGCACCAATTGGATGCACAAAATTTGTTAAAAACCCTAAATGGATTAGAATAAGCCAAAGGATCACGAAAATGACCTAAATGTTAATCCAATGATACCAACACACTTATGTGATGCAAAACATGGGTTAAAAAGCCTAAATGGATTAGAAAATGTTGTAGGATGACAAAATTGACTTGAATGTTGATCCAATGACACAAACGCACTTATTGGATGCACAAGATTTGTTAAAAACCCTAAATGGATTAGAATATGCCGAAGGATGACGAAAATGTCTTATATGTTAATCCATTGATACAAACGCACTAATGTGATGCACAAGATTGGTTAAAAAGCCTAAATGGATTAGAATAAGTCGTAGCATCACAAAATTGACTTGAATGTTGATCCAATGACACAAACACACTTATTGGATGCACAAGATTTGTTAAAAACCCTAAAAGGATTAGAATAAGCCTAGCGAAGATGAAAATGCCCTGAAAGTTAAACCAATGACACAAAAGCACTTATTCGAAGCAAAAGTTTGCTTAAATACCCTTAATGGATTAGAATAACCCGAAGGATGACGAAAATGACATAAATGTTAATCTGATGATACAAACGCACTTATGGGATGCACAAGATTGGTTAAAAAGCCTAAATGGATTATAATATGTTGTACGATGACAAAGTTGACTTGAATGTTTATCCAGTTTCACAAACGCACTTATTGGTTGCACAAGATTGGTTAAAAACCCTAAATTGATTAGAATAAGCCTATGGAGGATGAAAATGCCCTAAATGTTAAACCAAGGACACAAACGCACTTATTGGTTCCACAAGATTGGTTAAAAATGGATTGGAATAAGCCTAGGGAAGACAAAAATGCCCTAAATGATAAACCAATGACACAAACGCACTTATTGGATGCACAAGATTGGTTAAAAATCCTAAATGGATTAGAATAAGCAGAAGGATGATGAAAATGACCCAAATGTTGATCCAATGACACAACTGCACCAATTGAATGCACAAGATTGGATTAAAATCCTAAATGGATTAGAATAATCTGAAGGATGACGAAAATGGCCTAAATCTTAAACCAAATACATAAACGCACTAATTGGATTCGCAAGATTGGTTAAAAACCCTAAATGGATTAGAATAAGCCGAAGTATGAGTAAAATAACCGAAATGTTAATCCAATGAAACAAACGCACTTATTGGATGTACAAGATTGGTTTAAAACACTAAATGGATGATAATAAGCCAGAGGATGAGGAAAATGACCAAAATGTTGATCCAATGACAAAAACACACTAATTGGATGCACAAGATTGGTTAAAAACCCTAAATGGATTAGAATAAGCCGAAGGGAGGACGAAAATGCCTTAAATGATAAACCAATGACACAAACGCACTTATTGGATGCACAAGATTGGTTAAAAACCCTAAATGGATTAGAATAAGTCGAAGGATGAGGAAAATGACCCAAATGTTGATCCAATGACACAAACACACCAATTGAATGCACAAGATTGGATTAAAATCCTAAATGGATTAGAATAATCCGAAGGATGACAAAAATGACCAAACCCTTAAACGCATTAATTGGATGCGCAGGATTGGTTAAAAACCCTAAATGGATTAGAATAAGCCAATGTATGACGAAGATGACCTAAATGTTAATCCAATTAAACAAACGCACTTATTGAGGCTTAGTGTGACCCAACCCACTTGAATGAGTATAAATTTGGGCTATGTGTTTGTGGCTTGGTTTTTATGATTAAGGTTAAAAAAAAGTGACATTTTATCCCTCTTATTCTTCATTTAGGCCTAACATTATCTAACCAACAACTTCCACTTTAAATTTCCCTAAGTCCACAATTTCTTTATACTCACTAATAACAAACAAAAAAAGAATTCTGAAACCCTATATGATATAAAGTTTCTTTTTTTTATGTGTATGTGGTGAAAGTCATAATTTTTATGATATTTTGTCTGTGAATATGTGATAATCATTATAAGGATGTGTGGCATGTGTTCTTAGTGATATGTGAATAAGTGATGATTTGAAAAAGTAGTTTTGAATGCATACGACATGATTCTTAGTGGGCTGTGTGGGAATATATCTTTTGATACTATATCATAAAGTCATGGCATATGCATCTTCGTGGGAGTTGCCTTAGTGGCAGATTTGTTTTCCCATTGGTATGGGTGACCTTTATGTGTGGAAGTTTCCTTAGTAGCAGGTTTATATCCGGATCATATAGTTTTAGGAGCATGCATTATGCATATGTTTTGATATACAATTTACTGGTGTGCGCATTTTTTCTTTTAAATTGGAAGTTTTTACTTTTATATGTTTTGTGTTATTCTTCTATATGTTTAGCTTTGGTTTGATGTGGATGATGGAAAAAACTGACCCTTACAACAACATTTTAGGTACTAATGAGTTCAAGGAGATTCAAGATTAATTAATGAGTATTGAGGTGTGGCGAACGTGGGGTAAACATGGGTTTTTCATGACAATCTTGTAATAATAGAACTGTCCTATATTTCTAATTTCTTTTTAATCGTTTGTCACAAACTTTTAATATGTACTAGAGGTGTGGAAATGCGGAAGTGGTTCCCTTCCGTTAGGAATAATTGCCTTTAGTTTGTTTTAAATTTTGAATAAATATTTTCTTAATGATATTAAATAACGTGATTGTTACTAATTATTTAAATGAATAAATGTTAAGTATTTCAAAAAAAAAATTGTAAACTTTTCTAAACAATAAGCATTTTTTTAAGTAACGTTTTGGATTACAAATCCGGGGCGTTACAGTATGGTATCAGAGCAATAATTCACGGACTTTGGGGTGGGACGCTTCGAGTATGTTGCATATATTTTAATGTTTCTTGTGTTAATTGTTTGGTTTTTTTTTAATTATTGGATTTTACTAATTACTTAAATTCCTATTATGTGCCATTAGTTATATTAGTTGTTGGTTTTCTAATTGTTGGATTTTATTAACTACTTAAATTCCTATTATGTGTTATTAAGTGTGTAACCTCCATGAATTTTTGTAGTTAAATATATGCCTTAAATATCTACCAATTGAAACTAGTTTTAATTTGATTCAATGCAATAATTGCTTTTGATTTTAATGATGTTATGAATTTAATATTATTACGTTACGAAATTACTACTCATGATTTGATTTTTTTTTATCTTTATTTTTTTATTTTTTTTATATGTTATAAATTTAATACTCGTGATTTAATGACATTATGAGTTTATTACTCTTGATTTGAATTTTTTAAAATAATTGTTTGTATGTTATGAGTTTAATACTTGTCACTTGATAACGCTATGAATTTAATATTGTGACGTTACAAAATTACTAATCATGATTTGAATTTTATTGTTTGTATGTTATTAATTTAATTCTCGTGATTTATTGACGTTATGAATTTACTATTATGATGTTGTCAATTTACTACTCGTAATTTGAATTTTTAATAATTTACTAATCGTGATTTAATTTGACGTTGTGTAATAATTGTTTGTACATTTATGACATTATCAATTAATTGTCACAAATTCAAATTTTTTTTTTTTAATTTTAGAATTTTAAAATGATTAGTTTTATTTTGTTATAATGTGGAATTATTGTGTATTGATTTGAATTTACTTGTTTTGAAAATATACAATAATTAATTGGTCTCCACTTTAATGACGCTATTCATTAGACCAATTGAATTATAATAATATAAATATTCCTTAATTATTTACTTTTTGTGTGATATTTTAAATTTTTATAATAAAGACAATGTTTTAAACCTTTAACCTTGTAGAATTTTAGGATCTTCATAATAGAAAGGAAGGTAATACCGTAAAATGTTGTATTAGCGGGATTCTGGCTAAGGAAAGACTTGGTTATTAAGTGGTCCATTGACTCACCTCTCTTTCTTGGGAACCCCTCTAGTGCACGACTTACTGTGTGACCTAAACCTACTATATAGACGTGAATAAAATATTTCCTTACAACCGTAAGGTTATAATTAGATCATAGTGTTATCCTAATTAGATAATTTGTAGGAAGTATGGCTCGTCGCCCAAACAAATCAGTCCGCCAAGGAGGAATTGACATGACTAAAGCAATTCAAGCCATGAATGCAATGGCCGCTGCAATGGCCCAACAAGCTGCAGTTCAGGCTCAGCAAGCTGCAGTTCAGGCTCAACGTAATGCGCAGAGGGACCTGAGGGAGGAAACAACTGTTGCAATGAGGGGATTATCTGATTTCCGTCGACAAGATCCGCCAAAATTTAAAGGGGAGCATGACCTTGACAAGGCTGACCTCTGGCTGCAGGAGATAGAGAAGATATTTGACATCCTCCACTGCCTCAATGACACAAAAGTGGAGTACGCGACCTACTTATTGATTGGTGAAACTGAATATTGGTGGCGGGGGGCGAGACAAATGATGGAAGGAAACCACAAAGAGGTGACTTGGGAAGTCTTCAAGAGAAAGTTCTTGGACAAATATTTTCCGAAGAGTGCCAGGGCTGAGAAAGAAGCCCAATTCTTGAGACTATATTAGGGAAGTCTTACGGTGTCCGAGTATGCGGCAAAGTTTGAGTCCCTAGCAAAACATTTTTGCTACTTCTGTAACCAAGAGGATGAAGAGTACATGTGCGAGAGGTTTGAAAGCGGGCTCAGGTATGAGATTAAGGAGTCTTTGGGATCCCTAGTGATACGTCAGTATCAGGTGCTGGTGGAGAAATGCAAAAAGGTTGAGATCATGAAACGGGGCCGCCTGAACAAAGGTGTTATTGGTGGACCAGCGAGACCTCATGTAGAAATTAACCACAACCTTATCATTTTATTATGGGGTTATGTCTCTAAATATTACCTTTGAACAGGGAATTGGTGACCATCAAAATAGAGGCAGACAGTTTTTATGCTCGCCCACAACGGATTGCTAGAGATCGACTAGGTCCCCTTAACGTGGGAGATCAGGGGCCTCAGAGTCCAACACAGAACCCAATGCGTACTGTTCGATGCTATCATTGTGAACAGGAGGGACATAGGATAACTGAGTGTCCCGGAAGAACCAGGATATGTTATGTCTGTCAGAAACCAGGCCATCTTGCAAAAGATTACGAGAGAAACACACTGGCAACAATAAGGATGTTGTCAAAAACAAGGATGTTGCACGCCCTACTGCCCAATGTATGACGAAGATGACCTAAATGTTAATCCAATTAAACAAACACACTTATTGAGGCTTAGTGTGACCCAACCCACTTGAATGAGTATAAATTTGGGCTATGTGTTTGTGGCTTGGTTTTTATGATCAAGGTTAAAAAAAAAGTGACATTTTATCCCTCTTATTCTTCATTTAGGCCCAACATTATCTAACCAACAATTTCCACTTTAAATTTCCCTAAGTCCAAAATTTCTGTATACACACTAATAACAAACAAAAACAGAATTCCGAAACCCTAGCCACCATCACCTTCACACCTCATTTTCTTCGTGTATCCAAAGCTTGGAACTTCTTTCCTTGTGAACAACTTCGGGGGACATAAAGCTTTGTACTAGGAAGAAAAGCGGCCAAGGTAAGGGCTTTTCCCCACACAAATTAGTGTTAGGCCGTTGGTTGGATGACATGAAATAAACAATCGTGAGTTACTTCTATTTTAAAATGAATAAATGTAGACTAATGGATTAAAATAATA
Source organism: Cicer chorassanicum (assembly GCA_037974735.1). Taxonomy (NCBI): domain Eukaryota; kingdom Viridiplantae; phylum Streptophyta; class Magnoliopsida; order Fabales; family Fabaceae; genus Cicer; species Cicer chorassanicum. The sequence goes on from JBBPBP010000003.1 coordinate 30,060,503, forward strand.
AAACCCCAATTTTGTTGAAATTGAATTGTAATATATGACTTCTATGGAGTAAAGTATGAAATTTTATGCTATGTGTGACAAAATTATAGTTTTACGATGAATATGAAATAAAGTTTGAATTTTTACCTTATATGTGATAAAGTTTAACTTTTATTATGTGTATGAGTTGGAGTTTGAATTTTCTTGTTATATATGTGGAAGTGTAATTTTTATGGCCTCTATGATATAAAGTTTCTATTTTTATGTGTATGTGGTGAAAGTTAGAATTTTTATGATTATATGTCTATTAATATGTGATAATCCTGATAAGGATGTGTGGTATGTGTTCTTAGTGATATGTGAATAAGTGATGATTTTTAAAAGTAATTTTGAATGCATATGACATAATTTTTAGTGGGGTGTGTGGGAATATATCTTTTGATACTATATCATAAAGCCATGGCATATGCATCTTCGTGGGAGTTGCCTTAGTGGCAGGTTTGTTTTCCGCATTGGTATGGGTGACCTTTCTGTGTGGAAGTTGCCTTAGTGGTAGGTTTATATCCGGATCATTTAGTTTTAGGAGCATGCATTATGCATATGTTTTGATATACAATTTACTGGTGTGCGCATTTTTTCTTTTAAATTGGAAGTTTTTACTTTTATATGTTTTGTGTTATTCTTCTATACGTTTAGCTTTGGTTTGATGTGGATGATGGAAAAAACAGACCCTTAAAACAACATTTTAGGTACTAATAAGTTCAAGGAGATTCAAGATTAATTAATGAGTATTGACATGTGGTGAACGTGAGGTAAACATGGGTTTTTACAGACAATCTTGTAATAATAGAATTGTCCAATATTTCTAATTTCTTTTTAATCGTTTGTCACAAACTTTTAATATGTACTAGAATTGTAGAAATACGGAAGTGGTTCCATTCCGTTAGTAATAATTACCTTTACTTTGTTTTAAATTTTGAATAAATATTTTCTTAATGATATTAAATAACGTGCTTGTTACTAATTATTTATATGAATAAATGCTAAGTATTTCAAAAAAAAATTGTAAACTTTTCTAAACAATAAACATTTTTTTAAGTAACGTTTTGGATTACAAATCTCGGGCGTTACAAGATTAGTTAAAAACCCTAAATAGATTAGAATAAGCCTACAAAGGATGAAAATGCCCTATATGTTAAACCAATGTTACAAACGCACTTATTAGATGCAAGAGATTGCTTAAAAATCCTTAATGGATTAGAATAAGCCGAATGGTGACGAAAAAGACCTAAATGTTAACCAACGACACAAACACACTTATTGGAGACAAAAGATTGGTTAAAAACCCTAAATGGATAAGAATAAGCCAAAGGATGACGAAAATGACCTTAATGTTAATCCAATGACACAAACGCACTTATTGGATGCACAAGATTGGTTAAAAACCCTAAATGGATTAGAATAAGTCGTAGGATGACAAAATTGACTTGAATGTTGGTCCAGTGACACAAACGCACTTATTGGATGCACAAGATTGGTTAAAACCCTAAATGGATTAGAATAAGCCTATGGAGGACGAAAATGACCTTGATGTTAATAAAATGTCACAAACACACTTATTGGATACTTAAGATTGGTTAAAGAACCCTAAATGGATTAGAATAAGCCTAGGGAGGACGAAAATGCTCTAAATGTCAAACCAATGACAAAAACGCACATATTGGATGCACAAGATTGTTTAGAAACCATAAATGAACTAGAATAAGCCTAGGGATCAAGAAAACGACCTAAATGTTAATCCAATGATACAAACGCACATATTGGATGCACAAGATTGGTTAAAAATCCTAACTCGATTTGAATAAGCCTAGGGAGGACAAAAATGCCTTAAATGTTAAACCAATGACCCAAACGCACTTATTGGATGCACATGATTGTTTAAAAACCCTAATGAATTAGAATAAGCCTAGGGATGAGGAAAATGACCTAAATGTTAATCCAATGATACAAACGCACATATTGGATGCACAAGATTGGTTAAAAATCCTAACTCAATTTGAATAAGCCTAGGGAGGACAAAAATACCCTAAATGTTAAACCAATGACAAAAACGCACTTATTAGATGCACAAGATTTGTTAAAAACACTAAATGGATTAGAATAAACCAAAGGATGACAAAAATGACCTAATTGTTAATCCAATGATACAAACGCACTTATTGGATGCGCAAGATTGGTTAAAAACCTTTAATGGATTAGAATAAGCTGAAGTATGAGAAAATGACTTAAATGTTAATCCAATGAAACAAACGCGCTTATTGGATGCTCGAGATTGGTTTAAAACCCCAAATGGATTATAATAAGACGAAGGATGAGGAAAATGACCAAAATGTTGATCCAATGAAACAAACGCACCTATTGGACGCACAAGACATAAATGTTAAACCAATGATAAAAACGCACTTATTAGATGCACAAGATTGGTTAAAAGCCCTAAATGGATTAGAATAAGTCGTAGGATGACAAAATTGACTTGAATGTTGGTCCAATGACACAAACGCACTTATTGGATGCACAAGATTGGTTAAAACCGTAAATGGATTAGAATAAGCCTATGGAGGACGAAAATGACCTTGATGTTAATAAAATGACACAAACACACTTATTGGATATTTAAGATTGGTTAAAGAACCCTAAATGGATTAGAATAAGCCTAGGGAGGACAAAAATGCTCTAAATGTCAAACCAATGACAAAAACGCACATATTGGATGCACAAGATTGTTTAGAAACCATAAATGAATTAGAATAAGCCTAAGGATGAGGAAAATGACCTAAATGTTAATCCAATGATACAAACGCACATATTGGATGCACAAGATTGGTTAAAAATCCCAACTCGATTTGAATAAGCCTTGGGAGGACCAAAATGCCCCAAATGTTAAACCAATGACCCAAACGCACTTATTGGATGCACATGATTGTTTAAAAACCCTAAATGAATTAGAATAAGCCTAGGGATGAGGAAAATCACCTAAATGCTAATCCAATGATACAAACGCACATATTGGATGCACAAGATTGGTTAAAAATCCTAACTCGATTTGTATAAGCCTAGGGAGGACCAAAATGCCCTAAATGTTAAACCAATGATACAAACGCACTTATGGGATGCACAAGATTGGTTAAAAAGCCTAAATGGATTAGAATAAGTCGTAGGATGACAAAATTGACTTGAATGTTGGTCCAATGACACAAACGCACTTATTGGATGCACAAGATTGGTTAAAACCCTAAATGGATTAGAATAAGCCTATGGAGGACGAAAAAAACCTTGATGTTAATAAAATGACACAAACACACTTATTGGATACTTAAGATTGGTTAAAGAACCCTAAATGGATTAGAATAAGCCTAGGGAGGACGAAAATGCTCTAAATGTCAAACCAATGACAAAAACGTACATATTGGATGCACATGATTGTTTAGAAACCATAAATGAATTAGAATAAGCCTAGGGATGAGGAAAACGACCTAAATGTTAATCCAATGATACAAACGCACATATTGGATGCACAAGATTGGTTAAAAATCCTAACTCGATTTGAATAAGCCTAGGGAGGACAAAAATGCCCTAAATGTTAAACCAATGACCCAAACGCACTTATTGGATGCACATGATTGTTTAAAAACCCTAAATGAATCAGAATAAGCCTAGGGATGAGGAAAATGACCTAAATGTTAATTCAATGATACAAACGCACATATTGGATGCACAAGATTGGTTAAAAATCGTAACTCAATTTGAATAAGCCTTAGGAGGACAAAAATACCCTAAATGTTAAACCAATGACACAAACGCACTTATTGGATGCACAAGATTGGTTAAAAAGCCTTAAATGGATTAGAATAAGCTGAAGTATGATAAAATGACCTAAATGTTAATCCAATGAAACAAACGAGCTTATTGGATGCACGAGATTGGTTTAAACCCCTAAATGGATTATAATAAGACGAAGGATGAGGAAAATGACCAAAATGTTGATCCAATGAAACAAACGCACCTATTGGACGCAGAAGACCTAAATGTTAAACCAATAACAAAAATGCACTTATTAGATGCAAAAGATTCGTTAAAAACCCTAAATGGATTAGAATAAACCAAAGGATGACAAAAATGACCTAATTGTTAATCCAATGATACAAATGCACTTATGGGATGCACAACATTGGTTAAAAAGCCTAAATGGATTAGAATAAGTCGTAGGATCACAAAATTGACTTGAATGTTGGTCCAATGACACAAACACACTTATTGGATGTACAAGATTGATTAAAACCCTAAATGGATTAGAATAAGCTTATGGAGGACGAAAATGACGTTGATGTTAATAAAATGACACAAACACAATTATTGGATACTTAAGATTGGTTAAAGAACCCTAAATGGATTAGAATAAGCTTAGGGAGGACAAAAATGCTCTAAATGTCAAACTAATGACAAAAACGCATATATTGGATGCACAAGATTGTTTAGAAACCATAAATGAATTAGAATAAGCCTATGGATGAGGAAAATTATCTAAATGTTAATCCAATGATACAAACGCACATATTGGATGCACAAGATTGGTTAAAAATCCTAACTCGATTTGAATAAGCCTAGGAAGGACAAAAAAGCCCTAAATGTTAAACCAATGACCCAAACGCACTTATTGGATGCACATGATTGTTTAAAAACCCATATGAATTAGAATAAGCCTAGGGATGTGGAAAATGACCTAATGTTTAACCCAATGATACAAACGCACATATTGGATGCACAAGATTGGTTAAAAATCCTAACTCGATTTAAATAAGCCTAGGGAGGACAAAAATGCCCTAAATGATAAACCAATGACACAAATGCACTTATTGGATACACAAGATTGGTTAAAAAGCCTAAATGGATTAAATAAGTCGTAGGATGACAAAATTGACTTGAATGTTGATCCAATGACACAAACGCAATTAACGGATGCACAAGATTGGTTAAAAACCCTAAATGGGTTAGAATAAGCCTAGGGAGAGTGAAAATGCGCTAAATGATAAACAAATGACACAAAAGCACTTATTGGATGCAAAAGATTGCTTAAAACCCTTCATGGATTAGAATAAGCCGAAGGATGACGAAAATGACCTAAATGTTAAACCAATGACACAAACGCACTTATTGGATGCACAAAATTGATCAAAAACCCTAAATGGATTAAAAGGATGATTAAAATGACCCAAATTTTGATCCAATGACACAAACGCACCTATTGATTATACAAGATTGGATAAAATTCCTAAATGAGTTAGAATAAGCCGTAGGATGACGAAAATTACCTAAAACTTAAACCAATGACTCAAACACACTTATCGGATGCGCAAGATTGGTTAAAAACCTTTAATGGATTAGAATAAGCTGAAGTGTGAGAAAATGACCTAAATGTTAATCCAATGAAACAAACGCGCTTATTGGATGCTTGAGATTGGTTTAAAACCCTAAATGGATTATAATAAGACGAAGGATGAGAAAATGACCAAAATGTTGATCCAATGAAACAAACGCACCTATTGGACGCACAAGACCTAAATGTTAAACCAATGACAAAAACGCACTTATTAGATGCACAAGATTGGTTAAAAACCCTAAATTGATTAGAATAAACCAAAGGATGACAAAAATGACCTAATTGTTAATCCAATGATACAAACGCACTTATGGGATGCACAAGATTGGTTAAAAACCCTAAATGGATTAGAATAAGTCGTAGGATGACAAAATTGACTTGAATGTTGGTCCAATGACACAAACGCACTTATTGGATGCACAAGATTGGTTAAAACCCTAAATGGATTAGAATAAGCCTATGGAGGACAAAAATGACCTTGATGTTAATAAAATGACACAAACACACTTACTGGATACTTAAGATTGGTTAAAGAACCCTAAATGGATTAGAATAAGCCTAGGGAGGACAAAAATGCTCTAAATGTTAAACCAATCACACAAACACACTTATTGGATGCACAAGATTGGTTAAAAATGCTAAATGCATTAGAATCAGTCAAAGGATGCTGAAAATGACCCAAATGTTGATCCAATGACACAAACGCACCTATTAAATGCACAAGATTAAATAAAAATACTAAATGGATTATAATAAGCCGAAGAATGAGGAAAATTGCCTAAATGTTGATCCAATGATACAAACGTACCTATTGGACGCACAAGACTTAATGTTAAACCAATGATAAAAACGCACTTATTGGATGCACAAGATTGGTTAAAAACACTAAATGGATAAGAATAAGCCGAAGGGTAACGAAAATGACCTAAATGTTAATCCAAAGTTACAAACGCACTTATAGGAAGCACAAGATTCGTTTAAAATGATAAATGGATTAGAATAAGCAAAAGGATGACGAGAATGACCTAAATGTTAAACCAATGACACAAACACACTTATTGGATGTGCAAGATTGGTTAAAAACCCTAAATGGATTAGAATCAGTCGAGGTGTGACGAAAATGTTCTAATGAAACAAACGCATTTTTTGGATGCACAAGATTGGATTAAAACCCTTAATCGATTATAATGAGCCGAAGGATGAGGAAAATTGCCTAAATGTTGATCCAATGAAACAAATCCACCTATTGGACGCACAAGACCTCAATGTTAAACCAATGACAAAAACGCACTTATTAGATGCACAAGATTGGTTAAAAACCCTAAATGAATTAGAATAAACCGAAGGATGACGAAAATGACCTAATTTTTAGTCTAATGATACTAATGCTCTTATTGAATGCACAAGATTGGTGAAAAACCCTAAATGAATTAGAAGGATGATGCAAATGACCCAAATGATGATCCAATGACACAAAATTGACATGAATGTTGGTCCAATGACTCAAACGCACTTATTGGATGCACTAGATTGGTTAAAACCCTAAATGGATAAGAATAAGCCTAGGGAGGACGAAAATGACCTAAATGTTAATCCAGTGACACAAATGCACTTATTGGATGCACAAGATTGGTTAAAAACACTAAATGGATTAGAATAAGCCGAAGGGTAAAGAAAATGACCTAAATGTTAATCCAAAGTTACAAGATCGGTTAAAAATCCTAAATGGATTTTAATAAGCCGAAGGACGAGGAAAATGACCTAAATGTTTATCCAATGACACAAACGCACCTATTGGATGCACAAGATTGGTTAAAAACATTAAATGGATTAGAATTAGTTGAAGGATGACGAAAATACCCTTAATGTTATTCCAATGACACAAACACAATTATTGGATGCACACGATTGATTAAACAACCCTAAATGGATTAGAATAACCCTAAGGAGGACGAAAATGCACTAAATGTTAAACCAATAACAAAAATGCGCTTATTGGTTGCACAAGATTGGTTAGAAACCCTAAATGGATTAGAATAATCCTAGGGAGAGTGAAAATGACCTAAATGTTAAACCAATGACACAAACGCACTTATTGAATGTACAAGATTGGTTAAAAACCCTAAATGGATTAGAAGGATGATGAAAATGACCCAAATGATGAACCAATGACACAAACGCACCTATTGAATATACAAGATTGGATAAAAATCCTAAATGGATTAGAATAAGCCGTAGGATTACGAAAAATGACCTAAATCTTAAACCAATGACACAAACGCACTTATTGGATGCATAATACTAGTTAAAAACCCTTAATGGATTAGAATAAGCCGAAGTATGACGAAAATGACCTAAATGTTAATCCAATGAAAAAAAATCGTTTATTGGATACACAAGATTGGTTTAAAACCCTAAATGGATTATAATAAGCTGAAGGATGAGGAAAATGACCTAAATGCTGATCCAATGAAACCAATGCACCTATTGGACGCACAAGACCGAAATTTTAAACTAATCTAAAAAATGCACTTATTAGATGCACAAGATTGGTCTAAAAGCCTAAATGGATTAGAATAAGTCGTAGGATGACAAAATTGACTTGAATGTTAGTCTAATGACACAAACGCACTTATTGGATGCACAAGATTGGTTAAAACCCTAAATGGATTAGAATAAGCCTAGGGAGGATGAAAATGCTCAAAATTTTAAACCAATGACACAATCGCACTTACTGGATGCACAAGATTGGGTAAAAATGCTAAATGGATTAGAATAAGCCGAAAGATGATGAAAATGATCCAAATGTTGATAGAATGACACAAACACACCTATTGAATTCACAAGATTGGATAAAAATTGTAAATGGATTAGAATAAGCAAAAGGATGACGCAAATGACCTAAATCTAAAACCAACGATACAAACACACTTATGGGATGCGCAAGATTGGTTAAAAACCCAAAATGGATTAGAATCACCCAAGGTATGACGAAAATGACCTAAATGTTAATCCAATGAAACAAACGCACTTATTGGATGCACAAGATTGGATTAAAACCCTAAATGTTGATCCAATGAAACAAACTTTGGACGCACAAGACCTAAATGTTAAACCAATGACACAAACGCACTTATCGGATGCACAAGTTTGGTTTAAAACCGTAAATGTATTAGAATAAGCCTAGGGAGACTGAAAATACACTAAATGATAAACCAACGACACAAAAGCACTGATTGGATGCAAAAGATTGCTTAAAAACCCTTAATGGATTAGAATAAGCCGAAGGATGAGTAAAATGACCTAAATGTTAAAACAATGATACAAACGCACTTATTGGATGCACAAGATTGGTTAAAAACCCTAAATGGATTAGAATAAGTCATAGGATGACGAAAATGACCTAAATGTTAAACCAATTACACAAACGCATTGACTGGATGCGCAAGATTGGTTAAAAACCGTTAATGGATTAGAATACACTGAAGTATGACGAAAATGACCTAAATGTTAATCCAATGAAACAAACGCGCTTATTGGATGCACAAGATTGGATTAAAACCCTAAATAGATTATAATAAAAGGCGAAGGATAAGAAAAATGACCTAAATATTAAACCAATGACAAAAACGCACTTTATAGATGCACAATATTGGTTAGAAACCCTAAATGGATTAGAATCAGCAAAAGGACGATGAAAATGACCCAAATAATGATCCAATGACAAAAACACACCTACTGAATGCACAAGATTGGATAAAAATTGTAAATGGATTAGAATAAGCAAAAGGATGACGCAAATGACCTAAATCTTAAACCCACGATACAAACACACTTATTGGACGCGCAAGATTGGTTAAAAACCCTAAATGGATTATAATCACCCGAGGTATGACGGAAATGACCTAAATGTTAATCCAATGAAACAAACGCACTTATTGGATGCACAAGATTGGATTAAAACCCTAAATGTTGATCCAATGAAACAAACTTTGGACGCACAAGACCTAAATGTTAAACCAATGATAAAAAAGCACTTATTGGATGCACAAGATTGGTTAAAAACACTAAATGGATTTGAATAAGCCGAACGGTAACGAAAATGACCTAAATGTTAATCCAAAATTACAAACACACTTATGTGAATCACAAGATTGTTGAAAAAGCTTAAATGGATTAGAATAAGTCGTAGGATGTCAAATATTGACTTGAATGTTGATCCAATGACACAAACGCACTTATCGGATGCACAAGATTGGTTTAAAACCGTAAATGGATTAGAATAAGCCTAGGGAGACTGAAAATACGCTAAATGATAAACCAATGACACAAAAGCACTGATTCGATGCAAAAGATTGCTTAAAAACCCTTAATGGATTAGAATAAGCTGAAGGATGAGGAAAATGACCTAAATGGTAAAACAATGACACAAACGCACGTATTGGACGCACAATATTGGTTAAAAACACTAAATGGATTAGAAGGATGATGAAAATTACTCAAATGATGATCCAACGACACAAACGCACCTATTGAATATACAAGATTGGATAAAAATCCTAAATGGATTAGAATAAGTCGTATGATGACGAAAATGACCTAAATCTTAAACCAATTACACAAACACATTGATTGGATGAGCAAGATTGGTTAAAAACCCTTAATGGATTAGAATACGGCAAAATATGACTAAAATGACCTAAATGTTAATCCAATGAAACAAACGCACTTATTGGATGCAGAAGATTGGATTAAAACCCTAAATGTTGATCCAATGAAACAAACTTTGGACGCATAAGACCTAAATGTTAAACCAATAATAAAAAAAGCACTTATTGGATGCACAAGATTGGTTAAAAACACTAAATGGATTAGAATAAGCCTAATGGTAACGAAAATGACCTAAATGTTAATCCAAAGATACAAACGGACTTATGGGAAACACAAGATTGGTTAAAAAGCCTAAATGGATAAGAATAAGTCGTAGGATGACAAAATTGACTTGAATGTTGATCCAATGACACAAACGCACTTATCGGGTGCACAAGATTGGTTTAAAACCCTAAATGGATTAGAATAAGCTTAGGGAGACTGAAAATGCGCTAAATGATAAACCAATGACACAAAAGCACTGATTCGATGCAAAAGATTGCTTAAAAACCCTTAATGGATTAGAATAAGCTGAAGGATGAGGAAAATGACCTAAATGGTAAAACAATGACACAAACGCACGTATTGGACGCACAATATTGGTTAAAAACACTAAATGGATTAGAAGGATGATGAAAATTACTCAAATGATGATCCAACGACACAAACGCACCTATTGAATATACAAGATTGGATAAAAATCCTAAATGGATTAGAATAAGTCGTATGATGACGAAAATGACCTAAATCTTAAACCAATTACACAAACACATTGATTGGATGAGCAAGATTGGTTAAAAACCCTTAATGGATTAGAATACGGCAAAATATGACTAAAATGACCTAAATGTTAATCCAATGAAACAAACGCACTTATTGGATGCAGAAGATTGGATTAAAACCCTAAATGTTGATCCAATGAAACAAACTTTGGACGCATAAGACCTAAATGTTAAACCAATAATAAAAAAAGCACTTATTGGATGCACAAGATTGGTTAAAAACACTAAATGGATTAGAATAAGCCTAATGGTAACGAAAATGACCTAAATGTTAATCCAAAGATACAAACGGACTTATGGGAAACACAAGATTGGTTAAAAAGCCTAAATGGATAAGAATAAGTCGTAGGATGACAAAATTGACTTGAATGTTGATCCAATGACACAAACGCACTTATCGGGTGCACAAGATTGGTTTAAAACCCTAAATGGATTAGAATAAGCTTAGGGAGACTGAAAATGCGCTAAATGATAAACCAATGACACAAAAGCACTTATTGGATGCAAAAGATTGCTTAAAAACCCTTAATGAATTAGAATAAAGTGAAGCATGAGGAAAATGACCTAAATGTTAAAACAATGACACAAACGCACTTAGTGGATGCACAAGATTGGTTAAAAACCCTAAATGGATTAGAAGGGTGATGAAAATGACTTAAATGATGATCCAACGACACAAACGCCCCTATTGAATATACAAGATTGGATAAAAGTCCTAAACGGATTAGAATAAGTCGTAGGATAACGAAAATAACCTAAATCTTAAACCAATTACACAAACGCATTGATTGGATGCGCAAGATTGGTTAAAAACCCTTAATGGATTAGAATAAGCCGAAGTATGAAGAAAATGACCTAAATGTTAATCCAATGAAACAAACGCGCTTATAAGATGCACAAGATTGGATTAAAACCCTAAATGGATTATAATAAAAGGAGAAGGATGAGGAAAATGACCTAAATCTTAAACCAATGACAAAAACTCACTTATTAGATGCACAAGATTAGTTAAAAACCCTAAATGGATTAGAATAAACTGAAGGATGACGAAAATGACGTTAATGTTAATCCAATGACACAAACGCATTTATTGGATGCACAAGATTGGTTAAACAACCCTAAATGGATTAGAATTAGCCTTGAGAGGACAAAAATGCCCTAAATGGTTAACCAATGACACAAACGCACTTTTTGGATGCACAATATTGGTTAGAAACCCTAAATGGATTAGAATCAGCCAAAGGACGATGAAAATGACCCAAATAATGATCCAATGACAAAAACATACCTACTGAATGCAGAAGATTGGATAAAAATTGTAAATGGATTAGAATAATCAAAAGGATGACGCAAATGACCTAAATCTTAAACCAACGATACAAACACATTTATTGGACGCGCAAGATTGGTTTAAAACCCTAAATGGATTAGAATCACCCGAGGTATGACGAAAATGACCTAAATGTTAATCCAATGAAACAAACACACTTATTGGATGCACAAGATTGGATTAAAACCCTAAATGTTGATCCAATGAAACAAACTTTGGACGCACAAGACCTAAATGTTAAACCAATGATAAAAACGCACTTATTTGATGCACAAGATTGGTTAAAAACACTAAATGGATTAGAATAAGCCTAACGGTAACGAAAATGACCTAAATGTTAATCCAAAGATACAAACGAACTTATGGGAAACACAAGATTGGTTAAAAAGCCTAAATGGATTAGAATAAGTCGTAGGATGACAAAATTGACTTGAATGTTGATCCAATGACACAAACGCACTTATCGGTTGCACAAGATTGGTTTAAAACCCTAAATGGATTAGAATAAGCTTAGGGAGACTGAAAATGCGCTAAATGATAAACCAATGACACAAAAGCACTTATTGGATGCAAAAGATTGCTTAAAAACCCTTAATGAATTAGAATAAGCTGAAGCATGAGGAAAATGACCTAAATGTTAAAACAATGACACAAACGCACTTAGTGGATGCACAAGATTGGTTAAAAACCCTAAATGTATTAGAAGGGTGATGAAAATGACTTAAATGATGATCCAACGACACAAACGCACCTATTGAATATACAAGATTGGATAAAAATCCTAAATGGATTAGAATAAGTCGTAGGATAACGAAAATAACCTAAATCTTAAACCAATTACACAAACGCATTGATTGGATGCGCAAGATTGGTTAAAAACCCTTAATGGATTAGAATAAGCCGAAGTATGAAGAAAATGACCTAAATGTTAATCCAATGAAACAAACGCGCTTATTGGATGCACAAGATTGGATTAAAACCCTAAATGGATTATAATAAAAGGCGAAGGATGAGGAAAATGACCTAAATCTTAAACCAATGACAAAAACGCACTTATTAGATGCACAAGATTAGTTAAAAACCCTAAATGGATTAGAATAAACCGAAGGATGACGAAAAGGACGTTAATGTTAATCCAATGACACAAACGCATTTATTGGATGCACAAGATTGGTTAAACAACCCTAAATGGATTAGAATTAGCCTTGAGAGGACAAAAATGCCCTAAATGGTTAACCAATGACACAAACGCACTTTTTGGATGCACAATATTGGTTAGAAACCATAAATGGATTAGAATCAGCCAAAGGACGATGAAAATGACCCAAATAATGATCCAATGACAAAAACACACCTACTGAATGCAGAAGATTGGATAAAAATTTTAAATGGATTAAAATAAGCAAAAGGATGACGCAAATGACCTAAATCTAAAACCAACGATACAAACACATTTATTGGACGCGCAAGATTGGTTTTAAACCCTAAATGGATTAGAATCACCCGAGGTATGACGAAAATGACCTAAATGTTAATCCAATGAAACAAACGCACTTATTGGATGCACAAGATTAGATTAAAACCCTAAATGTTGATCAAATGAAACAAACTTTGGACGCACAAGACCTAAATGTTAAACCAATGATAAAAACGCACTTATTTGATGCACAAGATTGGTTAAAAACACTAAATGGATTAGAATAAGCCTAACGGTAACGAAAATGACCTAAATGTTAATCCAAAGATACAAACGGACTTATGGGAAACACAAGATTGGTTAAAAAGCCTAAATGGATTAGATTAAATCGTAGGATGACAAAATTGACTTGAATGTTGATCCAATGACACAAACGCACTTATCGGATGCACAAGATTGGTTTAAAACCCTAAATGGATTAGAATAAGCTTAGGGAGACTGAAAATGCGCTAAATGATAAACCAATGACACAAAAGCACTTATTGGATGCAAAAGATTGCTTAAAAAACCTTAATGAATTAGGATAAGCCGAAGCATGAAGAAAGTGACCTAAATGTTAAAACAATGACACAAACGCACTTAGTGGATGCACAAGATTGGTTAAAAACCCTAAATGGAATAGAAGGGTGATGAAAATGACTTAAATGATGATCCAACGACACAAACGCACCTATTGAATATACAAGATTGGATAAACAACCCTAATTGAATTAGAATTAGCCTAGAGAGGACAAAAATGCCCTAAATGTTTAACCAATGACACAAATGCACTTTTTGGATGAACACACTTATGTGAAGCACAAGATTGGTGAAAAAGCCTAAATGGATTAGAATAAGTCGTAGGACGACAAATATTGACTTGAATGTTGATCCAATGACACAAACGCACTTATCGGATGCACAAGATTGGTTTAAAACCGTAAATGGATTAGAATAAGCCTAGGGAGACTGAAAATACGCTAAATGATAAACCAATAACACAAAAGCACTGATTGGATGCAAAAGATTGCTTAAAAACCCTTAATGGATTAGAATAACCTGAAGGATGAGGAAAATGACCTAAATGGTAAAACAATGACACAAACGCACTTATTGGATGCACAATATTGGTTAAAAACCCTAAATGGATTAGAAGGATGATGAAAATGACTCAAATGATGATCCAACGACACAAATGCACCTATTGAATATACAAGATTGGATAACAATCCTAAATGGATTAGAATAAGCCGACGGATGACGACAATGACTTTAATATTAATCCAATGACACAGACGCACTTATTGGATGCACAACATTGGATAAACAACCGTAAATGGCTTAGAGTAAGCCTAAGGGGGACAAAAATGCTCTAAATGTTAAACCAATCACACAAATGCACTTATTGGATGCACAAGATTGGTTCAAAACCCTAAATGGATTAGAAAAATTCGAAGGATGACGAAAATGTCCTTAATGTTAATCCAATCATACAAACGCACTTATTGGATGCACAAGATTGGTTAAACAACCCTAAATGGATTAGAATAAGCGGAAGGATGATGAAAATGACCCAAATGTTGATCCAATGACACAAATGCACCTATTATATGCACAAGATTGGATAAAAATACTAAATGGATTATAATAAGCCTAGGGAGGACAAAAATGCCCTAAATCTTAAACCAATGACACAAACACACTTATTGGATGCACAAGATTGGTTAAAAACCCTAAATGGATTAGAATAATTCAAAGGATGATGAAAATGTCCTTAGTTTTAATCCAATGATACAAACGCACTTATTGGATGCACAAGATTAGTTAAACAACCCTAAGTGGATGAGAATAAGCCAATGGAGGACGAAAAAGCGCTAAATGTTAAACCAATGACACAAACGCAATTAATGGTTGCAAAAGAATAGTTAAAAACCCTAAATGGATTGAAATAAGCCTAGGGAGGACGAAAATGCACAAGATGAAAATGACCGAAATGTTGATGCAATGACACAAACGCACTTATTGAATGCACAAGATTGGATAAAAATCCTAAATGGATTATAATAAGCCTAGGGAGGACAAAAATGCCCTAAATGTTAAACCGATGACACAAACGCACTTATTGGATGTACAAGATTGGTTAAAAATCCTAAACGGATAAGAATAATTCGAAGGATGACAAAAATGTCCTTAATGTTAATCCAATGATACAAACGCACTTATTGGATGCAAAAGATTGGTTAAACAACCCTAAATGGATTAGAATAAGCCTAGGGAGGATGAAAATGCGCTAAATATTAAACCAATGACACAAACGCACTTATTCGTTGCACAAGAATGATTAAAAACCGTAAATGGATTGGAATAAGCCTAAAGAGGACGAAAATGCCCTAAATGTTAATCCAATGATACAAACACACATATTGGATGCACAAGATTTGTAAACAACCCTAACTCGATTTGAATAAGTCATAGGATGACAAAAATGCCCTAAATGTTAAACCAATGATACAAACGCACCTATTGAATGCATAAGATTGGATAAAAATCCTAAAAGAAATATAATGTTGATCCAATGTCACAAACTCACCTATTGGACACACAAGATGGGTTTAAAACATTAAATAGATTAGAATTAGCTGAAGGATGACGAAAACCAATGACAAAAACACACTTATTGAATGCAGAAGATTGGTTAAACACCCTAAATGGATTAGAATAAGCTGAAGATTGACGAAAATGACCTAAATGTTGATCCAATCACATAAACGCACATATTGGATGCATAAGATTGGTTAAAAACCCTAAATGGATTGGAATAATTCGAAAGTTGATGAAAATGACCTTAATGTTTTTCCAATGACACAAACGCACTTATTGGATGCACAATATTGGTTAAACAACCCTAAATGGATTAGAATAAGCCTAGGGAGGATGAAAATGCGCTAAATGTTAAACCAATGACACAAACACACTTATTCCATGCACAAGATTGGTTAAAAACCCTAAATGGATTAGAATAAGACGACAGATGAAGAAAATGACTTTAATGTTAATACAATGACACAGACACACTTATTGGATGCACAACATTGGTGAAACAACCCTAAATGGCTTAGAGTAAGCCTAAGGGGGACAAAAATGCTATAAACATTATACCAATGACACAAACGCACTTATTGGATGCACAAGATTGGTTAAAAACCATAAATGAATTAGAATAAGCCTAAGGAGGACGAAATTCCCTAAATGTTAAACCAATGACAATAACACAATTATTGGATGCACAAGATTGGTTAAAAACCCTAAATGGAATAGAATAAGCTGAATGATGATGAAAATGACCCAAATGATGATCCAATGATACAAACGCATATATTTGATGCACAAGATTGGTTAAACACCTTAAGTCGATTAGAATAAGCCGAAGGATGACGAAAATGACCTAAATATTAAATCAATGACACAAACGCACGTATTAGATGCACAAGATTGGTTTAAAACCCTAAATGGATTTTAATAAGCCGAAGGATGAGGAAAATGACCTAAATGTTGATCCAATGACACAAATGCACCTATTGGACGCACAAGAACTAAATGTTAAACCAACGACAAAAACACACTTATTAGATGCACAAGATTGTTTAAAAACCCTAAATGGATTAGAATAAACCGAAGGATGAAGAAAATGACCTAATTGTTAATCCAATGATACAAACGCGCTTATGGGATGCACATGATTGGTTAAAAAGCCTAAATGGATTAGAATAAGTCGTAGGATGACAAAATTGACTTGAATGTTGATCCAGTGACCCAAACGCCCTTATTGGATGCACAAGATTGGTTAAAAACCCTAAATGGATTAGAATAACCGTAGGGAAGATGAAAATGCGCAAGATGATAAACAGATGACACAAATGTACTTATTGGATGCAAAAGATTTCATAAAATCCCTTAATGGATTAGAATAAGCCTAGGGTGGACGAAAATGCGCTAAATATTAAACTAATGACTCAAACGCACTTATTGGTTGCACAAGAATGGCTAAAAACCCTAATTGGAATGGAATAAGCCTAGGGAGGACGAAAATGCCCTATATGTTAAACCAATGACACAAACGCACTTATTGGATGCAAAAGATTGGTTTAAAACCCTAAATGGATTAGAATAAGCCGAAGCATGATGAAATGACCCAAATGTTGATCCAATGACACAAATGCACCTATTGTATGCACAAGATTGGATAAAAAATCCTAAATGGATTATAATAAGCCTAGGTAGGACAAAAATGCCCTAAATGTTAAATGATGACACAAACGCACTTATTGGATGCACAAGATTGGTTATTAACCCTAAATGGATTAGAATAATTCGAAGGATGACGAAAATGTCCTTAATGTTAATCCAATGATACAAACGCACTTATTGAATGCAAAAGATTGGTTAAACAACCCTAAATGGATTAGATTAATCCTAGGGATGATGAAAATGTGCGAAATGTTAAACCAATGACACAAACGCACTTATTGGTTGAACAAGAATGGTGAAAAACCCTAAATGGATTGGAATAAGCCTAAGGAGGATAAAAATGCCCTAAATGTTAATCCAATGATACAAACACACATATTGGATGCACAAGATGGTAAACAACCCTAACTCGATTTGAATAAGTCATAGGATGACAAAAATGCCCTAAAAGTTAAACCAATGAAACAAATGCACTTATTGGATGCACAAGATTGGTTAAACAATCCTAAATGGATTAGAATAAGCCTAGGGAGGAAACCAATGATAGAAACGCACTTATTGGATGCACAAGATTGGTTAAAAACGCTAAATGGATTAGAATAAGCCGAAGGATGATGAAAATGACCCAAATGTTGAACCAATGACACAAACGCAACTGTTGAATGCACAAGTTTGAATAAAAATCCTAAAAGGATTATAATATGCCGAAGGATGAGGAAAATGACCTAAATGTTATCTAATGACACAAACTAACCTATTGGACGGACAAGATGGGTTAAAAACTTTAAATAGATTAGAATTAGCCGAAGGATGACGAAAATGACCTAAATGTTAAACCAATGACAAAAACACACTTATTGAATGCACAAGATTGGTAAAAAACCCTAACTTATTGGAGGACAAAAATTTCCCTAAATGTTAAACCAATGACACAAACGCACTTATTGGATGTACAAGATTGGTTAAAAACACTAAATGGATTAGAATAATTCAAAGGATGACGAAAATGTCCTTAATATTAATCCAATGATACAAACGCACTTATTGGAGTCACAAGATTGGTTAAACAACCCTAAATGGATTAGAATAAGCCGAAGGATGATGAAAATGACCCAAATGTTGATCCAATGACACAAACGTACTTATTGGATGCAAACGATTGGTTAAACAACCCTAAATGGGTTAGAATAAGCCTAGGGAGGACAAAAATGCTCTAAATGTTAAACCAATGACACAAACGCACTTATTGGATGCACAAGATTGGTTAAAAACGCTAAATGGATTAGAATAAGCTAAATGATGATGAAAATGACCCAAATGTTGATGTAATGACACAAACGCACCTATTGAATGCACAAGATTGGATAAAAATCCTAAATGGATTATAATAACCCTAGGAAGGACAAAAATGCCCTAAATGTTAAACCGATGACACAAACACACTTATTGGATGCACAAGATTGGTTAAAAACCCTAAATGGATAAGAATAATCGAATGATGACGAAAATGTCTTTAATGTTAATCCAATGATACAAACGCAATTATTGGATGCAAAAGATTGGTTAAACAACCCTAAATGGATTAGAATAAGCCTAGGGAAGATGAAAATGCTCTAAATGTTAAACCAATGACAGAAACGCACTTATTGGTTGCACAAGAATGGTTAAAAACCGTAAAAGGATTGGAATAAGCCTAAGGAAGACGAAAATGCCCTAAATGTTCATCCAACGATACAAACACACATATTGGATGCACAAGATTGGTAAACAACCCTAACTCGATTTGAATAAGTCATAGGATGACTAAAATGCCCTAAATGTTAACCCAATGACACAAACGCACTTATTGGATGCTTAAGATTGGTTAAATACGTTAAATGGATTAGAATATGCCGAAGGTTGATGAAAATGACCCAAATGTTGAACCAATGACACAAACGCAACTATTGAATGCACAAGTTTGAATAAAAATTCTTAAAGGATTATAATAAGCCAAAGGATGAGGAAAATGACCTAAATGTTATCTAATGACACAAACTCACCTATTGGATGAACAAGATGGGTTAAAAACTTTAAATAGATTAGAATTAGCCGAAGGATGAAGAAAATAACCTAAATGTTAAACCAATGACAAAAACACACTTATTGAATTCACAAGATTGGTTAAAAACCCTATATGGATTAGAATAAGCCGAAGATTGACGAAAATGACCTAAATGTTGATTCAATCATACAAATGCACATATTGGAAGCACAAAATTGGTTAAAAACCCTAACTCGATTAGAATAAGCCTAGGGAGGACAAAAATTTCACTAAATGTTAAACCAATGACACAAACGCACTTATTGGATGCACAAGATTGGTTAAAAACCCTAAATAGATTAGAATACTTCAAAGGATTACAAAATTGTCCTTAATGGTAATCCAAAGATACAAACGCACTTATTGGATGCACAAGATTGGTTAAACAACCCTAAATGGATTAGAATAAGCCTAGGGAGGATGAAAATGCGCTAAACGTTAAACCAACGACACAAACACACTTATTGGTTGCACAAGAATGGTTAAAAACCCTAAATGGATTGGAATAAGCCTTGGGAGGAAAAAATGCCCTAAATGTTAAACCAATGACACAAACGCATTTATTGGATGCAAAAGCTTGGTTAAAAACCCTAAATGGATTAGAATAAACCGAAGGATGATGAAAATGACCCAAATGTTGATCCAATGACACCAACGCACCTATTGAAAGCAAAAGACTGGATACAAATCCTAAATGAATTATAATAAGCCGAAGGATGAGGAAAATGACCTAAATGTTGATCCAATGACACAAACTCAACTATTAGACACACAAGATGGGTTAAAAACTTTAAATAGATTAGAATTAGCCGAAGGATGACGAAAATGACCTAAATGTTAAACCAATGACAAAAACACACTTATTGAATGCACAAGATTGGGTAAAATCCCGAAATGGATTAGAATAAGCCGAAGATTGACGAAAATGACCTAAATATTGATCCAATCATACAAACGCACATATTGGATGCACAAGATTGGTTAAAAACCCTAACTCGATTAGAATAAGCCTAGGGAGGACGAAAATGCCCTAAATGTTAAACCAATGAACAAACCCACTTATTGCATGCACAACATTGGTTAAAAACCCTAAATGGATTAGAATAAGTTAAAAACCATAAATGAATTAGAATAAGCCTAGGGAGGATGAAATTCCCTGAATGTTAAACCAATGACAAAAACACAATTATTTGATGCACAAGATTGGTTAAAAACCATAAATGGATTCAAATAAGCTGAAGGATGATGAAAATGACCCAAATGTTGATCCAATAATACAAACGCATATATTGGATGCACAAGATTGGTTAAAAACCCTAAGTCGATTCGAATAAGCCTTAGGATGACGAAAATGACTTAAATCTTAAACCAATGACACAAACACACATATTAGATGCACAACATTGGTTTAAAACCCTAAATGGATTTTAATAAGTTGAAGGATGAGGAAAATGACCTAAATGTTGATCCAATGACACAAATGCACCTATTGGACGCACAAGAACTAAATGTTAAACCAACAACAAAAACACACTTATTGGATGCACAAGATTGTTTAAAAACCCTAAATAGATTAGAATAAACCGAAGGATGACGAAAATGACCTAATTGTTAATCCAATGATACAAACGCGCTTATGGGATGCAAATGATTGGTTAAAAAGCCTAAATGGATTAGAATAAGTCGTAGGATGACAAAATTGACTTGAATGTTGATCTAGTGACACAAACGCACTTATTGGATGCACAAGATTGTTTGAAAACCCTAAATGGATTAAAATAAGCCTAGGGAGGATGAAAATACGAAAGATGATAAACCAATGACACAAAAGTACTTAAAGGATGCAAAAGATTGCTTAAAAACCCTTAATGCATTAGAATAAGCCGAAGGATGACGAAAATGACCTAAATGTTAAACCAATGACACAAATGCAAAAGATTGGTTAAAAATCCTAAATTGATTAGAATAAGCTTGGGGAGGACGAAAATGCCCTAAATGTTAAACACATGACACAAACGCACTTATTGGATGCAAAAGATTGGTTAAAAACCCTTAATGGATTAGAATAAGCCGAAGGTTTATGAAAATAACCCAAATGTTGATCCAATGACACAAACGCACCAATTGAATGCACAAAATTGGATAAAAATACAAAAAGGATTAGAATAAGCCGAAGGATAACGAAAATTACCTAAATCTTAAACCAATGACACAATCACACTTATTTGTGCGCAAGATTGGTTAAGACCCTAAATGGATTAGAATAAGCCTAAGAATGAGGAAAATGACATAAATGTTAATCCAATGATACAAACACACATATTGGATGCACAAGATTGGTTAACCAGCCGAAGGATAAGGAAAATGACCTAAATGTAGATCCAATGACACAAACTCACCTATTAGACGCACAAGATGGGTTAAAAACATTAAATAGATTAGAATTAGCCGATGGTTGACGAAAATGACCTAAATATTGATCCAATCATACAAACGCACATATTGGATGCACAAGATTGGTTAAAAACCCTAACTCGATTAGAATAAGCCTAGGGAGGACGAAAATGCCCTAAATGTTAAACCAATGAACAAACCCACTTATTGCATGCACAACATTGGTTAAAAACCCTAAATGGATTAGAATAAGTTAAAAACCATAAATGAATTAGAATAAGCCTAGGGAGGATGAAATTCCCTGAATGTTAAACCAATGACAAAAACACAATTATTTGATGCACAAGATTGGTTAAAAACCATAAATGGATTCAAATAAGCTGAAGGATGATGAAAATGACCCAAATGTTGATCCAATAATACAAACGCATATATTGGATGCACAAGATTGGTTAAAAACCCTAAGTCGATTCGAATAAGCCTTAGGATGACGAAAATGACTTAAATCTTAAACCAATGACACAAACACACATATTAGATGCACAACATTGGTTTAAAACCCTAAATGGATTTTAATAAGTTGAAGGATGAGGAAAATGACCTAAATGTTGATCCAATGACACAAATGCACCTATTGGACGCACAAGAACTAAATGTTAAACCAACAACAAAAACACACTTATTGGATGCACAAGATTGTTTAAAAACCCTAAATAGATTAGAATAAACCGAAGGATGACGAAAATGACCTAATTGTTAATCCAATGATACAAACGCGCTTATGGGATGCAAATGATTGGTTAAAAAGCCTAAATGGATTAGAATAAGTCGTAGGATGACAAAATTGACTTGAATGTTGATCTAGTGACACAAACGCACTTATTGGATGCACAAGATTGTTTGAAAACCCTAAATGGATTAAAATAAGCCTAGGGAGGATGAAAATACGAAAGATGATAAACCAATGACACAAAAGTACTTAAAGGATGCAAAAGATTGCTTAAAAACCCTTAATGCATTAGAATAAGCCGAAGGATGACGAAAATGACCTAAATGTTAAACCAATGACACAAATGCAAAAGATTGGTTAAAAATCCTAAATTGATTAGAATAAGCTTGGGGAGGACGAAAATGCCCTAAATGTTAAACACATGACACAAACGCACTTATTGGATGCAAAAGATTGGTTAAAAACCCTTAATGGATTAGAATAAGCCGAAGGTTTATGAAAATAACCCAAATGTTGATCCAATGACACAAACGCACCAATTGAATGCACAAAATTGGATAAAAATACAAAAAGGATTAGAATAAGCCGAAGGATAACGGAAATTACCTAAATCTTAAACCAATGACACAATCACACTTATTTGTGCGCAAGATTGGTTAAGACCCTAAATGGATTAGAATAAGCCTAAGAATGAGGAAAATGACATAAATGTTAATCCAATGATACAAACACACATATTGGATGCACAAGATTGGTTAACCAGCCGAAGGATAAGGAAAATGACCTAAATGTAGATCCAATGACACAAACTCACCTATTAGACGCACAAGATGGGTTAAAAACATTAAATAGATTAGAATTAGCCGATGGTTGACGAAAATGACCTAAATATTGATCCAATCATACAAACGCACATATTGGATGCACAAGATTGGTTAAAAACCCTAACTCGATTAGAATAAGCCTAGGGAGGACGAAAATGCCCTAAATGTTAAACCAATGAACAAACCCACTTATTGCATGCACAACATTGGTTAAAAACCCTAAATGGATTAGAATAAGTTAAAAACCATAAATGAATTAGAATAAGCCTAGGGAGGATGAAATTCCCTGAATGTTAAACCAATGACAAAAACACAATTATTTGATGCACAAGATTGGTTAAAAACCATAAATGGATTCAAATAAGCTGAAGGATGATGAAAATGACCCAAATGTTGATCCAATAATACAAACGCATATATTGGATGCACAAGATTGGTTAAAAACCCTAAGTCGATTCGAATAAGCCTTAGGATGACGAAAATGACTTAAATCTTAAACCAATGACACAAACACACGTATTAGATGCACAACATTGGTTTAAAACCCTAAATGGATTTTAATAAGTTGAAGGATGAGGAAAATGACCTAAATGTTGATCCAATGACACAAATGCACCTATTGGACGCACAAGAACTAAATGTTAAACCAACAACAAAAACACACTTATTGGATGCACAAGATTGTTTAAAAACCCTAAATAGATTAGAATAAACCGAAGGATGACGAAAATGACCTAATTGTTAATCCAATGATACAAACGCGCTTATGGGATGCAAATGATTGGTTAAAAAGCCTAAATGGATTAGAATAAGTCGTAGGATGACAAAATTGACTTGAATGTTGATCTAGTGACACAAACGCACTTATTGGATGCACAAGATTGTTTGAAAACCCTAAATGGATTAAAATAAGCCTAGGGAGGATGAAAATACGAAAGATGATAAACCAATGACACAAAAGTACTTAAAGGATGCAAAAGATTGCTTAAAAACCCTTAATGCATTAGAATAAGCCGAAGGATGACGAAAATGACCTAAATGTTAAACCAATGACACAAATGCAAAAGATTGGTTAAAAATCCTAAATTGATTAGAATAAGCTTGGGGAGGACGAAAATGCCCTAAATGTTAAACACATGACACAAACGCACTTATTGGATGCAAAAGATTGGTTAAAAACCCTTAATGGATTAGAATAAGCCGAAGGTTTATGAAAATAACCCAAATGTTGATCCAATGACACAAACGCACCAATTGAATGCACAAAATTGGATAAAAATACAAAAAGGATTAGAATAAGCCGAAGGATAACGGAAATTACCTAAATCTTAAACCAATGACACAATCACACTTATTTGTGCGCAAGATTGGTTAAGACCCTAAATGGATTAGAATAAGCCTAAGAATGAGGAAAATGACATAAATGTTAATCCAATGATACAAACACACATATTGGATGCACAAGATTGGTTAACCAGCCGAAGGATAAGGAAAATGACCTAAATGTAGATCCAATGACACAAACTCACCTATTAGACGCACAAGATGGGTTAAAAACATTAAATAGATTAGAATTAGCCGATGGTTGACGAAAATGACCTAAATGATAAACCAATGACAAAAACCCTTAATGGATTAGAATAAGCCGAATATTAACATGACCTAAATGTTGATCCAATCATACAAACGCACATATTGGATGCACAAGATTTGTTAAAAACCCTAACTCGATTAGAATAAGCCTAGGGAGGACAAAAATGCCCTAAATGTTAAACCAATGACACAAATGCACTTATTGGATGCACAAGATTGTTTAAAAACCCTAAATGGATTAGAATAATTCGAAGAATGACGAAAATGACCTTAATGTTAATCCAATGACACAAATGCACTTATTGGATGCACAAGATTACTTAAACAACCCTAAATGGATTAGAATAAGCCTAGGGATGACGAAGACACTCTAAATGTTAAACCAATGACACAAAAGCACTTATTGGTTGCACAAGAATGGTTAAAAACCCTAAATGGATTAGAATAAGCCTGGGGAGGACGAAAATGCCCTAAATGTTAAACCAATGACACAAACACACTTATTGCATGCACAAGATTGGATAAAAAGCCTAAATGGATTAGAATAAGCTGACGGATGACGAAAATGACCTTAATATTAATCCAATGACACAGACGCACTTATTGGATGAAAAGCATTGGTTAACACAAACCTAAATTGCTTAGAGTAAGCCTAGGGGGGACAAAAATGCTCTAAATGTTAAACCAATGACACAAACACACTTATTTGATGCACAAGATTTACTAAAAACCATAAATTAATTAGAATGAGCCTAGGGAGGACGAAATTCCCTGAATGTTAAACCAATGACAAAAACACAATTATTGGATGCACAAGATTGGTTAAAATCCCTTAATGGATTAGAATAAGCCTAAGGATGAGGAAAATGACATAAATGTTAATCAAATGATACAAACGCACATATTGGATGCACAAGATTGGTTAAAAACCCTAACTCGATTAGAATAAGTCGTAGGATGACAAAAATGCCCTAAATGTTAATCCAATGACACAAACGCACTTTTTGGATGCACAAGATTGGTTAAAAACCCTAAATGGATTAGAATAATTCGAAGGATGACGAAAATGACCTAAATTTAAATCCAATGAAACAAACGCACTTATTGGATGCACAGGATTGGTTTAATACCCTAAATGGATTTTAATAAGCCCGAGGATGAGGAAAATGACCTAAATGTTGATCCAATGATACAAATGCACCTATTGGACGCACAAGATTGGTTAAAAACATTAAATGGATTAGAATTAGCCGAAGGATGATGAAAATGACCTAAATGTTAATCCAATGATACAAACGCATTTATGGGATGCACAAGATTAGTTAAAAAGCGTAAATGGATTAGAATTTTGATCCAATGACTCAAGCGCACTTATTGGATGCACAAGATTGGTTAAAAACCTTAAATGCATTAGAATAAGTCTAAGAAGGATGATAATGCCCTAAATGTTAAACCAATGAGACAAAAGCACTCATTGGATGCAAAAGATAGCTTAAAAACCCTTAATGGATGAGAATAAGCCGAAGGATGACAAGAATGACCTAAATGTTAATCCGATGATACAAGATCACTTATGGGATGCACAAGATTGGTTTATGTAACATCCTAAAAATTATTATTTAAAAATAATTAGAACCTATCAATATTATTGAATATTAAATTATGTGTGATAGTTATTTACATTTTTTTTGATTTTTGTAGTTGATAAAGTTATTAGTAAGAATTATTTAATCAATGGGGAGTTTAAATATAATATATATATATATATATATATATATTTAAGTAGAAATATAATATATGTAGATGTGTTTTCCTATTGTATGAAGAATTTGAGCTAAGGGTTTGAGGCTTATTGTGACCCAACCCACTTGAATGAGTATAAATTTGGGCTATGTGTTTGTGGCTTGATTTTTATGATCAAGGTTAAAAAAAAAGTGACATTTTATCCCTCTTATTCGTCATTTAGGCCCAACATTATGTAACCAACAATTTCCACTTTAAATTTCCCTAAGTCACAATTTCTGTATACTCACTAATAACAAACAAAATTTCGAAACCCTAACCATCATCACATGCACACCTCTCATTTTCTTCGTGTATCCAAGCATTCAACTTCTTTTCCTTGTGAACAACTCCGTGGGGCTTAAAGCTTTGTACTAGGAAGAAAAGCGGCCAAGGTAAGGGCTTTTCCCCACACAAATTAGAGTTAGGCCTTTGGTTGGATGGCATGAAATAAATAATCATGAATTACTTCTATTTTAAAATGAATAAATGTAGACTAATGGATTAAAATAATAAAACCCCAATTTCTGTTGACATTGAATTTGTAAGTACAGATATGCACCTAAGACGAGGGGGGGGGGTGAATTAGGTGTTTAGGAGTTTTCCTTATTTTCAGAATTTAAGTGATCGATTTTTGTTTTTAAGGATAGTAAGTGAAGGAGTAAATGGCAGTAAAGAAATGAACACAGTAGATTTATCCTGGTTCCCCTTATGACTAAGGGTACATCCAGTCCTCTTGCACACCACAAGAGATTTCTTCACTATTGTTAGAAAATGTACAAGTCCCACCCTAGGACCTTTGCTACAAACTTCTAACAAATCTTCTAGGATAGCACTCTACTATCTTAGATAAAACTATTTAAAGAAAGTACTACTTTCTTTTTACAAACACTTTGAGATTTGGTAAGAGTATAGAAATAAGAAGGAGGTAGAATGATAACAATCCAAGATTTCTTCAAGTACTTTGAGAACCTCAGTTAAGGATATGAAAATGATATGCAACTACTTGAATTTATGAAAAATGACATTGAGGAAAAATTGAAAAGTTGTTCAAAGTCTTTAAAATTGTGTAGTAGGATTGTTGTTGTTGAATCTGAAGTTATGGTGTATTTATAGTCCATAAACATTTCTTCATATTCGTGGCCATTGATCCAAGAGCTTTGAGGAACAATTGCAATGATTTAGAGTTGATTCAGAACTGAAAAATTGCATTGTTTCCAGTTGTATTCGAATACATGATGGTTGTATTCGAATACACCTCTTTGTAACGTTCAAATTTATTCAAATTTAACACTGTGTAGTCGAATACACATATATGTAGTCGAATACAGATTGATCAATTTTGCCACTGACTTGTTGGTTGTATTCGAATACATCAGGATGTAGTCGAATACAGATGAAATGTTTCTGCTACTGACTTAGCAATTTTTCATCTGTATTCGAATAAACCTATGTTGTATTCGAATAAACCTATGTTGTATTCGAATACACTTTTGTATTTTGTCAAAAATATTAATTCTAATACTTTGTAAAGTAATTTTTGACTTTTGAAAACACGTTTTATGCATATGCAAAGATGTGAGGTTCTCATGGTATTTGAGCTATGGTTTGCATCATTTACCTTTACATAAAAACATCTATTTATTAATATATCAAATAAGATTTTTGTAGACTTCTTCTTTTTGAGCTTGTTGCTTTGATCATCCTCACTTGTGGTCTTTTGTATCATCTACAGAATTGTAATATATGACTTATATGGAGTAAACTATGAAATTTTATGCTATGTGTGATAAAATTGTAGTTTTACGATGAATATGAAATAAAGTTTGAATTTTTACCTTATATGTGATAATGTTTTAACTTTTATTATGTATATGAGTTGGAGTTTGAATTTTCTTATTATATATGTGGAAGTGTAATTTTTATGGCCTATATGATATAAAGTTTCTATTTTTATGTGTATGTGGTGAAAGTCATAATTTTTATGATTATTTGTCTACGAATATGTGATAGTCATGATAAGAATGTGTGGTCGATGGAAAAAACTGACCCTTACAACAACATTTTAGGTACTAATGAGTTCAAGGAGATTCAAGATTAGTTAATGAGTATTTACGTGTGGCGAACGTGGGTTTTTCAACACAATCTTGTAATAATAAAATTGTCCAATATTTCTAATTTCTTTTTAATCGTTTGTCACAAACTTTTAATATGTACTAGAATTGTAAAAATACGGAAGTGGTTCCCTTCCGTTAGGAATAATTGCCTTTACTTTGTTTTAAATTTTAAATAAATATTTTCTTAATAATATTAAATAATGTGCTTGTTACTAATTATTTAAATGAATAAATGCTAAGTATTCAAAAAAAAATTGTAAACTTTTCTAAACAATAAGTATTTTTTTTAAGTAACGTTTTGGATTAAAAAAATTTGACCCACCTCTCTTACCTGGGAACCCCTCTAGTACACGACTTACTATGTGACCCAAACCTATTCTCCCCATAATAGAAGGGAAAGGTAATACCGTAAAAAGTTGTACTAGTTGGATTCTGGATAAGGAAAGACTTGCTTTTAAGTGGTCCGTTGACCCACCTCTCTTTCCTAGGAAGCCCTCTAGTGCACGACATGATGTGTGACCTAAACCTACTATATAGACGTGAATAAAATATTTCCTTACAACCGTAACGTTATAATTAGATCATAGTGTTATCCTAATTAGATAACTTGTAGGAAGTATGCCTCGTCGCACAAATCGATCAGTCCCCCAAGGAGGAAGTGACATGACTGAAGCAATCCAAGCCATGAATGCGATGGCCATTGCAATGGCCCAATAAGCTACAGTTCAGGCTCAACAAGCTGCAATCCAAGGTCAACGTAATGCGCAGAGGGACCTGAGGAAGGAAGCAGCTATTGCAACGAGGGGACTATCTGAATTCCGTCGACAAGATCCGCCAAAATTTAAAGGGGAGCATGACCATGAAAGGGCTGACCTCTGGCTGCAGGAGATAGTGAAGATATTTGACATCCTCCACTGCCCCGATGACACGAAAGTGGAGTATGTGGCCTACTTACTGATTGGTGAAGCTGAATACTGGTGGCAGGGGGAAAGACAAATGATGGAAGGAAACCACGAAGAGGTGACTTGGGAAGTCTTCAAGATAAAGTTCTTGGACAAATATTTTCCGAAGAGTGCCAGGGCTAAGAAAGAAGCCCAATTCCTGAGACTATATCAGGGAAGTCTGACGATGTCCGAGTATGCGGCAAAGTTTGAGTCCCTAGCAAAACATTTTCGCTATTTCCGTAACCAAGTGGATGAAGAGTACATGTGCGAGAGATTTGAAAGCGGACTCAAGTATGAGATTAAGGAGTCTGTGGGACCCCTAGAGATACGTCAGTATTAGGTGCTGATGGAGAAGTGCAAAAAGGTTGAGATCATGAAACGGGGCCGCCTAAACAAAGGTGCTATTGGTGGACCGGCGAGACCTCAGGGAATTGGTGACCAACAAAATAGAGACAGACAGTTTCAACAGCAAAAGCCTTATGCTCGTCCATAAGGGATTGCTAGAGATCGACCAGGTCCCCAAAACGTGGGATATAACTAAGATTTTTCTATAATAACCAATTACTTCCAATAATTAATCAAAACTCATCAATTAAATTAACAATAATTCACATCTATAATAATAGAATAAATCCAATATACACATTTATTCTGCAGAAAATAAACCAATCAATCCAAGGATGTCTCATCGTTATATGGAGATATACTACTTCCGCGAAGTGAGTATTATCTCATCATGTGAAGCACCAGCTCATCCAGTGTGGGGTACAAGACCCGAGTGGAGTTTAAACCTCATCTCTTTGTGAAGTTTAAAACTCATCTGGGTACAAGACCCATCCATGTGGAGTTTAAACCTCATCTCTTTGTGAAGTTTAAAACACATCTATATGTGGGGTACAAGACCCATCCATGTCGAGTTTAAACCTCATCTCTTCGTGAAGTTTAAAACTAATCTATATGTGGGGTACAAGAGCCATCCATGTGGAGTTTAAACCTAATCTCTTTGTGAAGTTTAAAACTCATCAATATGTGTGGTACAAGACCCATCTCCAGCACACATAATCAAAGTAATTCATAATTTTAACAATTACATTCGTAAGATCATATTTATAAATATAATATTTCATTTGAGTATAATAACACCAATCATTCAGGAAAATATAAAAAAACAATCTTTTAAGGAATATATATTTACAATATGATATTTCATTTGAATATATAATGACAACAATCATTCAAGAAAATATAATTAAAATGATCTATTAAAAAATATATATTTATAATATGATATTTTATTTGAATATATAATAATAACAATCATTCAAGAAAATATCATAAAACAATCTTTTAAAGAATATATATTTAAACAATCATAACAACAGTAATTGAACAAACAATAGTAAATAAATCAATTTATAATCTATTGTTATTGTTATAGTTCATAAAATCCCAATTTTAATAGAGTTAGATTCTCAACAAAATATAACTTTATAGGAAAGTACCATTCAAAATATCTAACTCTTATTCCATCTCAAATTCCCAAAATAAATGTACCATGAAAGTTTAAAGGGTGTGATTACTCACCTCTTGAAGCATTCTTTGATAAAAATGTTATATGTTAAATGTTATTAACCCCTATTGCAACCGCAACCATACTTTAGCTCCTTTTTATATTTTGGCATAGTTTTTTCTATTGAGTTTTTAATTCAGTATTTTTCTTCTTTCTATCTATTTATATTTAAATATTTATAAGATAATTTGACTAGATATCTTATATTTGCCCCATTAAATTCTTGGTTGTTACAAATAGTACAAATTGAATTCATTTAGGATTGGTTGTTTGTTTGATTTTTTTTGACTCCTTAATAATAGGTAATTACATAACAAAAGGTTGTTATACTAACTTTGTTTGTTATTATCTATTTCACATAAACCTTAAACAAACAAAACAAACTTCCGATTATACTTTATAAGTCTCTAACAAACAAAACAACTTACTAATGTCATCTTATTTTAAGCAAATTGGTTATTGATAACAATTAGAGTATTATTATTAATAATAATACTAACAATACAATCATAATAATCTATAAATTAGAATGTTTTAAATTTTGAAATTCTAATTAATTTTAGTCCTTTGATTTGGGATAGTGTGTCACCATGGGGAGCCCCCGTATTATTGGTCAAGAAGAAGGATGGAAAGTCGAGACTGTGTGTTGATTACCAACAAATCAACAAGGTCACAATAAAAAACAGATACCCCTTACCCCGCATTGATGATTTAATGGACCAACTTAGAGGGTACCATCAGATTCGGGTGAAAGAAGATGATATATCCAAGACGACCTTCAGAACGCGTTATGGGCATTATGAGTACTTGGTAATGCCCTTCGGAGTGACCAATGCGCCAGCTATCTTCATGGATTATATGAATTGTATCTTCCGTCCATTCTTAGACAAGTTCGTGGTGATTATTATTTATGACATATTGATCTATTCCAAGACCCGAGAAGAACATGAGGATCATTTGCGTCAAGCTCTATAAGTACTGAAGGAGCAACAACTATATGCCAATCTAGGAAAATGTGAATTTTGGTTGGAAGAAGTGAAGTTCTTGTGACATGTAATTTCTAAGGAAGGGATTGTTGTCGACCCATCCAAGGTAGAAGCCATGATGGCATGGAAACAACCGCAGACAGTCACAGAGATTAGAAGTTTTCTGGGTTTGGCCGGGTACTATAGGATATTTATTGAGGGATTTGCCAAGATTGCTGCTCCATTGACACACCTTACGAAGAAGAACCAGATTTATGCATGGACTGAGGTGTGTGAGAAAAGTTTCCAACAGATGAAGGAGAAGCTAACTACGTCCGTAGTGTTAGTGTTGCAACAACCAGAAGAGCCTTATGAAGTTTATTGTGATGTTTTCTACTAAGGTTTGGGTTGCATGCTGATGTAGAACAAACGAGTAGTGGCCTATGCCTTAAGGCAATTGAAGGTGCATGAAAAGAATTATCCCACCCATGACTTGGAATTAGCGGCAATTGTCTTCGCATTGAAAATTTGGAGACATTATCTATATGGGTGTAGTTTTGATGTATTTATTGACCATAAGAGTTTGAAATACTTGTTTGATCAAAAGGAACTTAACATTAGGCAGAGGAGATGTGTGGAGTTTATTAAAGACTATGAGTTCACGTCGCATTACCATCCAAGGAAAGCAACCAAGGTGGCTGATGCCCTAAGCAGGAAGCGAGTTCATCTCTCGTTTGTAACAATGAAGGGGTTGGAGTTGTTAGAGAAGTTCCGTGACTTGGATCTTAATTTGGATTCCCCATTGGGGAAAGTGCAATGTGGAAGGATCATTATAGATAGTGATATGATGGATGAGATTAAAGTTCTCCAAGTTACAGACGTGTTGACTCAAGAGAAAAGGAAGTTGATCGAGGTCGGCAAGGCACCTGAATTTGAGGTGGGCCCAGACGATATTTTGAGATGTAATGGACGTGTTTGTATACCCGACAATACAGAATTGAGGAAGACTATCTTGGATAAGGCCCATAAAAGCAAGTTGAGTATTCACCCTGGTACCACCAAAATGTATAAAGACCTTAAGCAAAAATTCCGGTGGCCTGGAATGAAGAAACGGGTAGCAGAATATGTGGCTTCATGTTTGACTTGTCAGAAAGCCAAGGTAGAGCATCAGAAACCAGGGGGACTACTAAGGTAATTAGATATACCAGTATAGAAATGGGATAGTATATCTATGGATTTCGTGGTAACATTGTCGAAGACTCACCGGAAGTTTGACTCCATTTTGGTGATTGTCGACAGGTTGACCAAATCTGCCCATTTCATACCCGTGAGGACTACTTATTATGTGACTAAGCTTGCAGAGATCTACATTTCCGAGATTGTTAGGCTACATGGGGTACCCTCCAGCATTGTGTCAAATAGAGACCCGAAGTTCATTTCTCGTTTCTGGGGAGCATTACATGAGGCGCTAGGTACTAAGTTGAGATTGAGTTCAACCTATCATTCTCAAACCGATGGACAAACAGAAAGGACTATTCAGACCTTGGAGGATTTACTGAGAGCGTGTGTGTTGGATGAGCGAGGAAGTTGGGATAATATGTTGCCTCTCGTTGAGTTCACCTATAACAACAACTATCATGCGAGCATTAGGATGGAACCATACGAGGCTCTATATGTGCGTAAGTGCCAAACTCCCTTGTGTTGGTATGAGGATGGTGAGAACCTAATGGTGGGGCAAGAATTGGTACAACAGACCACAGATAAAGTTTGTCTGATCCAAGAAAGAATGAAGGCAGCACAACGCAGACAAAAGAGTTATGCCGACCAACGGAGGAAACCGCTGGAGTTTCAAGAGGGTGAACATGTGTTTTTTAGAGTGACGCCCACTACTGGAGTTGGTAGGGCACTTAAGTCTAAGAAGCTCACTCCTAAATTCATTGGCCCATATCATATCCTTCGACGTGTGGGTCTTGTAGCTTATCTGATTGCCTTGCCTCAGAGTCTGGCCAAACTGCACAACGTATTCCATGTGTCACAACTGAGGAAATGCATGGCTGACCCTTCCCATATTATCGCGCCAGATGATATCCAATTGAAGGAGAAACTTTCCTTTGAAATTCCACCCCTAAGCATTGGAGATAGGACTACTAAGCACCTACAAGGTAAGGAGATCGCCTTGGTCAAGGTGATTTGGGACCAAACGACTAGAGATGCAACTTGGGAATTAGAGGAAAAAATGAGAGAAGAACTCTACACTAATCTGTTTATGTCTACCTAGTTTCGAGGACGAAACAATTTTTAAGGGGGTGAGTATTGTAACATCCTCTAATATATATATATATATATATATATATATATATATATATATATATATATATATATATATATATATATATTAATGGATTAGAATAAGTCGAAGGATGACAAAAATGACCTAAATTTTAATTCGATGATACAAACGCACTTATGGGATGCACAAGATTGGTTAAAAACCCTAAATGGATAAGAATATCCTGAAGGATGAAAAACTGACTTGATGTTGATCCAATGACACAAACACACTTATTGGATGCACAAGATTGGTTAAAAACACTAAATGGATTGGAATAAGCCTATGGAGGATAAAAATGCCCTAAATGTTAAACCAATGAGACAAACGCATTTACTGGATGCCCAACATTGGTTAAACAACCCTAAATGGATTTGAATAAGCCTAGGGGGACGAAAATGCTCTAAATGTAAAACCAATGATACAAACCCACATATTGGATGCACAAGATTGGTTAAAAACCCTAACTCGATTAGAATAAGTCGTAGGATGACAAAATTGCCCTAAATGTTAAACCAATGACACAAACACACTTATTAGATGCACAAGATTGGTTAAAAACCCTAAATGGATTAAATTAATTTGAAGGATGAAGAAAATGACGTTAATGTTAATCCAATGACACAAACGCACTTATTGGATGCACTAGATTTGTTAAACAACCCTAAATGGACTAGAATAAGCTTAGGGTGGACGAAAAATGCTCTAAATGGTAAACCAATGACACAAATGCGCTTATTAGATGCAAAATATTTGTTCAAAACGCAAAATGGATTAGAATAAACCGAAGGATGATGAAAATGACCCAAATTTTGATCCAATGACACAAACGCACCTATTAAATGCACAAGATTGGATAAAAATCCTAAATGGATTATAATAAGTTGAAGGATGAGGAAAATCACCTAGATGTTGATCTAATGACACAAACGCACCTATTGGACGCACAAGATTGGTTAAAAACTTTAAATGGAATAGAATTAGCCGAAGGATGACAAAAATGACCTAAATGTTAAACCAATGACAAAAATGCACTTATTGGATGCACAAGATTGGTTAAAAACCCTAAATGGATTAGAATATGCTGAAGGATGACGAAAATGACCTAAATGTTAGTCTAATGATACAAACGCACTTATTGGATGCACAAGATTGGTTAAAACCCCTAAATGGATTGGAATAATTCGAAGGATGACGAAAATGACCTTAATGTTAAACCATTGACACAAACGCACTTATTGGATGCACAAGATTGGTTAAACAACCCTAAATGGATTAGAATAAGTCTTGGGAGGTCGAAAATGCTATAAATGTTAAACCAAAGACACAAAAACACTTATTGGTTGCACAAGAATGGTTAAAAACCCTTAATGGATTGAAATAAGCCTAGGGATGACGAAAATGTGCTAAATGATAAACCAATGACACAAAGGCACTTATTTTATGCAAAAGATTGCTTAAAAAACCTTAATGGATTAGAATAAGCCGAAGGATGACGAAAATGACATAAATGTTAAACCAATGACACAAACGCACTTATTGGATGCACAAGATTGTTTAAAAACCCTAAATGGATAAGAATAAGCCGAACGACGACAAAAAATACCTTAATGTTAATCCAATGACACAAATGCACTTATTGGATGCACAAGAATGGTTAAACAACCAAAATGGATTAGAAAAAACCTAGGGAGGTCGAAAATGGCCTAAATGATAAACCGTTAACATAAACGCACTTATTCCATGCACAACATTGGTTAAAAACCCTAAATGGATTAGAATAAGCCAAAGGATAACGAAAATGACCTTAATGTTAATCCAATGACACAAACGCCCTTATTGGATGCCCAAGATTGGTTAAACAACAATAAATGGATTACAATAAGCCTAGGGAGGACGAAAATGCTCTAAATGTTAAACCAATGACACCATCGCACTTATTGGATGCAAAAGATTGCTTAAAAACCCTTAATGGATTAGAATAAACCGAAGGATTACGAAAATGACCTAAATGTTAAACCAATGGCACAAACGCACTTATTGGAGGCACAAGATTGGTTAAAAACCCAAAATGGATAAGAATAAGTCGAAGCATGACAAAAATGACCTTAATGTAAATCCAATGACACAAACGCCTTTATTGGATAAACAAGATTGGTTAAACAACCTTGATGGATTAGAAAAAACCTATGGAGGTCGAAAATGCCCTAAATGTTAAACCAATGACACAAATGCACTTATTGGATGCCAAGTTTGGTTAAAAACCCTAAATGGATTAGAATAAGCCGAAGGATAACAAAAATTACCTAAATATTAATCCAATGATAGAAACGCACTTAGGAGATGCACAAGATTGGTTAAAAAGCCTAAATGGATTAGAATAAGCCTAGGAATGATGAAATGCCCTAAATGTTAAACCAATGACACAAAAGGACATATTGGATGCAAAAGATTTCTTAAAAACCCTTAATGGATTAGAATAGCCGAATGATGACGAAAATGACCTAAATGTTAATCCGAAGTTAGAAACGCACTTATGGGATGCCCAAGATTGGTTTAAAAGCCTAAATCAACTAGAATAAGCCGCACGATGATAAAATTGATTTGAATGTTGATCCAATGACACAAACAAACTTATTGGATGCACAACATTGGTTAAAAACCCTAAATGGATTAGAATAAGCCTATGGAGGATGAAAATGCCCTAAACGTTAAACCTATGACACAAACGAACTTATTGGATGCAAAAGATTGCTTAAAAACCCTTAATGGATTAGAATAAGCCGAAGGATTACGAAAATGACCTAAATGTTAAACCAATGACACAAACGCACTTATTGGAGGCACAAGATTGGTTAAAAACCCAAAATGGATAGGAATAAGTCGAAGGACGACGAAAATGACCTTAATGTTCATCCAATGACACAAACGACTTTATTGGACAAACAAGATTGGTTAAAAAACCTTAATGGATTAGAAAAAACCTAAGGAGGTCGAAAATGCCCTAAATGTTAAACCAATGACACAAACGCACTTATTGGATGCCAAGATTGGTTAAAAACCCTAAATGGATGAACATAAGCCGAAGGATGATGAAAATGACCATAATGTTAATCCAATGATGGAAACGCACTTATTTGATACACAAGATTGGTTCAACAACCCTAAATCGATTAGAATAAGCCTTGGGAGGAGGAAAATGTTCTAAATGTTAAACCAATGACACAAATGCACTTATTAGATGCACAACATTGTTTAAAAAACCTAAATGGATTAGAATAAGCCTAGGGAGGACGAAAATACCCGAAATGTTTAACCAACTACACATAAACGCACTTATTGGATGCACAAGATTGGTTAAACAACCCTAAATGGATTAGAATAAGCATATGGAGGACGAAAATGCTCTAATTGTGAAACCAAAGTCACAATCGCACATATTGGTTGCACAAGAGTGGTGATAAACCCTAAATGAATTAGAATAAACCTAGGGAGGAAAAAAATGCCCTAAATGTTAAACCAATAACACAAACACACTTATTGGATGCACAAGATTGGTTAAAAACCCTAAATGGATTAGAATAAGCCGAAGGATTATGAAAATGACCCAAATGTTTATCCAATGGCACAAACACACCTATTGAATGCTCAAGATTGGATTAAAATCCTAAATGGACTAGAATAAGCCGATGGATGACTAGAATGACTTAAATCTTAAACTAATGACACAAACGCACCTATTGGTCGCACAAGATTGGTTAAAAACTTTAAATGGAGTAGAATTAGCCGAAGGATGACGACAATGACCTAAATGTTAAACCTATGAAAAAAACGCACTTATTGGATGCAAAAGATTGGTTAAAAACTCTAAATCGATTACAATAAGCCGAAGGATGACGAAAATGACCTAAATCTTAAGCCAATGACACAAATGCACGTATTGGATGCGCAAGATTGGTTAAAAACCCTAAATGGATTAGAATAAGCCTAGGGTGGACGAAAATGCGCACAAATGTTTAACCAATGACACAAGAGCAATTATTGGATGCACAGGATTGGTTTAAAACCCTAAATGGATTAGAATAAGCCTAGGGAGAACGAAAATCCCCTGAATGTTAAACCAATGACACAAACGTAGTTATTGGATGCACAAGATTGGTTAAAAACCCTAAATGATTTAGAATAAGCCGATGGAGGATGAAAATGACCTAAATGTTGATGCAATGACACAAACGCACCTATTAATGCACAATATTGGATAAACACCCCAAATGCATTACAATAAGCCGAAGGATGACGAAAATGACCTAGCTGTTAAACCAATGACACAAATGCACTTATTGGATGAACAAGATTGATTTAAAACCATAAATGGATTATAATAAGTCGAAGGATGAGGAAAATGTCCTAAATGTTGATACAATAACACAAACCCACCTACTGGACGCACAAGATTGGTTAAAAACTTTAAATGGATTAGAATTAGTCGAAGGATAACAAAAATGACCTAAATGTTAATCCAATGACACAAACGCACTTGTTGGATGCACTAGATTCGTTAAAGAACCCTAAACGGATTGGAATAAGCCTAGGGAGGACAAAAATGCCCTGAATGTTTAACCAATGACACAAATGTAAGTATTGGATGCACAAGATTAGTTAAAATCCCTAAATGGATTTGAATAAGCCGTATAATGATGAAAATTACCTAAATGTTGATGCAATGAAACTAACGCACCTATTGAATACGCATGTTTCGATAAAAACTCGAAATGGATTAGAATAAGCCGAATGATGACGAAAATGACCTAAATGTTAAACCAATGACACAAACGCACTAATTGGATGCAGAAGATTGGTTAAAAATCCTAAATGGATTAGAATAAGTCGAAGTATGACGAAAATGACCTAAATGTTAATTCAATGATACGAACGCACTTATTGGATGCACAAGAATTGTTTAAAACCCTAAATGGATTATAATAACCCGAATGATGAGGAAAATGACCTAAATGTTGAACCAATGACACAAACGCACCTATTAGACGCACAAGTTGGGTTAAAAATTTTAATTCGATTAGAATAAGCCGAACGATGACGAAAATTACCTAAATGTTAAACCAATGATAAAAAAGCACTTGTTGGATGCAGAGGATTGGTTAAAAACCTTAAATGGATTAGAATCAACCGAAGGATGATAAAAATAACCTAAATGTTAAACCAATGACACAAACGCATTTATTGGATGCACAAGATTGGCTAAAAACCCTTAACGGATTAGAATAAGCCGAAGGATGACAAAATTGACTTGAATGTTGATCCAATGAAACAAACGCACTTATCGGAAGCACAAGATTGGTTAAAAACCCTTAATGGATTAGAATAAGCCTAGGGAGGAAGAAAATGCCCTAAATGTTAAACCAATGACACAAACGCACTTATAGGATGCACAAGATTGCTTAACAACTCTAATTGGATTATAATATGCCGAAGGATGACGAAAATGACCTAAATGTTAAACTAATGACACAAACGCACTTATTAGATGCACAAGATTGGTTAAAAACCCTAAATGAATTCGAATAAGCCGAGGGATAACTAAAATGACCTTAATGTTAATCCAATGACACAAACGCACTTATTGGATGCATAAGATTGGTTAAACAACCCTAAATAGATTAGAATAAGCCTTCGGAAGACAAAAATGCTCTAAATGTTAAACGAATGACACAAACGCACTTATTGGATGAACAAGATTGGTTAAAAACCCTAAATGGATTAGAATAAGCCTAGGGAGGATGAACATGCCCTAAATGTTAAACCAATGACACAAACGCACTTATTGGATGCATAAGATTGCTTAAAAACCCCAAATGGATTAGAATCAGCTGAAGGATGACGAAAATAACCTAACTGTTAAACCAATGACACAAACGCATTTATTGGATGCACAAGATTGGCTAAAAACCCATAACGGATTAGAATAAGCCGAAGGATGACAAAATTGACTTGAATGTTGATCCAATGAAACAAACGCACTTATGGGATGCACAAGATTGGTAAAAAACCCTTAATGGATTAGAATAAGCCTAGGGAGGAAGAAAATGCCCTAAATGTTAAACCAATGACACAAACGCACTTATAGGATGCACAAGATTGCTTTAAAACCCTAATTGGATTAGAATATGCCGAAGGATGACGAAAATGACCTAAATGTTAAACTAATGACACAAACGCACTTATTGGATGCACAAGATTGGTTAAAAACCCTAAATGGATTAGATTAAGCCTAGGGAGGATGAACATGCCCTAAATGTTAAACCAATGACACAAACGCACTTATTTGATGCATAAGATTGCTTAAAAACCCTAAATGGATTAGAATAAGCCGAACGATGACGAAAAATGACCTAAATTTTAAACCAATGATAAAAAAGCACTTGTTGGATGCACAGGATTGGTTAAAAACCTTAAATGGATTAGAATAAGCCGAAGGATGATGAAAATGACCTAAATTTTAATTCAATGATACAAACGAACTTATTGGATACACAAGATTGGTTTAAAAACCTAAATGGATTAGAATAAGCCAAAGGATGACAAAATTGACTTGAATGTTGATCAAATAACACAAACACAGTTATTTGATGCACAAGATTGGTTAAAAACCCTAAATAGATTAGAATAAGCCTAGGGAGGATGAAAATGCCATAAATGATAAACCAATGACTCAAACGCACTTATAGGATGCACAAGATTGGATAAAAACCCTAAATGGATTAGAATAAGCTGGACGATGAAGAAAATGACCAAAATGTTAAACCAATGACATAAACGCACTTATTGGAGGCACAAGATTGGTTAAAAACCCTAAATGGATTAGAATAAGTTGAAGTATGACGAAAATGACCTAAATGTTAATCCAATGATATGAACGCACTTATTGGATGCACAAGATTGCTTTAAAACCCTAAATGGATTAGACCGAAGGATGACGAAAATGACCTAAATGTTAAAACAATGATAGAAACTCACTTATTAGATGCACAAAATTGGTTAAAAACCTTTAACGGAATAGAATAATCTGAAGGATGACGAAAATGACCAAAATTATAATTCAATGATACAAACGAACTTATTGGATACACAAGATGGGTTAAAAACCCTATATGGATTAGAATAAGCCGACGGATGACAAAATTAACTTGAATGTTATCCAATGACACAAACGCATTTATTGGACTCACAAGATTGGTTAAAAACCCTAAATGGATTAGAATAATCCTAGGGAGGATGAAAATGCCCTAAATGTTAAACCAATGAGACAAATGCACTTATAGGATGCACAAGATTGCTCAAAAACCTTAAATGGATTAGAATAAGCCAAATGATGACGAAAATAACCTAAATGTTAAACCAATGACACAAACGCATTTATTGGATGCACAAGATTGGCTAAAAACCCTTAACGGATTAGAATAAGCCGAAGGATGACAAAATTGACTTGAATGTTGATCCAATGAAACAAACGCACT
The DNA here is from genome assembly GCA_037974735.1 of Cicer chorassanicum. NCBI lineage: Eukaryota > Viridiplantae > Streptophyta > Magnoliopsida > Fabales > Fabaceae > Cicer > Cicer chorassanicum. The sequence continues at coordinate 30,103,251 of JBBPBP010000003.1, forward strand.
TATGGGATGCACCAGATTGGTTAAAAACCCTTAATGGATTAGAATAAGCCTAGGGAGGAAGAAAATGCCCTAAATGTTAAACCAATGACACAAATGCACTTATAGGATGCACAAGATTGCTTAAAAACCCTAATTGGATTAGAATATGCCGAAGGATGACGAAAATGACCTAAATGTTAAACCAATACAGAAACGCACTTATTGGATGCACAAGATTGGTTAAAAACCCTAAATGAATTCGAATAAGCCGAAGGATAACTAAAATGACCTTAATGTTAATCCAATGACACAAACGCACTTGTTGGATGCATAAGATTAGTTAAACAACCCTAAATAGATTAGAATAAGCCTATGGAGGACGAAAATGCCCTAAATGTTAAACCAATGACACAAACGCACTTATTGGATGCATAAGATTGCTTAAAAACCCTAAATGGATTAGAATAAACCGAAGGATGACGAAAAGAGAAGTTATATTTTAAGTAATTATATTGGTGCTTAACATTTTTAGCTCTCGTATGTTTATGTTATATGTTTGTTTTGAAGACACTTAGTTTAAATACCAATTCATTAAATATTGAAAGAGTTTAATGAATTGAATTCAAGTGATTAATATAATAGTTTAATTCATGAAAACATTAGACTAACCTAAGTATTTAGACATAAAGCTTAGAACCACATAGTGGATGAATTGTTTTAATTTTAGTAGAATGGATTTAATGATAGCTTATACATAAGGGAATCTTAATAGCATTATATTTTCTCTTGTAACTAATAAACACAATAGGTTATGTTGTGCGCTGATATATATATATATATATATATTTAGTAATTGTCATGATTTATTATTTAATTAATAATTATCCAAAGTGTAAATAAATTAAATTAAATTTTATCACACTCAATTTTACCTGAATATTTATAACCTTTATTTTAATTTAACTGTTTTGGCGTGACAATTACGTGGGGACGATTTATGACGTGATTAATTCCTAAATGGACTATTGTGTATTTTGTTTATTTGATTAGTTTCGATAATCATGAAATTGATGTGTTAGATATGTTTGTTTTATTTTGTTATGTGTGACCTACGGTGGTATTCTTGTCTTACTTGATTTATTTTAGTTGATAAAATATTAGTTGAATTATTTTATTAAAACTAGAATTATTAGTTGATACTAACCACCAGTCACTAGAAAATATTTAAACTTTTGGCTACAAGGCGTGCCTTGTACTTATCAACAAATCCATTGGGTTTTAGTTTCCTTTTCAAAATCCATTTACAACCTATTAGTTTGCAACGAGGAGGCAAGTATACTAAATGACATGTCGTGTTAGACTCTAGAGAATCCATTTCATCGTTTATAGCTTCTTGCCATAAATATGCATCTAATGATGACAAAGCTTCCTTAAGATTTGGAAGATCCTCTTCTAAATTATTGGCCGTTTATTCAGGTCCATAACCTTTAGCAACTCTTACTCTCTTACTCCTTCGATTTTCTATTTCATCTTGTTTGTTGCTTTCAGTGATTCTTGTCACAGGGACTTGACTAGGTTCACTGCCCCCACTATTTCTCGATTTGAAAGGGAATTTATTTTCATAGAAGTCAACAACATTTGATTCTATGATCACTTTAGCATTTAGGTCATAAAACTTATACGCTTTACTGTTTATTGCATCCCAATGAATACACATTCATAGGCTTTACTTGCGAGTTTAATTCATTTGGGATCGGGGATTCTGACATAAGCCAGACAACCCCAAGTTCAAAGATAAGACAGGTTGGGTTGTCTTTCCTACATTATCTAATAAGGAGATTTTTTTCTTTTAGATTTAGGAATTTTATTCAAAACATAGCAAACAGTCAAAATAATTTCCCCCCACCGGTGAGATGCAGCACCAGAGTTAAGCATAATAGCAACAACTAGTTCAATAAGATTTCTATTCTTTCTTTCAACTTTACCATTCATTTCAGGTGAATATGGTGCAGTAGTTTCATGTATAATTCCTTGGGTTTTATAAAACTCATTAAATAAACTAGAATCATACTCTGTTCCTCTATCACTACGAAACCTCTTAATCTTTTTACTAAATTGATTTTCAATTTCAGTTACAAAGATCTTAAGCATGTCAAGCGCTTCACTTTTATTTTTCATAAGATATACAAAAGTATAGTCAGAGTAATCGTCAATGAAAGTGATGAAATAACGCTTTCCATTTCTGGTTAACGTCCCATCAAGTTCACATATATCAAAGTGTATTAAGTCTAAAAGTTCAGATTCTCTAACTACTGATTTATGTGAACTCTTAGTTATTTTAGCTTGATTGCAAAAATCACATTTTTCAAAATCCTTTAAAGATAACTTTGGAATTAAGACTAAGTTACTTAAGTTTGAAATCACATGTTTATCCATATGACAGAGTCTAGCATGCCAAATATTAAAATCACACAACATGTAGGCAAAAGAAAACATTTTATTGATTTCAACATTCAATTTAAACATGCCATCAATGGCGTACCCTTTCCCAACACAAATACCAATTTTAGAAATGGTGTACAAATTTGCCCCTATAGGTTGAGTAAACCCTGCCTTATTGAGAAGAAACTCAGAAACCAGATTCTTCCTTATTTCTGGAGTGTGCATGACATCCTTCAGAATTAAGGTCTTTCGAGAGGTGAACGTTAGTTCCACATCTCTAATACCGGCAACATTAGTGGTGTGGAATCTCCCTATAGCACTTTCTTATCTTCAGCAGCAACGTATGTTTTAAACATAGCACGATCATAACAAAATATGGCGTGAGGCGCCAGTGTCTATCCACCATCCATATGATCAACCAACAAGGTTGATATCAGTTATCATAGCAACGAAATGCTCCGATAGTGAAAACAGAGAAAAGGGATAGGGCCATTTCTAGGAGGTGGTTGCTTCCTTGCAATTGGGACCTTTGGAGGGTTCCCATTCTTGTTACTGTTCTTTGAAGTGCGATTCTGATTCTTTAGTTGTTTGCCCTTTGGCTTCATAACTGCTCCGATGAATTTCTGTTTCTTGTTATTTGCCACAAGAAGAACTTCATTTTTTTGGTCTTGCTTACGGGATTCTTCCTCAATTCTAAGGCGAGTTATCAGAATTTTTAGAAAAAATTCTTTTGTTTTATGCCTGGGAGAATTTTTTAAATCTTTCCAAGCAGGGGGCAGTTTGTCAATAATAACAGCAATTTGAAACTGTTCATCGAGGAACATACCTTCAGAGATGATCTCGTAAGCAATTTTCTAGATTTAATGAGACTGAGTTTCCACTGATTTGTCATCTGTCATCTGATATTTGAGGTAGTGGCTAACAGCATAGTTTTTGGCAACAGCTTCCTCAGTATCATATATCTTCTTTAGAGCATCCCAAACCTATTTAGCATTATTCTTGTCGGAACTGTAGTAATCATACATATCATCTGCAAGTCCATTAACAATATAATTCTTACATAAGTAATCATTATGTTCCTGTTGGGTTAATTCAGCATCTATCTTATCATTTTCTAATTGTTCAGCTTTATGTGGAACAACAGGAATGTCATCCTTTAGAAAGTTGGAAACCTTTTTGTTGGTTAGAAAAAATAACATCTTTTGTTGCCATCGTTTGAAGTGGCATCCCTTAAATCGAAATGGTTTATTGTAGTCATAAGTAGAAGAACCTGTCCCAGTAATTTCATCGATAGACATGGCAGTTCGAAAACGTCTTAAAATTGTTATTTTTAAATTTCGAAAAAACTTTGAAAAAACAATTTATGCCACTGAAAATATTATTGGGTTGGGTCGCGGACTAGGTCGCTCTCTTTAAGATGTTTCGAGGCACTGCCCAAATTGTGCAAGGCAGACTATCAACCACGAAGTCCCAAAGATAAAACAGCCCAGATACAATGTATCGGAGTTCTACTCCACCGTAGAAAACCGTTCTAGAATTACACCCTCAATATGGAAGACGAATGACTGACACTCGTAATATGGCACTAAGACCACTCGAAAGAAAGAGAAGAAAAAAGTAAGAAAGGGGGAGAAGAGAGAAAAGCTTCAGATACAGAGAGATTTTTGGTGTGCTTTTCCAACTTAGGAGAATCCTCTATTTATAGAGGAAATCCGCAACTGGATCAAAGAGAAAAGTGCGATCCATTAAGACTGATTCACCAAACGTGTGCTCCAATCTTCAGATGTGACCACAGAAACGTGTGCTCCATTTTAATTGACCACCAAAACGTGCTCTCCAAACTTAGGATTTTGACTCTGAGTTTTGACCGGACAACAACAGTTACGTGAGACCAAAGATTAGGGTTTTAACCGGGTAAAAACAACGCACGAATTCAAGAAGGAAGACCGGATCAGATATTTAATGTTGACTCGGTGGAGGGCAATTACGTAATTAACGTAACAATAAGAGATAAAAACACAGGCATTCTTTTAATATTAAATAAATAAATAATTTATTAATTTTTCATATACTAAAAATAATACTTAGCCAAAGCCAAGGTCAAGGCCCAAGCCCAAGGTGGCGGCGCGCGCGCGTGTGTGGTGGTTAACTTTGCATGCGTTCTTCCTCCTTTAAAAAATTGGGATACCCCTTGGGGCACACCCCAAGGTCCATACCTCCACCTTATAAACACTACTAGTTTGTGATATCCCTCCTACGTGGAACTTCCTTATTTTTCAATTCACAAGAACATCAACTCTCTCATTAATGTCATCATTATTTCCAACAATCTTCCATTAATATCATCATCATTTATATATATATATATATGCAAAGTATATATTCTAAGAAATATAAAAGAAATATTAACCATCCATCTTTCAATTTTCAAATAAACTTTGCTTTTTTACATCCAACCAAATAATCAAAACACTCAACTTGTTAACCAAATACCTACCATATGTATAGAAAAACAAAACTTTAATTTTATGACAAAAATATAACAAATGATAATTGCCTAAAGAAACAATCTATAAGGTAGTGGCACAAAAAGAAGATGACAACATTATGAGGAAAATAAGTTAAAATAAAATCATTTTTTTTATCACAAATTCTATTTCAATTGCAAAGTGAATCATCATCTCAGTCAATTTGCAAATACATAATATTAATGTAAGAAAAAAATTGTATTTGTGATTATTTAGAGACCTAATAAAATATTATGAATGGTGCTCATTTGCATTTATTTATATTAAGTGATTTAAATGTATCTTTAACATCTCAATGCAAACAAAACAATATATAATTTATATGCTAAACTATAAACAACATCATAAACGTTCATTAGGTTTGAAACAAATAACATTGAAATAATGCATTCATGCATTTATAAATATAAATCATAAGTACTTAAAAAATTATAAGTACTACATAACAAAGTTATAAAAACAACATCAAATAAATGTATAGTCACAAGAGAACCATATAATAGATCTTTATCGTGTTTCAACTTCAATTTCTGCTATTAGAGACCACTCTTGTGTTTCTATCTTCAAATAAATCTAAAATAATTGAAAAAAGTAAAACAAATCCATAGAATGCAATAAAAAGCAAATAATAATTGGTCGTAGAACAACACACACATCATCATTTGCAAAAAAAAAAGTTCAAAAAAATAAAGGCAAGAAAATTTTGAGACAAAGTGACAGAGATTCACCAACAAAAAAAGTGAGATGGGGAGAAGGATCACGATATGAAATGCACGTTTTCTATTTCAACTTTTGTGAAATAATTGTATTTTAAAGGAAATATTTTAATGAGCCAATTATATTTAATTGAATTGAAATATTTGTGGAATGTAATTTATTACACTTTTGTGAATTTATAAGTACATTTTTCATTGATAAAATAAAATTAATTACTTTTTACAAAAAACTTATTATGTGGGTATATTTCCATTGGGAGATTTTTTTAGGCGGTTATAGAATAATAAAAATGGAAGAATAATATTCTAATTTTTTCCTTGTTTAATGCTGTTTTAATATTTTAGTTTTTATTGATATAATTTATTTTTTTAAGTAGACCTACTGAATGTTAATTTTTAGAGAAGCATTAAATGTTTTATTTGCCTAAAACTTGCCATGTGTACAATTGTTTATATTGTAAATTGTAAATTTGTCTTTACAATATAAAACACAACATTAATTATTTATTTTCGTAAATATACCCTTATTTATTGTATTTCAACTCATTAAATTTCTCCACTAACCACAAATAATATGGCTCAAGTGGTTAGAGAGCTGCAATTAACCATATCATCGTGAAAAATACCCTGAATTCGAACAATTCTTGAAAATGAAACAAAGGAAGTTATAAATTGAGAGAATTCAAATGAACAACTTAAATAATTTTTTTTACGTAGAACTACTTGTATTATTGATAATAATCAAGATCATTACATTACCAGATTTAGACAAATTAATCAAGTTCATAACATCTTTTATTTATTTGGATTACATTGATACAATCAAACTCCTTATCGAAAACAACAACACCAAACTGGTATAACCGAGGAAGGTTTATTAAAACAACGCCCACCACTATTATATCCAAGCCCACGGCAGTCCTGATCACAAAGTGGATTGCAAGGCTCTATGCATACTCCTCCTCCAGGAGCAGTCAAATCTTCTCCATTCACCAAACTGGTAACAAGTCCTAAACCAAACAAAATAAAATATTTATCATATGACTTTCCTTTCTTTACTTTTAAAAATTTCAATTCAATTTTATTTGGACTTATGCACTAAAACATCTAATATGTATCATCTAAACATTATTATTGATATTTTCATACATTGCATTACTTTTCAAGGGCCTATTCGAGATAGTTGTGATTTTTTTTTTTTTAGTTTTAAAAGTCAACTACAAAATCAGAACATGTTCTATTAAAATGGGGTTGCGTTGATTTTTTTTACTTAATTTTATAACAATTTTTACCAAAAACTAAAAAAAAAAAATATTCATAATTGTTTGTGTTCAAATTAACATGTGATCAATAAGTGGATATTAACAACACTCCAACAACCACTGTATGTCATCATCACAGACCACCACCTCCGATCACCACCGCCGCCCACCCGTCCTAAAAGACCCTTATGGAGGCCTAAAAATACTAACTTTGTAAAAGAGTTGTTTATCGATACTTATTTAATAAATAGATTATATATGAACACTGATTCAACAAACAATATCAAATTTGAATGGAATACATAAGAAAAAAAATTCATATTAAGTTAGTAAATTGTAAATCAAAAATTCATTTCAAATCATAATATTAATTAGCTTTAACCATACCTGAACCCAAAATCAAAGCAATGAATAAAACACCGAAAATATAAGATTGATTGATATGAAAAGACATTTTTGTAGAATTTGATCTTATACTTCATTTCTATAGGCTAATATAATTTTACATTATATAGACTTAGAAAATATGCTCTTCATGATAAAGGAATTGATAACTGATATTACGGAAATCCAAACAAGTAAAAAATTGAAAATGGTAACTCATTAAATTGGTTCATTCAATTTAGTCCCATAACTCTAATGGTATCAATTCAAGATACCCATTCAAAGTAAAAGAAAAAAAAAATTATTTGGAGTAAAAATAAAATCTACAATCTATAAATTAATATATTTCAAGTATATAATCATGGATACTTCAAATAATCAGAGAGTTTATTTCAAATATAACAAAAAATGGATATTTCAAGTTTATATCCTAACTAGCTAATTGAGTTTATGTACATTCTCTCAAACTATTCAACTTATGCCATATATAACGAGATATTTCCATTAATTTCTTTTGTCTCAAATTGTTTTTATTTTTTATTTAAACTCAATTGTCTTTTAATGTTTTCTTTTTTATCGATAAATATTATAGCATTTTAAACTGTTTCGCTTTGTGTCGTCTGTCAACTTTGTCAAAAACAAATCATCTGAAAATGGTAACAATTATTTTAACAATATAATCAAATGATTTGTTCTCATTAACAAGATCAAATGCACTCACAATAGTATAATCCAAATATGGATAAAATTAATTAGTAATAACATTCCCTTATTTTTTTGGTCAAATTTGTCATCTCCCTTCTATTTAGAGCTTCAACGAAATATTAACAATAGAACATTCCTTTTTTTTTTTAAATATTTTCTACATTTTAAAACATGTTTGGTTTTTTATGTTGATTTTGCATCATCTTCTGTGAATTATGAATTCATCTTTTTTTCATCATCTTGCTCTCGGGGCGAATCCATAAACATATCATACTAGGGACCAAAAATACGAATCCATAAATATATCATACTAGGGACCAAAAATATGTATGCCTTCTGTTCTACAATGTTTGACACATTTACAATATAATATTAATTTTTTTTAATGAATCTACTCTCGGTTTAATCCTAAATGGATCACTTTTTCTCTTTTGATAGATAAGTGTACACTCTTGTGTCAATAATTTGAACTTATTTTTAAAGTTATTATCATCTATTTTACATTTATAGTAATAATGAACACAATCGATATTTAATAAAGTTAATATGATAAAATTAATATTCTTTTATTTGTTCATAAAAATATAATCTTTGTTTAACATGTGTCAAATAAATAAATGTGTCGTTCGTTATGGAAAAAAATTAAGTTATATATATATATATATATATATATATATATATATATATATATATAATGTGTGTATGTAATTTATTAGGGTATTTATATTAGATAGATTATTATATATAACATCTATATGTATATGCCAATATATGCCCCCCACTGAATCCATGGTCCCGAGTTTCTATAATTCTTTATATGCAGATGATTTTTTTATCTTCTATTGTGTCTTATTTTTTATATTTTTTTATGTGTCTTTGCATGGTTTTATTATGTTCTTTTGCAAGGAGTCATTCCTTAAAGCCACTAATATTTCTTATATTGGACAAGGTAAATTGGGGTCTGAAACCATTTTGGCTCACTAAGTGCTGGATTGAACACAAAGATTTTCACAAATTTTCGGCAGAGAGTTGGAATTCTTTCACTGTTATTGAAAAAACAAAGTTTATGTTGTGAAGAAAAAGTTGAAATTAATGAAGGAAAAACATAAATGGTGGTACAAGGAGGTTTTCAATTGGGTTTATTTGAAGATTTGATAACATAGTTAATGAATTGAATTTAATTGATGTTGTGGCGGTAGAAACTGATCACGGATGTTGAAATTGTAATTCATAATAGTGGTCAGAAGTGGTTAGTAGTTTGTTATGGTAGTTACTATTGAAAGTGTTTGATATAAAACCAAGTGCAAGTACAGTTACTTGGCATGCAAGCAATAACATAATTCTAATTCTCTTCATTCCTTTCTTCTTCCACTCTTAATTCTCTCAACTTAATTAAATCAACTAAATCATAGAAAATTAGGAACCCGAAATAAAGTGATAAATTTAAGAGAAGAATGCTACAAGCGTCTCCTAATCCTCGATTTTATCCGGACTTTCTGGGCTATTTCTGTATCGATTTGACAAAATCGACTGAAATCTGTATTTTTAGACCTGATAATGGCTAATGTCTAAAATATGACCCAAACCCCGAAAATCAGTGATAAATTAAAAAGAAGAATGCTACAAGGGTTTCTTGTTCCTCAATTTTATCTGGACTTTCCGGACGATCTCCGAATGATATCCAGGGCAATATGACAAAATCGACTGAAATCCATATTTTCCGACTAGATGATAACTAGTGTCCGAAATCTGACCCGGAACTTGAAACACAGTTATAAATTTAAGAGAAGAATGCTACAAGGATCTCTTGATCCTTGATTTCATCTGGACTTTATGAGCGATTTCCGTACAATATGACAAAATCGATCGAAATCTGTATTATCCGACCAGACAATGGCTAGTGTCGGAAATATGACTCGGAACCCGAAATACAATGATAAATTTAAGAGAAGAATAATACAAGGGTCTCATGATCCTCGATTTCATCTGGACTTTTCAGACGATTTCCGTACCGATCTAATAAAATTGACTGAAATCCGTATTTTTCGATCAGCGATGGCTAGTGTACCTAAAACTGGACCAAGAACCCGAAACACAGTGATAAATTTAAGAGAAGAAAGCTACAAGCGTCTCCTGATCTTTGATTTCATCCGGACTTTCTGGGAAATTTTTGTATCGATTTGACAAAAGCGTCTAAAATCTGTATTTTTCGACCAGATAATAGCTAATGTCTAAAATCTGACCCTGAACCCGAAAAACAGAGATAAATTTAAAAGAATAATGCTAAAGGGTCTCTTGATCCTCAATTTCATTTGGATATTCCGGAAGATTTCCGAACGATCTTCGGGGCGATATGACAAAATCGACCAAAATCCTTATTTTTCGACCAAATGATAACTAGTGTCCGAAATTTGACCCTGAACTTGAAACATAATTATAAATTTAAGAGAAGAATTCTACAAGGATCTCTTGATCCTCGATTTCATCTGGACTTTCTGAGCGGTTTCCGTACAATATGACAAAATCGATCGAAATCCATATTTTCCGACCAGGCAATGGCTAATGTACAAAATATGACCTAGAACTCGAAACACAGTGATAAATTTAAGAGAAGAATAATACAAGGGTCTCCTGATCCAGAAGAAGAAACACAGTGATAAATTTAAGAGAAAAATGCTACAAGAGTCTTCTGATCCTCTATTTCATTCGAACTATCTAGGCGGTTTCGGTAATGATTTGACAAAATCGACTGAAATCTGTATTTCTAGACCGAATGATGTCTAGTGTCTGAAATCTTACTTGAAACACAAAACACATTGATAAATTTATGAGAAGAATGCTACAAGGGTCTCCTGATCCTCGATATGATCTGGACTTTCTGGGAGATTTCCTTACTGAGCTAAGAAAATCAATCGAAATCCGTATTTTCTAACAAGACAATGGCTATTTTCGGAAATCTTACACGAAACACCAAACACAATGACAAATTTAATAGAAGAATTCTACAAAGGTCTCCTGATCCTCTTTATCTGGGCCTTTCGGGCGATTTCCTTACTGATCTGACAAAATTGACCGAAATACGTATTTTCCCACCAACGCTGGCAAGTCTCTAAAATATGACCCGAAGTACGAAACACAATGATATATTTAAGAGAACAATGCAACAAGGGTCTCCTAATTCTTAATTGAATTTGGATATTCCAAGCGATTTCCGTACCGATATGACAAAATCGACAGAAATTCGTATTTTTCGACCGAACGATGGCTAGGGTGTAAAATCTTACCCGAAACATGAACAAAATGATAAATTTAAGAGAAGAATTCTACAAAGGTCTCGTGATCCTAGATTTCATATGGGCTTTCTGGGCGAATTCCTTACTGATTTGACAAAATCGACCGAAATCTGTATTTTTCGACCAGATGATAGCTAGTGTTTGAAATCTTACCTAAAACATGAAATACTACGATAAATTTAAGAGAAGAATGCTACAAGGGTCTCTTTATCCTCGATATCATCTAGACTTTCCAGGCTATTGTCTGAAATCTTACACGGAACACGAAATACGGTGATAAATTTAGGAGAAGAATGTTACCAGGGTTTCTTCATCCTCGATTTCATATGGGACATTCAGGGCAATTTCCGTAGCATATGAAAAAATCAACCGAAATCGATATTTTCCATCCAGATGATGGCTATTTTCCGACAACCGACCCGAAACATGAAAAAAAAAGTGATATATTTAATAGAAGAACTCTACAAGGATCTTCTGATCTTAGATTTCATCTTGGTTTTTTGGGCGATTTTCGTATCGATTTTACAAAATCGGCAGAAATCCGTGTTTTCCGACCACACATTGGCTGGTGTCTGAAATCTTACCCGAAACACAAAACAAAGTGACAAATTTAAGAGAAGGACGCTACAAATGTCTCTTTATCCTCGATTTCATCTGGACTTTCCGAGCGATTTCGGTACCAATCTAATAAAATCGACAAAAATCCATATTTTCCGACCAGAACATGGCTAGTGTCCGAAGTATGACCCGGAACTCGAAACACCAAACACGGTGATAAATTTAAGAGAAGAATGCTACAAATGTCTCGTGATCCTCGATTTCATTTAGACTTTTAGATCGATTTCTTTACCGATCTAAAAAAATCGACAAAAATCCGTATTTTGTGACCAAACCATGCCTAGTGTCCGAAATATGACCTAAAACGCGAAACACCAAACACAATGATAAATTTAATAGAAGAATGCTACAAAGGTCACCTAATCCTCAATTTCATCTGGACTTTCCAAGCGATTTTTGTACCGATCTGACAAAATCGATCGAAATCCGTATTTTCAAACCAGACAATGGCAATTGTCCAAAATCTTACTCGGAACACGATACACAATGATAAATTTAAAAGAAGGCTACAAAGGTCTCCTAATCCTCTATTTCATCTAGAATTTTGGAGCTATTTTCGTACGGATTTGACAAATTCGACTGAAATCTATATTTTCCAACCAAACCATGGCTGGTATCTAAAATATAACCCAAAACCCGAAACACAGTGATTAATTAAACAGAAGCCTAATCCTAGATTTCATCTAGACTTTTTGGCTGATTTTCGTATGATTTTACAAAATAGACTGAAATTTGTATTTTTCGACCAAACGGTGGCTATTGTTCGAAATCAAACCCGAAACATAGTGATAAATTTAAGAGAAGAATGCTACAAGGGTCTCTAGATCCTTGATTTCATAGGGACTTTCTGGAAGATTTCCGTACCAAGTGGTCAAAATCGACCGAAATCCGTATTTTCCGATTAGACGATGGCTAGTGTCTGAAATCTTACCCGAAACACGAAATCCGTATTTTCCAACCAGACGATGGCTACTATCTAAAATATGACCCAAACCAAAAACACAAACATAAATTTAAGAGAAGAATGCTACAAGGGTCTCCTGATCCTCGATTCCATATGGACTTTCATGGCGATTTCCATACCGATATGACAAAATCGACCAAAATCCGTATTTTCCAAGCATACAACAAATAGTGTTTGAAATCTTTCACAAAACAAAGTGATAAGTTTAAGAAAAGAATGCTACAGACGTCTCCTGAACCTAGATTTTATCTACACTTTCTTAGCGATTTCCATTAAGATTTGTAAAATCGACCGAAATTTGTATTTTCTGATAAGACGATGGCTAGTGTCTAAAATCATACCCGAAACCCAATGATAAATTTAAGACAAGAATGCTACAAGGGTCTCTAGATCCTTTATTTCATCAAGACTTTTTGGGCGATTTACATACAATATGAAAAAATAGACCGAAATCTGTATTTTTCGACCACACAATGGTGATTGTCCGCATTCTGATCCGGAACCTCAAACACAGTGATAAATTTAAGGAAAGAATGCTACAAGGGTCTCTAGATTCTTGATTTCATCTGGACTTTCTAGACAATTGAAGTAAAGAACAGACAAAATAGATCGAAATCTGTATTTTCCGACCAGATGATGGTTGTAATACTCCAAATTTTATAATAAACTATTTTATTAATTAAATAGGATTTTAGATAATTAATTTGGTGTTAAAATTATTTTGGAATATATGTTGATTAGTTTTATGATTAATTTTCTTTATAAGTGTGTTTTCTATGATGTGCTAATCTTGTACATATTTGACCAAATATATGAATAATAAATGTTATATTTTATTATTTTATATATTTTTCTAAAAATAATAGTATATTAGTGTAAATATTTTAAAGAATAAGATTTAGGCGATTTTACGTGTATATGTGAGTTGGTAATTAATATGATATTTTCTCGTGTGTTTGACTAATATTAAATGTATGTGCACTTAATTATATTTAATTATTTCTAAATATATCTTATTTTAATTATTTATTTTATAAATAATTATCTTGTTATATTTATTTATTTTATAATTTTGACTATTCTCGAATGATAGTATTATTATAACGTGAGTATTTTGAAAAATAAGTATAATTATAGTGATTAATTTGAACATGAGAGTTTGGGTTGTTAATAATATGTATTTTTTTTAAAGGTTAATTATTTTAATTACTCTAATTTGTCATATATTAGTTATGAAATATTAGTAATGTTTTGAAAATTTAATGATGTTTGGAAGAGTATTAAAAATGAGATTAAGTAAAACATAAAATAATTAGGAGACCAATGGGCTTGACCCATGTGAACCCTAAAAAAAATAAGAAAGGGAGCTTGAATATTTGCCCCATCATTTGGCACCGGTGATCGATAACTTTTCCAGAAATTTTCTCCGTTCTCGTCCAAATTTCAGTATGTTGTTTTATTCATTTAGCTAGTCAAATAAACACACTTTCTCATATTTTTAACCATCCCAATTTCTCTCTAAAATACCCGACTTCTCTGTTTATAAAATTCCTTATTTTGTATCGTTCTTCTTCACCGTAACTTTGATTTTAGTGAAACCAACGCCAAAACGACTGTGTGAAAAGTGGTTATATTATCCACTGATTGGTTTTTTGATTTATGGTAATTTTTCTTGACCGAATTTCGGATTTAGTTTTTAGAGTAGTTTCTCATAATTTATTATTGACGTTTTACCCGTAAATTGTCAAGTTAGATCGATTGAAGGACAAAGAGTCAAAGAACAAAGATTGTTTGCTCGTGGAATCTTATTCGTGTGTAAAAGCGTTGAAATGAGGTAAGGGGTGAGAGAGCGTTTGAATTCATGAGTGTAATATATTGTGAGATGAACGGGAAAACCGTATTTCCCAACGATTCATCCGGGGCTTGCTACGTATGGCAGTAGCCCTTTGAGGGATAAATTAATTAATGTGCAAATATGGAAATTGTGAGATTAAAATATAGAATAGAAATATTTGTAAGGTGTTGATTGATTTAATTTCTTTCAATGTGTGGTATTTGATGTTATTGTGATATTGAGCGTCGAATTAATTTTATGTATATGTTTGATTAGATGAGTTTATGTGATATGATGATAAAACATGGATGTGTTGTGATAATTTTATGCGATGATGATGATGTATGAATAATAATTGTGATTTCATAAATTTGTGATAAGTTTATGTGATGAGTTACGATTGATGATAGTGATGCTCTAAATTTGTGATGAGTTATGTAATGATGATGATGTGTGATTTATAATAGTGATGTTATGAATTGGTGATGAAAAGATTGAAGTAACCTCTGATGAAATAATTGTGATTCCAATTTTTGTTTGAGATGACGGTCTTAATGGAGTATCATAGGCCAACGAGGGGAGAAAATAAATATTGAAAATTTGTGAAGTGGAGATTATTTTGTCATCATATAGGTAGGGCCTGACAAGCCTAGCGATTCCGGGGAAGTACAACTGAATTAAGCCTAATTGTGGCGGTCTACTGTTGAGCTTTAAGGCAAGATTTTTAGACCTTGGAGGTATTCAGGTGGGGAATTCCTAGGTGACTTGGAGGTAGCACTCCAAATGTCGGGAGCTACCATGCAACACACGTTTACCTCGACTGTCGCGTATATGTGTCTCGGGTTGAGTTGAGGGGATCTATGAGGACTGGGCCAATTTGAATTGTTCGTCCATTGGAATGGTGGCATAGTATCATGGCCTCCTAACCAAGTACTTTAGAGTTAGAATGGTACCACATTGTGAAGTAGAGTCTAAGCTCATGCACAGCATTGCATTTTCCTATGATTGTTTTGTTGTGATTAATATGTGTCGTGTGCGATAATAATTCTTCTTGGATGATTTGATGTTATAGTGAAATGTATTGACTTTCCTTGAGTGGTTTTGACTTTATAATGTTATGTTTTTCTTTAAAGAATGTTTGTCTAATGATACGGTTTATTTAGAATTAATTGTGTGTTCTCCTTACTTATATTATACTATTAAAATGATTTCAAAACTCACCTCCTTCGTTGTTTGTGTTTGACTGGCTTGGTCCTGCGTTTGCGAAATCACATTACAGGTTAATGAGTCTTGAAGTTCAAGTTTGGGAGGAACCTCGCTCTGATAGGTGATACCGGGAATTAAGAGTTGTAATGTATATTTTACTTATGTAATCACAAATGACTTTTTATATGAAAACCTTAGTATGAGTAAGTCTTGGGAATGAAATCAAGAAACTCTAGTTAAATCAAGTTCATTGAATTTTAATTGAGGAACAAAGTTGAATTGTTACATATGTATTTAGAGAAACGTGATATCCTAAAATAGATATAAAAGTTTTTATTTTCATGAACATATTTTCTTCATCTGCCGCGAGTTTTCTTCAAATAATTTAGTATAAATTATTATAAATGTTGTTTTGGGTTTAGGGTTTCACAATGGTAGTGTTCGAAATCTGACCTAGCACACGAAACACAATGATAAATTTAAGAGAAGATTGCTATAAGGGTCTTTTGATCATCAATTTCAGCTGGACTTTACGGGCGATCTTCTAGGCGATATGATAAAATCAACCGAAATTTGTATTCTTTGACCAGACGATGGGTAGTGTCCGAAATATTACCCCGAACATGAAACACAATGATAAATTTAAGAGAAGAATGAAACAAGGGTCTCTTGATCCTCGATTTAATCTAGACTTTCTACACTATTTCCGTACCGATCTGACAAAATCTACCAAAATCAATATTTTCTAACCATACTATTGATAATGTCCAAAATATTAACTGGAACGCGAAACACAATGATAAATTTAAGAAAAGAAGGCTACATGGGTTTCCTAATAATGGATGTCATATGGACTTTCTGAACGATTTTCGTACCAATCTGAAAAAGTTAACTGATATCCATATTTTCCGACTAGACGATGGCAAGTAACCAAAATCTAACACGGAACATAGTGATAAATTTAAGCGAAAAAATGCTACAAGGTTCTCTTGATCCTTGATTTCATCTAGACTTTCTAGGCAATTTCCATACAATATGATAAAATCGACAGAAATCTATATTTTCCGACCAGACAATAGTTGGTGTCTGAAATCTGACCTAGAACCTGAAACACAATCATAAATTTGAGAGAAGAATGCTTCAAGGGTCTCGTGATCCTCGATTCCATATGGACTTTTATGGGGATTTCCGTACCGATATGCAAAAATTGACAAAAATCCGTATTTTTCGACCAGTCAATGGCTAGTGTTTGAAATCTTTCCCGAAACACGAAACATAGTGATAAATTTAAGAGAAGAATTCTATAAGGGTCTCTTGATCCTCGATTTCATCTGGACTTTCTAGGCAATTTCCGTATGATATGACAAAATCGACTGAAATCCATAATTTCCGACTAGATATTGGTTAATGTCTGAAATTTGACCATGAACACGAAACACAGTGATCAAGGGTCTCTTGATCCTCGATTTCATCTGGACTTTCCGAGCGATTTCCGTATCATTCTAACAAAATCAAGCAAAATCTGTATTTTTCAACAAGACGATGGTTAGTGTCCAAATACTACACGGAACTCGAAACACAATGATCATCTTAAGATAAGAATACTACAAAGGTCTCCTAATCCATTATTTCTTCTCGACTTTCCGCTTGATTTCCTTACCGATTTTACAAAATCGACCAGAATCTATATTTTTCGACTAGACGATGGCAAATGTCAAAAATCTTACCCGCATCCAAAAACACAGTGATAGATTTAAGAGAAGAATGCAACAAAGGTGTCCTGAACCTAGATTTCATCTAGACTTTATGAGTGATTTCGTTGCTGATATAACAAAATTAACTGAAATTTGATTTTCCGACCAGATGATGGCTAATCTCTAAAATTTGACCCGAACTAGAAACACAATCATTAATTGAAGAGATGAAAGCTTCAACAATCTCCTGATCCTCGATTCCATATGGACTTTCATTGCGAATTCCACACCAATCTGACAAAATTTACCGAAATCCGTATTTTCTAACCAAACAATTTCTAGTGTTTGAAATATTACCCAAAAGATAGTGATACATTTAAGAGAACAATGCTACAAAGGTCTCCTGAACCTAGATTTTATCTACACTTTCTAAACGATTTCCTTATTGATGTGAAAAAATCGACCGAAATCCGTATTTTCTGAGCAAACAATGGTTAATGTCTGAAATCATACTCGAATCACGAAACACATTGATAAATTTCAGAGTAGAATGCTACAAGGGTCTCTTAATCTTTGATTTCATCTGGACTTTTTGGACAAGTTACGTACGGTATGAAAAAATCGAATAAAATCCGTATTTTTTGGACCATACGATGCAAGTGTCCAAAATCTAACCTAGAACCCGAAACAAAGTGATAAATTTAAGAGAAGAATGCTATAAGGGTCTCATAATAATCGATTTCATTTAGACTCTACGAACGATTGTCGTACCAATTTGAAAAAATCATCTGAAATCCGTATTTTCTTACTAGACGATGTCAAGTGTCCGAAATCTAACACAAAAAACGAAACACAGTGATAAATTTAAGAGAACAATGTTAAAAAGGTCTCCTGATCCTTAATTTAATTTGGAATTTCTGGGCAATTTCCGTACTGGTTAGGAAAAATCGACCAAAATCTGTATTTTCTAACTAGACCATGGCTAGTTTATGAAATCTGACTCGGAAGCCGAAACATAGTGATAAATTTAAAAGAAGAATTTTAGAAGGGTCTCTAGATCCCCGATTTCATCTGGACTTTTTGGGCAATTTTCGTACGATATTGCATAATCTACCATCATTCATATTTTTCTACTTGACAATGGCTAATGTCCAAAATCCGACCCAAAACAAATAACATAGTTATAAATTTATGAGAATTATGCTACAAGGGTCTCCTGATCCTCGACTACATCTGGACTTTCAAGGAGATTTTTGTACAATATGACAAAATAGACCGAAATCTATATTTTTCGACTTCATCTGGACTTTCTGGGCAATATCCGTTCGATATGATAAAATAGACCGAAATCCGTATTTTTCAACAAGAACCCGGAACACAATTATAAATTTAAGAGAAGGATGCTACAAGGGGTCCCTGATCCTCGCTTTCATTTGGACTTTCGGTGCGATTTCCTTACTGATTTGACAAAATAAACCATAATCCGTATTTTCGGACCAAACGCTGGTTAATGTATGAAATACTACCTAGAATACGAAACACAGTGATAAATTTAGGAGAAGCATGCTACAAGTGTCTTCTGATACTCGATTTCATCTAAACTTTCCAAGAAATTGAAGTATAGAACTAACAAAATCGAACGAAATCCATATATTCCGCCCAGACGATGGCTAGTGTTCGGAATCTAACATTGAACACGAAACATAATGATAAATTTAAGGGAAGATTTCTACAAGGGTCTTTTGATCCCTGATTTCATCTAGACTTTCTGGGCGATTTCCTAGGCGATATGGTAAAATCGTTTGAAATTTGTATTTTTCGACCAGACGATGGGTAGTGTCCAACATCTGACCTGAAACACAATGATATATTTTAGACTTTATGAACGATTTCGGTACCAATTTGAAAAATCAATCGAAATATGTATTTTCCTACCAGACGATGGCATGTGTCCAAAATTTAACCCGAAACATGAAACAAATTGATAATTTAAGAGAAGAATGTTATAGGGGTCTCCTAGTTCCCGATTTCATTTGGACTTTTTGACCGATTTCCGTACCGATATGACAAACTCGACAAAAATCCGAATTTTCGACCAGACCATGGCTAGTGTTTGCAATATCACTTGAATCCCAGAACACAATGATAAATTTAAGACAACAATTCAATAATGGACACCTCATCCTCGATATTAGTTGGATTTTCCAGGAGATTTCCGTACCGATTTGACCAAATCGACCGAAATCACATTTTACGACCAAACGATGGCTAGTGTTTGAAATATGACCTGTAACATGGAACGCGGTGATAAATTTAAGAGAAGAATGCTACAAGGGTCTCTTGATCCTCTATTTTATCTGGACTTTTAGGGCGATTTCCGTATCGATTTGACAAAATCAAATGAAATTTGTATTTTCCGACTATACGGTGGCTAGTGTCCGAAATATTACTTGGAACCATAAATATAATGATAAATTTAAGAGAAGAATGATCCAAGGATCTCCTGATCCTTGATTTCATCTCGACTCAGGCGATTTTCTTACTGATTTTACAAAATCGACTAGAATATGTATTTTTCGACCAAACGATGGCAAATGTCCGAAATATGACCCGCAACATGAAACATAGTAATAAATTTAAGGGAATAATGCAACATTGAAATCCATATTTTCTAAACAGACGATGGCTAGTGTCTTAAATCTGACTAAGAACCTGAAACATGGTCATAAATTTCAGAGAAGAATGCTACAAGGGTCACCTCATCCTCGATTCCTTTTGGATTTTAATGGCAATTTCCATACTGATTTGACAAAATCGACCAAAATACGTATTATCCGACCAGACATTGGCTAGTGTCTGAAAACTTACCCGAAACACGAAACATGGTGATAAATTTAAGGGAAGAATGCTACAACGGTCCCTTGACCCTCAATTTCATCAGGTTTTTCCGAGCAAATTCTGTACGATATAAAAAAAAAAACCGACCGAAATCCATAATTTCTGACCTGACGGTGGCTAATGTCTAAAATTTGACCAAGAACCTACAACAATGATAAATTTAAGAGAAGAATTCTACAAGGGTCTCCTGATCCTCGATTTCATTTGGTCTTTCCCAACGATTTCCGTACGATATGACAAAATTGACCCAAATATGTATTTTCCGTCCAAAAGATGGCTAGTGTCCAAAATATTACGCGAAACATAATGATAAATTTAAGAGAAGAAGACTACAAGCTTCTCTTGATCCTTGATTTCATCTAGACTTTCTGGTCAATTTTCGTACGATATGATAAAATCGACTGAAATCTGTATTTTCCGACCAAGCGATGACTAGTGTTCGGAATCTTACTTGGAACACGAAACACAATGATAAATTAAAGAGAAGATTGCTACAAGGGTCTTTTGATCCTCGATTTCATCTACACTTGTTAGACGATATGATAAAATGGATTGAAATCCTTATTTTCCGACTAGAAGATAGTTAATGTCTGAAATCTGACTCGGGACCTAAAACACAGTCATAAATTTAAGAGAAGAACGCTACAAAGGTCTCATAATCCTCGATTCCATATGGACTTTCATGGCGATATCCATACTGATCTGACAAAATCAACTGTTATCTGTATTTTCCAACCAGACAATGGCTAGTTTTTGAAATCTTATCCAAAACACAAAACATAATGATAAATTTAAGAGAAGAATGCTATATGGGTCTCTTGATTCTCCATTTCGCAGGACTTTTCGTGTGATTTTTGTATGATATTACAAAATCAACAAAAATCCGCATTTTCCGACCAAACATTGGCTAATGTCTGAAAACTAACCTGGATCATTTGGATTTTCTGGGCGATTTCTATATCGTTTTGACAAAATCAAACGAAATATGTATTTTCCAACATGACGACGGCTAGTGTCCGAAATATTACCTAGTACCCGAATACAATGATAAATTTAAGAGAAGAATGCTACAAGAGTCTCCTGATCCTTGATTCCATCTCGACTTTCCGTGTGATTTCCATACCGATTTACAAAATCGACCAGAAATCGTATTTTCCGATCAAACAATGGCAAGTTTTAGAAATCTGACCGACAACTCGAAAAACAGTGATAAATTTTAGAGAAGAATGCTACAAAGGTCTCATGAACCTAGATTTCATATACACTTTCTGTGCGATTTCCTTACTATTTTAACAAAATCAATCGGAATATGTATTTTTCGACCAGACGATGCCTAGTGTCTAAAATATGACCTGAACTTGAAACACAATCATAAATTTAATAGAAGAATGCTACAAAGGTCTCTTGATACTCGATTCCATATGGACTTTCATGGAAATTTACATGTCGATCTAACAAAATCGACAAAAAAATTTAAGAGAAGAATGCTACAAAGGTTACCTGAACCGATATTTCATCTACACTTTTAGAGCGATTTCCTTATTGATCTAACAAAATCGACCCAAATCCGTGTTTTCCGACTAGACGTTGGCTAGTGTCTGAAATCATATTCAAAAAACGAAACACATTGATAAACTTAAGAGAAGATTGCTACAAGGGTCTTTTGATCATCGATTTCATGTGGACTTTTTAGGGGATCTCTTGGGCGAT
Organism: Cicer chorassanicum; assembly: GCA_037974735.1. NCBI lineage: Eukaryota > Viridiplantae > Streptophyta > Magnoliopsida > Fabales > Fabaceae > Cicer > Cicer chorassanicum. The sequence continues at coordinate 30,125,484 of JBBPBP010000003.1, forward strand.
ATGATAAAATCGATCAAAATCACTATTTTCTTACCAAAGGATAGTTAGTTTCTAAAATCTAACCCGATACCTGAAACACAGTCACAAATATAAGAGAAGAATGCTACAAGGATCTCCTGATCGTCGATTCCATATGGACTTTCATGGCGATTTCCATACCGATCTGACGAAATCGACCGAAATCTATATTTTCTGACTAGACAATGGCTAGTGTCTAGAATCTTACACGAAACACGAAACCTAGTGATAAATTTAAGAAACGAATGTTATAAGGGTCTCTCGATCCTGGATTTAATATGGACTTTCTAGGCGATTTTTGTACGATATGACAAAATCAACCGAAATCCGTATTTTCTGTCTTGACATTGGCTAATGTTCGATATCTGACTTGGAACACGAAACACAGTGATAAATTTAAGAGAAGAATGCTACAAGGGTTTCTTGATCCTTGATTTTATCTACACTTTCCGGGTGATTTCTGTATCGTTCTAAAAAAATCAAACAAAATCTGTGTTTTCCCACATGATGATGGCTAGTGTCTGAAATATTGCCCGGAACCCGAAACACAATGATAAATTTAAGAGAAGAATGCTACAAGGGTCTCTAGATCCTGGTTTTCATCTCGACTTTCTGCGCGATTTATTTACCGATTTTAAAAAATCGACCATAATCCGTATTTTCCGACCAAACGATGGCAAGTTTCAAAAATCTGACCTGCAACCCGAAACACATTGATAAATTTAAGTGAAGAATGCTACAAAGGTCTCCTGAACCTAGATTTCATCTAGACATTCCGACTGATTTCCTTTCTTAGCTAACAAAATCGACTCGAATTTGTATTTTCCAACCAGACGATGGCTAGTGTCTAAAATCTGACCCGAACCTGTAACAGTCATAAATTAAAGAGAATAATGCTATAAGGGACTCCTAATCCTCGATTCCATATGGACTTTCATGGTGATTTCCATACTGATCTAACAAAATCGACTGAAATCCGTATTTTCTGACCGGACACTGGCTATTGTTTGAAATCTTATACGAAATACAATGATAAATTTAAGAGAAGAATGCTACAATGGTCTCGTGAACCTAGAATTCATCTACGCATTCTGAGGGATTTACTTACCGATTGAAATTTTTTACCCAAATCCGTATTTTCCTACCTGACGATGGCTAGTGCCTTAAATCATACCCGAAATACGAAACACAATGATAAATTCAAGAGAAGAATGCTACAAGGGTATTTTGATCCTCGATTTCATCTGGACTTTCTGGGCGATTTCAATATGGATCTAACAAAATCGTTTGAAATTTAAGAGAAGAATTTTACAAGGGTCTCCTGATCCACGATTTCATTTGGACTTTCCGAGTGATTTTTGTACCGATGTAACAAAATCGATCGAAATCCTTATTTTCCGACCCGACGATGGCTATGGTCCGAAATTGGACTCGGAACACGAAATTCTTATTTTCTGACCAAACGATAGTTAGTGTCTGAAATCTAACCTGAAACACAATGATATATTCAAGACAAGAACCCTACAAGGGTGTCCCGATCCTAGATTTCATTTGGATTTTCATGGCGATTTCCGTACCGGTTTGACAAAATCCCCATAAATCCATACTTTTCGATCAAACGATGGCTAGTGTTTGAAATCTTACCCAAAAAACGAAACACAATGATAAATTTAAGAGAAGAATGCTACAAGGGTCTCTTGATCATCGATTTCATTTGGACTTTCCGGGTGATTTCCATACAATATGAAAAAATCGATTGAAATCTGTATTTTCCGACCAAATGATGGCTAGTGTCCAAAATTTTACCTGAAACACATAAATTTAAGAGAATAATGGCTATTTCGTTACCGATCTGAAAAATTCGACCGAAATTCGTATTTTCTAACAACACCATGGCAAGTGTATGAAATCATACCCAAAATACGAAATATAATGATAAATTTAAGAGAAAAATGCTTCAATGGTCTCCTGAACCTAGATTTCATCTAGACTTTTTGAGTGATTTCCTTACCGATTTTATAAAATAGACCAGAATCCGTATCGTCTTACCAAACAATGGCAAGTGTGTGAAATCTGACCCGCAACACAAAACACAATGATAAATTTAAGAGAAAAATGCTTCAATGGTCTCCTGAACCTAGATTTAATCTAGACTTTTTGAGCTATTTCCTTATTGATATGACAAAATCAACCGAAATCCGTAATTTCCGTCCATCAATGGCTAGTGTCTGAAATATAACTCGAAACACTGATATATTTAAGAGAAGAATGCTACAAGGGTCTCTTGATAATCGGTTTCATAAGGATTCTCTTGACAATTCTCGTACAAATCTAAAAAAATCAACCAAAATCCGTTCTTTCCAAAATCTTACCTAGAACACGAAACAAAGAGATAAACTTAAAAGAAGAATGCTAAAAAGGTCTCTTGATCCTCGATTTTATCTGAACTTTCTGGGCGATTTGCATACCAATTTGACAAATTCAACCGAAATCTGTATTTTCTAACTAGACCATGGCTAGTCTCTTAAATCCTACCCAAAACATATTGATAAATTTAAGAGATGAAATTTGCAAGGGTCTCCTGATCCTCAATTTCATCTAAAAAAATCGATCGAAATATGTATTATTCAACTAGGATGGCTAGGGTCTGAAATCGGACCCTGAACACAAAATCTGTATTTTCCAACCAGACGATGGCTAGTGTCCGAAATCCAACACGAAACATGAAACACAGTGATATATTTAAGCAAAGAACTCTACAAGGGTCTCCTGATCCATCTGGAATTTATGGGCAGTTTATGTAATGATCTGACAAAATCGCCAGAAATCTGTATTTTCCGACCAACCAATGGCTAATGTCTGAAACCTTACTTGAAACACAATGGTAAATTTAAGAGATGAATGCTATAACGGTCTCTTGATCCTAGATTTCATTTGGACTTTTCAAGTGATTTCTGGGCGATTTTCGTACCAATTAGACTAAATAGACCGAAATCCGTATATTCCAACCATACAATGGCTAGTGCTCGAAAGTTGACCCAGAATTCGATACACAAGAAATTTTTTTAGAGATGAATGCCTGTAGGTTCTCCTAATCTTCGATTTCATCTGGACTTTTCTAGGGCGATTTACAAACGATTTCAGGGGCGATCTGACAACATCGATCGAAATCCGTATTTTCCGACCAGATGATGGCTTGTGTTTGAAATCTAACCCGTAACCCAAAATACAGTGATAAATTAAAGAAAAGAATGCTATAAAGGTCTCATGATCCTCGATTTCATTTAGACTTTCATGGCGATTTTTGTACTGATCTGACATAATGGACTGAAATCCGTATTTTCCGACTAGACGATGGCTAGTGTCCGATATCTGACCCAGAACATGAAACATAGTGATATATATAAGAGGAAAATGTTACAAGGATTTCGTGATCCTCGATTTCATTTGGACTTTCCAAGCGATTTCATTATGATCTCCTTGGCGATATGACAAAATCAACCAAAATTCGTATTTGTCGACCAGATGATGGCTAGTGTCTGAAATCGGACCCAAAAAACATTGATAAATTTAAGACAAGAATGATACAAGGGTCTCCTGATGCTCGATTTCATGTGGATTTTTCTATGCGATTTCTGGGGCGATATTACAAAATCAACCGAAATGCGTATTTTTTGACCAAACGATGGCTAGTGTCCAAAATCTAACCTGGAATATGAAACACAGTGATAAATTTAAGAGAAGAATGCTACAATGCTCTCCTGGCGATTTCTGAACGATTTTCAGGGCAATATGACAAAATGGACCTAAATTTGTATTTTCCTACCAGACGATGGCTTGTGTCTGAAATTTGACCCGGAATCCGAAACACAGTGATAAATTTAAGAGAAGTATGCTTCAAGGGTGTTCAGATGCTTGATTTCATCGGGACTTTTTAAGGCGATTTATGTATGATTTATGGGGCGATATGACAAAATTGATCGAAATTCCTATTTTCTAACCAGACGATGGCTAGTGTTTGATATTTGACCTGGATCCCTAACAAATAGAATGTTCTTTTGCAACACACACTTGAATTTACTACATGATGTTTTTTAGTTTAAATGGTTGGAGTATTTCAGACCCTTCCCTTACAAAGATGAATTCAGTTTGCTTCATTTTTCTATGCAGGAACAATTGCAAGTTGAAATTGGGAAGACTCGTTCTCAAAATGAAGCATTTGTGAATGTGTTTGGAAAATAACATCCTAGATATGTTCATTATACGAGACTTGGAATAATAATGTCTCAAATCAATGTCTTCCTCTAAAGCTAATGAGAAGATGGACAAAATGGAAACTGAAATCGATAGGCTTAAGAAAAGGAATTCATAATATGATATCTTGAAGGAAAAAATTGCTTTCTTATTGCAAATTCAAAATTCCAGAGAAAACGGTAAAATTGTTTTCTTAGGAACCTATTTAAAATATCTTGTGGGAACTGTTTCTCCATGGTTAAAAATATCAATTGTGGAATGATTGGTTCTAGCTATATGAGAAGTTTAGTTAATTCGTATTTGACAATATTTATCAAGATTAATTGAGATTAATATATACTTAAGATTTTTTTTTTAGGTAACACACTTAGAATCGTCAATAGATGGTAGACGTTCCTGTGAGTCTAGCTACCAGCATGTGGATCATGGAGCAACATCATTAAAGACTATTTAGATATTTTGATGAACTTCTAAGTTTGATGAAGTTGTTTTGTATGTTTAGCCACACCACTAATATTTTGAATATTGAATATTTAAACTACTTTAATTGTTGTTTTAGTTAAGTTCAATGTATGAATTTGTGTTATTACTTTTGAAAAAATTATATGAATTGGATTTAGTCACCATAGTTATATATTTGTGCATTTTAATTATATGGATGATATTTATAAATATTTTTTATTTTAATTTAAATAAAAAAAAAATAGGAAAAATTGGATCATATGTTTGTGATGGTTCAAATTGTTTCAAAACGCATATAGCAACGGTAGGTAATTGTCGCAACTCTATAGGAACAAATAAAATAGAGTGTGTCTAACGATGGTTCTAATTGTTACAAAACTTATATAGAAGCGGTTAGAAACCGTCGCAATAGAAGCGGTTAGAAACCGTCGCAATTGTTGTCGATAGTCAAAGCAGCAGTTTTCTGAGCCATAGCAAAGTGGCCTCACAACGCACACATCTGTAACAGTTGGAGAACCGTCGCAAGCGTCCATTATAAGTGGCAATAATCCTCGCAGGTGTTCTTTTTAACAACAGCAAATTAATTTCTTTTTGTAGTGATTTGAACACTCAATTAATGAATTAAAAAATATATCAAATTTATAAATAATTTATTCATAATAAATTTAAATTATTTAAATTTTGAAATAATTAATATTTTAAAGTAAATAATTTATTTTATTTAAAAAAATTAAACACATAAATAAATTACAAAAAATATATCAGATTGATAAAATTTAAATTAATAAAAAAATAAATTTTAAAATATTTTAAATATTAATTAATAAAATTTATTTAAATTAAGAATGTCATTTTACGTCGTATTATATTTTAAAGCTAATTGATTCGCTAATCTTTATATATAAATATTGTTGAGTTTATAGGTAAAAAATTTTCCTTCCAAAATTGATGACAATTTTGTAATTTTCAACACTTTATCATTTTAGTTAAGTATTTAGTGTTCACATTATTTTATGATTTTATTCATTGCACACTTTCCAAGATGTTTTATATCTCTATTTTTTATTTATTTATATTAATATTAAGATTTTATTTTATTTTTTTTACTTTTGATAATATTTGTTTTTATTTACCTCTTCACCGTTTTCTGTTTATGTATTAATTTATATTAGTTTAATAAAAATTCACAAAAGAATTAGATGCATCACAAATAGAAAAATAATAATAATAATAATAATAATAATAATAATAATAATAATAATAATAATAATAATAATAATAATAAATGACATGATGTGTGTTGTGACACACATATCTTATGTTATGTCGATGTCTGCCACTACACGAAAAACTATCTTTACCTATGGCAAATTTTATCTGTACCCACGGAAAGTCCGTAGGTAACGTAAAATTACTACCGGATTACCCACGGACACAAGTTCGTAGCTATTTCGCTTGTAGGAAAAATTTTACCCACGGACAGGCAGTGGGATATACTTACTTAAGGAACGTCCGTAGGTAGAATGACTTACCGATTCTCCGTGGGTAAAATAATCATAGATTTTCCGTGGGTTAAAACCCAGATACTTACCTACGGATAAGTCACAAGAAACATTACCTACGGACAATCCGTAAAAATTATACTGATTTCTATTTGATAATTAAAATGTTATCTATGACATGTCCGTGGGTAAATTACTGTTTACTCATAGAATATTCGTGGGTAATGAAAAAATATATTCATTCTATTTTGGATTATATTATTTCTTGTATTTTTTTTTAATGTATTTTTAAAATAAATTGTAAGCATATTAACACATTATTGTCAAAACAAAGTGAAGTTTTATATAAATAGTTTTTTCAAAGTACAAATAGTGACTACCAGAAGTCTCAAAATAAACACAACTTACAGTACCATAATTCTCAAAATTAGCACATTGTCACTACCATAAGTTTAAAAATACACATAACAACACTATCGTAAGAATATATATAGATAATGCCTACAAGTCTAAGCAAAATATGTAGTTATAACTACTAAATAAAACAGACACTGAAATCAGTATTACTACTCGCTGTCATCATTGTTAGACTCATCCTCGTCATAATCTGGATGACGACGACGACGGGAGGACTCAGCTTGTATGGAAGCAACACTTTTTGCCAATGTTGCTACCTGCATCTGAAGCTCTGTAGTGCGCTGCTCTGATTGTTGAACCTCCTCTTGTCGACGTTGCTCTGCTTTCCTTAGCTCCTCCCGCGCCTCTAGTGCCTTGTGTTTTGCCGCTTTTGCTCGCTCCTCAAATGTTGCTATCTGTGCAGCTATCTCGTTAGAGTGCTGAGACAAGACATTGGTGCAACCTGTAGATGTACGAGAATCTACGACTAGACTTGCGACACCTGGTCTATAAAGCGATGATCTATCTCCAGCACCATAAATACGCCCTTTATTCTTTCCCCCAACAGATTGGACCCATATGTCTAAGCGAGCTTCTGCATTAACCATTTGGCTACAACTACTAGATGTTTCCCCACCTTTGGAGGCTTGCTGCAACTTACTTTGAAATTACTTTTACAAGAAATACAAATTAAATAATGAATGATTTAATATTTCTTACATATGTTTTTTTTTATCTTTCATCAACTCAAGAGTTGTCCTTCTTCTTAGTGTGAGTTTTTAAAAAGACCTCATCCAATGTGGGGTCTCTATCTAACTCTTCAACCTTACAAAAAATAAAAAATAGCATAAATATGAATAAGATGAGAGCCACATTTCACCAGCAAAGGAAAACAACAAAATATTTCAGCAAAATAGATCTATGCATTTTGAAACAACACAATAAAACAATAAAAATAGCAAATAGTAGGCATGTCCTTGAGCTAAACATTAAATGGTTATCCAGTGAAGACTTTGACATAGAAAATGTACCGTCTGAATAGTATGTTCAGCAAGGGATATAGATCCACCAGTATGGACAGCTCCTCCTTTAGAAGAAGCACGATTTTTCTTAGCTCGATTTGATATCTCCTTATATGATGGATCCATCCATATCTTCTCAAGATCATTCCAAATAGTTTCACCCATCCAAGTTGGACACTCGCTTCTTTCTCACTTGCATTAACATATCAGAAAGACGCATTGATCCTTTTGTATTGAAGATATTCTTAATCTGAAAATTGTGCTCAGGCAACCAAACAACTTTCTCCTGCAACATTACATTACAAATAAGTTATAATGTATTAATTAGTATCCACACAAGAGTTGAACTCATTAACAAGATATATAACATAATCATACACCGAATTTGTCGAACCAGCGCTCCAAAGTTAATTTTGGGATTGCTCCCCAACTAGGATACCGATCAACATATTGTGATGTAATGACTGAGGTGAGTGCCCTCGATGCCACCCTACACGGTAACCACCAGCAAACAATTTTCAAACAACATAAAATTTTAAAAAATAGTTTGAAACGAACCATAAACCTCATGTTGTAATGAAAAGTTAATCGGAACTAGTTACACACCCTCGACCATCCGGCCATATGATTGTTCTCCCATCAGGCGCAACCCCATGACTAGAATTAGAGCATCGTGAGCCTTGAGTCTTATTACCAGTAGCAACAGGTGTTGAAGTTGGTGGATTAGCGGAAATTGAAGTATGTCGTGAGGCAACAGATGTTGATGGTTGTGACGGAGAATGATCAACAGTTGGGGAAATGTTGTCTTTTGGGACAAAACCCGGTGTGGGCATCATCACTATAATTGGTTCAGATTGATGCACCTTACTATGTGCGGGTGGAAGGACTGCAACTTGTTGGGTAGGAGGCTTAAAATGTTGCTGGGCGGGATGTCGCACATATTGTGAGGTTGGTGTAGTGACATTGGCATCTAATGGCAATTGATCAATTGTTGCTTGTACCTACTGAGCTGCTTGAGTTACCTTATGCGGTAAAATTATGCGAATTTTCTTCAAACGAAGCTTGAGTCTAATCTTTTCTTTTAGAGTCCTCTATAAAAAAATAAGATGAATAAAAACAATTAGCACACACAATAGGAAACACAATTCAAGATTATCAACTCTATAATATTAAAGAACCTGCATCTAAAACTAATATATAAAAAAGGTAGAATATGAAGATTTATACAAATAATCAACTGTTATTTATACTTACTAAAAATTCAAACGTCAATTGAAGAATCATCCTCATCTTCATCACCCATATCACTATCATTATCAATTGGAATATTTGGAACAAACGTTACATTGACTTCTTCATCGCTATGTGTTTCATCATGCAAGCCAACCATTTCTTCAATATCAGTTAATTGTTCAACATGTGCCATATCTTCATCTTGATATGGCATGTCCACATCGACACCGTCCACCTCTACACGACCCATAGGCTTTGTTTTGGTAACTGCAGACCAGTGACGCTTATCAGTTCGCATTTCAGGATAGGGTACATAATACACTTGTCTAGCTTTTTGTGCAATTATGAAGGGATCATAGAGATCATATTTCCGATTCATCTTGACATCTACAATATCATATTGTGGATGAACTTTGGTTCCTCTGTTCCGTATAGGATCAAACCATTGGCAATAAAACAAGGCTACCTTGTGAGGTAATTTGTAATACTCTAACTCGAAGATATGTTGGATGACTCCGTAGAAATCATCTTCTCCTCCTCCAGTAACCCCTTTTACATAAACTCCACCATTTATGGTTTTCTTACCCTCAGACCAAGCTTTTGTGTGAAATTTGTACCCATTAATGTAGTACTTGTGCCAAGTTTTGACCATTGAGTCAGTACCCCAAGCTAATGATAACAAGTTAGGGTCGGTCACACCATTTGCCTTGTCACTGGCCTATACAAACATGATATTCACAATAGTTAGGTGAGAAGTTCTAATTTATTTGCAACAAACTTCAATAAAGCACTTACATATGCACGAAACCATTCTGGGAATTCTCCATGTATACTAGTTTGAGATATATGATCTTCTTCAATAATGGAATTAGAGTGCAAAAACGCGCTGGCAATAATGAGAGAATTGTTATTACATATATTTGATAAATATGTGGGGTTTGTGCTTTAGACTTCTTACTCAATATATGGCTTGACCTCGTTGCAATTGATGAGGATGTGTACATGAGCAGATCTTCTTTCAGCATCACTCAACCAATGTGTTTGGGCCTTCCCACTAGGACGTCCTAATTGATTGCTAATTGACAGTGTTGTTGCGACAACATCATTTAATTTTGCAGCTTCATTACGCTAGCTTCTATCAAACAAAGAGATTGTTTTGAAATAGTGGGAACAAAAAAATGTTGTCTCTCGATGTAAGTATGACATACATATTGAGCCCTCCACTCTAGCCTTGTTTTTCACTGTGCGCTTAAAATCACCCATCATTCTGGAAAAATGAGAGCCATAACTTAATAAATGTGGACATATCTAGAAAAAAAAATGAAATCTTTAATGGTGAATATAAAATACCTTTCAAATGGATACATCCATCGATATTGAACTGGACCACCAAGTTTTGCCTCATACGGGAGGTGAATTAGAAGATGCTCCAATGAATCAAAGAATCCTGGTGGGAAGATTCTTTCAAGTATGCATATGATGAATGGAATATTTTCACCCAATTTGACCAATTCATCATGTCTTAAGGTATTGCTGCACAAGCCCGTAAAGAATTGACATAATTCTGTTAGTGGTTTCCACACATGGTCAGGCGATGAACTAAATGCAAATGGAAGCAAACACTCTATAAATACGTGACAATCGTGGCTTTTCATCCCATTCATTTGTCCTTTATTAACATCTGCACATCTTGCCAAGTTAGAAGCATACCCATCTGGCATCTTAAGCTCCTTTATCCATTTACAAACTTTCTTTGCCTCATTAGACGTAAGGCAATAATTTGCCTTAGGTTTTGTCATTTTTCCATTGTTATGTGGAACCAACTCCAAATCGCTACGTTGGCAAATGATGGCCAAGTCCATTCTTGCTTTTTCATTGTCCTTAGTCTTGTTCTTAACATTCATGACAGTGTTAAACACATTATCAAAGAAATTTTTTTCTATGTGCATGACATCTAAGTTATGCCTTAATAAATTATCTTTCCAGTATGGAAGATCCCAAAATATGCTTCGTTTAGTCCAATTATGGCTAACTCCATATCCAAACAATTTAGAAATTGCATTATCTATCACTCGTGGAATATTGTGAACCCAACTCCATATTTCTTCACTAGTCAATATTGGAGGAGGTTCATCCTTAACAACCCTATTTTTAGTGAACCCTTTTTTACTTCTTCTAAAGGCATGATTATGAGGTAAGAAACGACGGTGACAATCGAACCATGAATTTTTGCCACCATATTTTAAGGTAAAAGCCTTATTCCCATCCATACACACTAGACATGCCAACTTACCTTGAGTACTCCATCCAGATAACATGCCATAAGCAGAAAAATCGTTAATTGTCCACATTAAGGTTGCCCTCATGACAAAGTTTTGTTTCATGGAAATATCATAAGTCAAAGCCCCTTCACTCCACAACTTTTGAAGCTCGTCTATTAAAGGTTGTAAATACACATCAATGTTTGCTTTTGGGTTAGATGGTCCAGGTATGAGACAATTCAAAAACATGAATGGTTGAGTCATGCACATTTCAGACGGGAGATTATACGGGGTCACAACAACAGGCCAACAAGAATATGGGGATGCAGATGCCTGAATGTATGGTGTGAAGCCATCAGAACATAAACCAAGCCTTACATTTCTTGGTTCATTTGCGAAATTTGGATACCTTGCATCAAAATGCTTCCAAGCTTCCCCATCAAACGGATGACGTAAAATTCCTGAACTTGATTTGTTATGCTGATGCCATCTCATTTGGGCTGCAGTTTCCATTGACGCGTACAATCTTTTTAACCTAGGAGTGATTGCCATATAGAACATCCTCTTAACTGGAATGTCTTTGTGGTTACCTATCCCAGGCTTACGAGGAACATATCGGGGTTCATGACAAAACCTACACTCTAGATCTACACTGTTATCTTTGTAATACAACATGCACCCTTTAACACAACAATCCATTTTCTCAGACTTTAATCCTAACACGGTCACCAATTTTTTCGCTTCGTAAAAGTTTTTTGGAAGTGAATCCTTAAAAGGACACACATCTACAAGCATGCTTGCAAAGAAATCAAGACATTTATGTGGAACATTCCAATTTAATTTGCAGGCTAAAAGTTTCACGAATATTGAAAGTTTTGAATCAGAAGCCCCCTCATATAAGGGTTTGTTTGCAGTAGTTAACAAATCATAAAAGTCCTGAGCATCATCATTTGGGGGCTCTTCAATAATTTCTTCCTCGTTGCCCTCATCACCCATATTTTGGAAGTCATACGTTGGACTGAATGCATCATCGACCATATGTTGCAATAAATTAAATGGATCATCGTTATCAATCTACCCACTACTACTTGGAACATTTTCTGGGTCAATATGTGGGGCTTCTTCACCATGCTCAGTCCAATACCAATAATTTGGTTGGAACCCAAACCTATATATACAAGTGAAGTTTGACTTCACTTGCAGACAATACACCTCTACACATGCAATTGTGACAAGGACATCTGATGCCACCATCTTTTACAAACTGATTTCGACTTATTGCCTTCGTTATAAACTCTTCAACACCTTTTGCGAAGGCTGGTTTCAACCCCCCTCGTTGAACATAAAGTCTATCATATACCCAACTACGATCAAGGTGGTAGCCATCCATATTTTGAAGGACAAACAAATAATGGACGATATCTATACAAATCACAAACAAATTATTACTCAATAAAGTATAGATAACAAAATATAATAAAAAAGTATACATAACAAAATAAAAATGCAATCATAGTATGCATTATGTTCTGCCATAGTGTGCATTTTGCAATCATAGTGTGCATTCTGCACTCATAAAATGCAATCATAGTGTGCATTCTGCAATCATAGTGTGCATTCTGTTCTGCCATAACATGGCCAGTGAGTTCTAATCACATTTGAAATACCCTATATTATTGGAAAGCACAAAAACAATTTGAGCAAATAGTGTGCATTAAATTATTTTTTTAGGTAATTAATAGTTGTTTCAAATGTTATGAAATACAGACATAGACAGAATCATCGAACATAACGCTGATGCATAAACATTAATATCAGACATCAGATACATTTTTAATCTAGAACATGTCATATTTCAAACACGCTTTTAATCTAGAACGTTACCAATTATTTTATAGAGAGAAAAAAAATATTCACTGCATTGCTTTTACATAATCCAAAAGTAGAAACTTATTAAAGACTAATTTATTACACAATCCAATAACATCATTCAATTAGAAATTTTCTTCCTATAAACATATTAATGTGAGAAAAAATAATCAGAAATAGGGTAAATGCTTATTAAGATCCTATAAGTCTGGAACAAAACTAGATACATGAAGTAGTATAAAATAAAGTAGATACCTAAAAAAGTAACCTAAACAATGAGAGTCCAAAATGTAACACCGACACTTAGAATTGAAGATATGTAATTGATGTAGTCTTGGTATAACCATCCCTCCTGCACTCACTCAATTTAAGGGTAAGAATGTTCAGCTGTTATGTTATACTTCAAGTTACTGCCACACGAGACAAACTAGCTTTATTATATTTGAATAGTTCCTAAGTGTGTAAATTCTCCAAAACGTGGTTTGTATCTGTGAGGATATGCTTGAAAGGTCAAAGCTTATCCTGCGAGCAGGCATTATGGTGTCCTATAGCTGTTGGCCCCTAAGCATATGCAATTTACTCTCTTCCATATACTTTCATGTTCGGACAAGGAGAAAACAGTCCTTTGAATTCATCAATGTTGGTAAGTTGTTTCAGTTAGCAATATAGTTGTGAATGATGCAAGTCTGAATCCAACATTTGCATTTTTCTATTCTTCTAAATGCTACTAGCACGTCAAACATAGATATATTGAGAATATATTATAATCTTTTTTAATTTTCCTTTTCTGGAATCCCAAATGCACACTAAGTTATAAGCAGAAACATTTAAAGCCGGCTACTGATTTTTTTATATGATTTATGACATATAAGTAAGCTTCTCTATCTTATAAAATGGGGGAATCACATACCATAAAACAATCACCATTTCAGCATCTAGCTTTCTGTCCTCAACCTTTTTGCATATCATGGGGTTTGCCAAAATTTTAATTAGAACCCTATAAATGAAATGTTGCTTACAAACGACATTGCCTTGGCTTTGTCTTAGAAAATTTATATGAGATTAGCTATCTATCATTAATCAATTAAGTAAACATATTCCAAGTTATTTAATCTATTTAAATTGCTTTAGAAGGAGAGAAAAATCTTGCCAACATTTTTTGATTATGATCTTACAAACTTAAATTGTGCATTTACTAATTATAAAGCATAATTAAGGAAAGTTAAACCAAGAACAAAATCATTATTAATTTGGACCAAAATTGAAATCATAGTCTACAACTACCAAACCAAAAAAAATAGAAAGAAATTGAAAGCAAGTGCCTTTTCTAAACTTTCTCTACTTATGCATATAGAAACCTAACATTGAAGCGTTACCACATTGGCTATATCCACAGACAAATATAAAAACAGAACATACGATATATTTAATTAGGATGTGAAACAAACAGTGATACTATTCTAAACTATAGCTTTTTATTCACTTTTATAACATAAACCAAGAACACACTTTCATCACTTTGAGTCTAATTTGAAAACATGCTTAATATAACTTGTCATAGTAATTTCAACTAATACATTGTTAACTACAACACAGGAGTAGAAAACATCCCACAATCAGTAACAAAATAAAGGAATTTTCACCAAATGAGGGGTGCTGACTTGCTAAGATTATTACCATTAAGTAAATATGTTGCTTGAAATTACATTACAAACAAAGGAGACATCAAATAAACCAAATATCATAAAGGCATACCTGTTGGAGATCCTGATCAGAGGCACTATGGTTAATAGATGTTTGAATTGCCACAGGTCTTGAAGAGCACAAAATGCGTCTAATCTAGTAAAGGCAGCAAGAACAATGACTTGTAAGAAAGAAAGATAAAACCCAAAATAAACTACAACACTATTACCTACAACATTATTAACTACAACATTATGTAAGACAAACAAAGAATCATATCTAAAGAATATGAGTAATTTCAGATTTGAAGGAAAATGGTTAGGGTTTTAAATAAAAATTGGGGCTTTTTTAGATAATAGTAAAGAAAGTATAAGCACATATGACACGAAAAGGAAAGCTGATTTCGGTAAGACTCGATCTCAATCGTAGTTCAGATTGAAGTCAGTTCAGCGAGGGCGACCGCAAAAGTCACCGAGAGAAGAAGAAGACCCAGGAGCACGATAATAAAGGAAGATAACTTACCCTTGAGAGAGAGCGATCGTTAACAGTCTGGGTCGGCAGGGCGAGTTGGAAGAAGAAGAAGTCTGGGTTTCGCGTGGTTTCTGAATGAGTGATGAATGAGTGGCTTTTTTTTGTTTTGTGAATAAATGAGTGGTTTTTTTGTTTTGTTTACCTACGGGTGAAAAAGAAATTACCTACGAAGAAGTTACAGTTAAAATTACACGAAAAAATTTCATAAAATTTAAGCGGGAGTATCATTTTTTTTTCGTTACCCACGGATTTTTTTAATTTTACCTACGGAATAGCCGTCGAAATTAATTAAAAAAAAACAATTTATTTTATAAAAAAATACCCCCAGTTTTTCCGTAGATAACAACTAATTTAGCTACAGACTGAGATCCGTAGGTACACAAGTATTTTCTTGTAGTGTGCGTAAGAATTTTAGGCCTCAATAAAATTATAATTTTAAGTGTATTTAAGCTTAGAAGAAATTAAAAAAAAATATAAAAGTATAACAATAAAAGGCATCACAAGTGTTAAAAGGTGCAAAAATTGGCATTTAAAATTGCTTTTTTAGCTCTAAAATGCATCTATTTTTTATTTTTTTTTTATTTTATCAAGTCTTGCTTTTTAGTTTGTATTAGGCTTCAACAAGGATTATGTCGATCTTATATTGTGCAATTTTTTATACTCTATTGTACTACATCTTCAAATATCAACTTTATATTGATTGCTTTTTATATTTAGTTATACAATTTTAAAAAGTTTTAAATATAATTTTGTTGAAAAATTTTAATCGTTACTTTGAAAATATAATTTTTTTGTGCATCGCACGAGTATATAATCTAGTTTTATCAAACACATCAATTCGTTTAACAACCATCAATTATATGCTTATTTCACCAAATAGAGCCTTAACGTTATTACATGACACTCTTTTTTTTTTTTTTGAAATATTGGGAAGGGAGAAATTCACTACAAGAAAGTTTCAAATTTCCGTCAAAATTTTTTGTGGAAAAGAGATTCATCTAAAAAAACATAATAGTATTTAATAGGAACTTTGTCATAGGAAATTTCTATTTAGTCAAATATTTTTAATGTACAAAATACGAGGCCATTTGTGGGGAATGTGTTCCTCACAAACTACTAATTTGACCGTTGCACGCCATTTTCGACCAACTAGTTCTTTGCAAATTTTAAAAATAAGATTGTTGCATAGACACTATTAGTGATGTAGTGGGTGCAGCCTTTTCAGATGTTTTTCGAAGACCTAGTTCCTCGCAAATATTTGAATATGACAGCTGCATATTTACTATTTATTTTGCAATTTATTTCAATTAATTTAAATGATTTTTTCATTTTTATAATCATTTTGAATTAAAAGAGTTTAAAAATAAAAATTAAATATTTTAATTAATTAAAAAATTTAATACAAAAAAAACTAAAAGAAATACTCATTAACTTGTGAGGGACAATGTTCTTAGGAAAAGTTTGAGTGGAAAAATGTATTTTAAACTTTAAGATTTGCGAGGAAAATTTGTCGTATGAAACGTTTTAGAGGGAAAGTGAATATGAAATTTCAAAATTTGCAAGGAACTTTGTGCCTAATAAACGTTGGAGTGGAAAATTGAATTTTAAAATTGAAACTTTTCGAGAAACTATATTCCTTGTAAATAATGAGATCTAATTTTTCCATAAAACACATATTCCTCTTCATTGTTTCATCATTGAATCTTTTTTCATCATTTCATCTCTTCTATTCACTATCTTCTATAATATATTCAACTTTTTCCCCTCCTCCTCCTCCTTCAATATTTTATATCTCATTCTTATTTATGTTTTTTTTTTTATTTAATCTATTTC
>JBBPBP010000003.1:30154121-30185809 GCA_037974735.1 Cicer chorassanicum
AGGGGGGGGGGGGGGTGAGAAGAGTGTGACTAACATCGCTGATAACAGTAAGGGTCGGGATGTTACACCCTCACCGTTATCGGCGATGTTAGTCACGACCTTCTCGCCCCCTATCCACTCAGTGGAAATAGCGAGATTTTGCCTTCCGTGGGATTCGACCACGGTACCCAGGAGATAAGTACCGCCTCCACACAATCCCACTACCAATTGAGCTAGTAACTCGTTATTTCCACTGGATGGATAAGGGGGCGATAAGGTCGTGACTAACATCGCCCATAACTGTAAGGGTCGGGATGTTACACCCTTACCGTTATCGGTGATGTTAGTCACGACTTTCTCACCCCCTATCCACCTAGTGGAAATAGCGAGTTTTTGCCTTCTGTGGGATTCGAGCCCGGTACTTGGGAGATAAGTACCGCCTCCACACAATCCCACTACCAATTGAGCTAGTAGCAGTGTGAGGTAAGGGTCGGGATGTTATAGTGTGACCAATGCATTTTCAAAGAGAAGGTAAATTTTCAAAATCCAAATCAATAAAAAAAATAATAACCTTGTATTTCTACCAATATTTGATCATGTAATCTGTGAGACAAATCCATTTTCACAAGACCACGAGAAAAATGGCTAAATGAATACTAACATGTAGCTTCATCAAGAGGATACAAACTTCAACTCCTTCAACAATAGTAAATGGAAATTTGAAAGCAAGTATTATTGCAGGAGCCCCAAGATCCAAACCCAACATTGAGTATTAATTTGTTTTAACTTGTTAATTAGGATTGAAATCCATAAATATTTTCAATATAGATTTTAAATTTATCAATTAAAAAATATTAAGAGTAAAAAAAGTTATAATATACAGTAAAGTTATTAATATTATTGATATCATAATATAAAGAAAAATTATCACATTTTCTTACATGCAAAATCATCAATTTTTTTAGTATAAATATTTCTATGGAAATTTTCTTTGATTATCTAATGGAATTTGAACAGTTAATACATTTTATCTTGGTGATGTTATGTCATATGTGATGTAACATCCTAAAATCAAGGATTCAGGGTAATTAGTGATATTGGTAAGATTGAGGTTGATGAATAAGTTGGGATGATACTAGTAATGCAACACTTTGTCTCCTCGAATGGATATGGTGGCAATGTTAGAGGTTGACACCAATCTTTATGGCCCTCAAAGGATAGTCACCTAGTGGTACTCAAATGATTTCCCCATCAAATAAGGGTTTTCTAGCTTCATTTCTCCCGATTTTCCCCTCTTCTCTGCCGTTTAGGCAAGGTTCCTCAAAATGAGCATTCAAATTGGCCATTTTGATGTCAAAGACTAATGGTGCTTTCTTGGTAGCTCATGCTTTATGTTAGCTTTGTTGAAATTTTTATTTTCAACAGTGTTTCTTTGTTCTTCAAGGAGGCCATGAAGCATTCTATTGTAGCTTCTTGGTTAGCATTGATTGAGCCACCCTTCTAGAGTCAACATGATACTTCATTTTTTTACGCTACCATGCTATAATGGATTGGTAACCAATCTAAGGATACCCTTACTTGCACCAATGATCTCAACAACAATAACATGATATAGAAGATGCTTTGGAATATCAACAACCCGCCTAAACAACTTCAATTCATATGGAGAGTTGTCTTGATTTTCTTCCCAATTAGAGATAACATAAGAAAGAAAGGCATACCCCACTCATCCTGTGCCCTAAATATGCATTCCACATTGAAATCCTAAATTATGCATCAAAGCTACTTAGATCTTGTTTGGCTCACCCCTATGCCTTACCTTCAGTCAAGCTTTAGACAATAAGGGCTTGTTTGATTCACATATCCAAAACTCTATTTTAGTATTTTAAAATTTAAAAACTAAAAAACTTGTTTAGATTACTTGTTTTTAAAAACTGTTTTGTGAAACTATTTTTAATATTATACTTTTTAAAACAAAAAAAGCAAAACAGATAAATAGTGTTTTACTTTTCATTTTTCTATTCTTTTTAACTCTCTAGTAAAAAACTGTTTTAAAAATTGGAGTTGCTTAACAGATTTTTTTTAAATTTTATTTTTAAAAACAATTTTCTAAAATTTATTTATAAAATAGTTTTCAAAAACTAAAAAGTAAAACACAATCAAACAAGCCCTAAGTTTGTGATTGGTTTATGAACTTCATTCTAACTAGAGAAGTTGCGAAGATTGAAATCATCACCTTTATGGGATACAAATTTTAGAAATAATGTGGTTTTGAATCCAAAAAACAATGTTTTAAAGCAATATTTTCCAATTCAAAGCTGTTTGGCCAACCTCTTCTTAGGAAAGGAAACTAGGGTCAGGTTATGTGGAATCCTCCTCATGTGGACTTTATAAAAGTGAATTTTGATGCACACCTTATTGACGTTCACCTTTTGAATATGCAAAGGCAACAAATGCCAAAGGTGTTTTGAAAGCTTTGGATTTCACAAACTCTTTAAATATGAGAAACGAATTGGGATAATCATTTCCCCAAAATGAATTGGGATCTCATAGGTAAACGTTGTATTTCTCTTTTGGACCATGAATTCGTTTATTGTTTTAATTTTGTTAGTAGAAAGGGAAAATGGGTTGCTCAATTGTTATCTCGTGAGTCTTTAAGATAACCTAATAATTATTGGATGTCCTAATGTACAACCTTATTTGTGTAGTGTTCCCTATCTTTTTGATGGTGCATACCTCTTACTTTTCCTAATAAAATTTCTTTGTTATTAAAATAATTTAATAAAGTAGTTGCCATTGTTAGTACCATTCCAAACATGCCAAAGTCAGTTTTAGGGGTCAAAGGGAGGGGAGTTTGAAGAATTTGATTAGCTTCAAATGGAAAAGATGTGTCTTTCATTGTTTAAGAATTCCTATCATTTTGATTGTCTAGAGAGAGATCTTTAACCATGAATAATGTTGAATTCGGAGGTTGCATACTCTACACTTTATAGTCATTTTGGTTGTGAAGCCAACTTTTCAACTAAATGTTAGGATTACCTTAATGATCCAAGTTGTGCTTTAAATGCTCTGCCATGAAAAGCTTGGATTAATACCTTAAGTAGCATGTAAGAGAGAACACTTAGGGAAATATCTAGCTTTTAACAATTTATATACTAAAGACAATTAAGGCTCGTTTGATATATAAAATATGATAGAGACAGGATAAAATAAGGAGCAAGATAGAGACAGGATGTGATATGGACATGTATGAAGTTATCATGTCATGTGTTTGATGTGCATATATGATAACAAATTTGATAAGATTAGTTTATCACATCTAGTGTTTGATACACAACAGATAACCAAATGATATGATTGACATTTTGATAAAATGACAAATTTGTCCTCGTAATCTATTTAATCCTTTTTTTCTTTCAAAATAACATTCATATATATAAACAAAAAATAGTACAGAAAAATGTTAATAATTTATGAAGTAATTTTATATACTTGAAAATATTGTTTACACTACTAAAAAAACATATAATATCAAAATACAAATATTATTAAATTTTCCAACACACTATATCAAATTAAAACTATCGACTACTTAGTAGCCATAAAGTATCATAAAAAAACAATATGTTGTATTATATGAATCATCAAACCATATAAAATAAGCCAACAAAAGTAAAAATGTACTAAAGTTCGATAAGTAAAATCAAGTACAATAATACAACTAGTAAATCAACGACTTAACAAATGCAAGACGATCAACATCTACTGTAGCAAAACGCTCTTGTGTTATTAGCTACATTTTCTTCAACTCATTCATAATGTTTCTTGAATCATCAAACACATCTTTAGCAACACCTAGACGATTTGCAACTTCACCCAATCGTTCTGAAATTTTTTCAAGCCAATTCCCAAAAGTTTTTCTAACTCAGAAATACCATTAGCAATAATATGTGCTTATCTATTTCTTCTCTTTGATTGAATTTCCACTTGGTCATTGTACAACTTAATCATATTTTTCTCTTCATCACAACCAAATGCACTTTGATTTAACATATCATAAATTATTCCATAAAACTAGCTTTAGCCTCTTCATTGCAGATTTGATGTGTGGCTTTACCTTAATTCCACATCCAAGAAACTTTTCCTCCAATTTTGCCTCGACCGTTGTTAAGATGTTTGCTTTGAATTTTCCATTATCACTGTTGTTAAGATCTTAGACAAATGTTCACAACTTCAATCAATATATCAAGAAGGGCTTCATCCTCATTTTCAGACCATGTTTTACGATCTCTCTTCATCTTGTTACTTGATTGTGTGCTAAACTCATATTCCATTCCTATTGTACTACCAAATTATAAATAATATAGTATTTCAATAGTTCAACATCAATAAAATAGAAAACAAATCACATATAGGATTGAAATATATATAATGAGCAAAAGTTTGAAAATATAAAATAAACCATAAAGTCATTTGTTCCAATATGCAAGATTCCAAACATAATAAGCAAAGGTGCTAGTATAGAGGCGCACCTAAGAAAGGGGAAGGTGAATTAGGTGTTTAGAAATTTCTAGTTTTTAGAGACTTAGTGGATTACTTTTCTGACTATGATTAGAGTATAGTAAAATATAAATGGCAGAAAAATAAAGTGCACAAAGAATTTATCTTAGTTCCCCTTACAACCAAGGGTACGTTCAGTCCTCTTGCACACGACAAGAGATTTTCAAATATTATTAGAATAAGTACAAGTCTAACTCTAAAACTTCAGTTAGAAACTCCTAACAATGTGCCTAAGATAGCACACCACTATCTTAGTTTACACTACTTGATGAAAATACACCACTTTCTTCAAACAACACAATAACTTAGTTAATATACAATAATGATTTTGACTGTAATCAAGAGGGTATAACATTTGATGCTTTCTTGTACAATGATAACAGTCTAATATAATTTCAAGTACAATAGAGAACCTTTCTCAAAGATATGACAATGTAAAATATGTACTTGAAATATGAAAGTATAACTTTGAATAATTCACAAAATATTTCAAAAAGTTGTTCAAAGTTGTTCTAAGATTCTTTTAATGGATCTCTAAAATTTTCAAAAAGTTTTTTAAGGTTCTGAAGTTAAATCTGAATCTAGGAAGTATTTATACACCATAGACATCACTTCAGATCAGTGACAATCGTTCCCAGAAGAAGGATGAACATATGCATTGATCCAGATTGAATCAAAACTGAAAATTGCATTGCTTCGCAGTTGTATTCGGCTACAGCCTAAGTGTATTCGAATACTGTTCTATAACGTTCAAATTTTTCAAATAATTTGTGCTTGTATTCGAATACAGATTCATGTAGTTTGTAACACCCCAATATTTTCATATATATTATGTATGTGTCTTTTTAGTAATTATCATGATTTATTATTTAATTAATAATTATTCTATGTATAAAAAAAATAGTGACTCAATCTTTTACTCTCCTTCATGAAGAGATTTTATTAAAATTCATGGTGTTGTCTTTACATAATGTAACTTTATGTCCTTGTCTCAACCAATTAAGAGAGGATATAATGTACACTCCTTCATTCTTGACACCATGCACCCATTTCTCTCTTCTCCTTAACACCTTTAATTTATTTTTGAAATGAAGATTATAAATTTAATTATGAGTTATTTGTGCAATTAAGAGAGGACAACAAAAAGACTACTCTCCTTTTTATATCTCATACATTCCTCTCTTTAAACCAAAATTATGATTTTATTTTAATTCTCTACAAAAATAATTCTATACAACTTTTGATTTCGTAACTATTGGATAAAAAAATTAAAAAGGTGATGTGACACCCTCTAATTTATTTATTTAATTAAAAGGGGTGGTGTGACACCCTACAATATATGGTGAACTCTACTAGTTAATCCTAATTAACTCATACACATAAATACACATGATTTCAATTGGCTTTGTAACAACCTAATAAAATTAAAGAAATAGTAACCATTGGTAGCATAATTTTGGAATTAAGTGCACTTCAATTTTAGACAAGATATCAATGGTAATACTGCAACGTAAATAGCTATTGAAACCCCGATATTGTAACAGTCTCACAACTGCTTCTTCTATTCATACATTTCCATTAGGCCCTCTTGCTGTCAAACCTATTTGTCATTCGTACACTCCCAAAATAATTTTCTAAGTCGTAAATCCCAATGTCTATTCGCGTTGAATTCATCATTGCCTCATTAGCTACTTCTCGTGCGAATTTAGAGGTGTTAAGAAAGAAAGCGCCTAAGGTAAGGGCTTTTCCCCATGCAAGGTTAGGCTAGATATTAAATTAATAGTTTGTAAGATATTGATATGATGTCTTGATGTCTAAAAAGGAACATGTTGATTTTATATTTGCCTTAAATAATTTAACTATAATGTTTTGTTTTTATGAGTAATATGTTTGCCTTGATAAACTTAATTATAAAATTTTGATTTTTTATTATTATAACATGAGTAATATGCTTGCTTTCATGTATTTGATGTAAGGTTGCGATTTTTGTATTGTCTAGGTGTACTTTATTATAAAGTTATGATTTTTATTATGACCTCATGAGTAATATGTTTGTTAGGATGTTTTCAATTTAAAGTTTTTTGTGCTATTTGATTTTAAAGTTTTGATTTTTATGAATAATATATGAGTCTTGGGGGAATTGATGAAAATTTTAATTTTTAATTGTGATAACATGATTAAGTTGATTTTTGTGATG
This sequence comes from Cicer chorassanicum, assembly GCA_037974735.1. Lineage (NCBI taxonomy): Eukaryota > Viridiplantae > Streptophyta > Magnoliopsida > Fabales > Fabaceae > Cicer > Cicer chorassanicum. Next base: position 30,160,858 of record JBBPBP010000003.1, read on the forward strand.
TGTTTAGTGGTAAACCTTGATTTGTATGCCTAAATGACTAATAATGGGAGAAATTTAATAGAAGAAGAAATAAAGTTTATATTTGTATGAGTTCTTTGTTATTTGGGTTTTGATGCCTATCAATAACACGTCGCTAATCAAATTTTATAGTTATAAAATGAAAGTTGTGACTTTAAGACATTTCTTTGTGTGTTTGTGTGTTATACTTTTGGGATAACAAAATTACTAATTCTTGATTGTAAGCATCAATGAGAATTAAACTTTGATGTCATATGTGATTAAAATTTAACCTTGAATATTATATCTTTGTGGTTTCCTAAGTGGCTAGTGATTTGTGTTTTAAATATTGTTATCTTTGTGGTTGTCTAAGTGGCTGGTGATTTGTGTTTTAAATATTGTTATATTTGTGGTTGCCTAAGTGGCTGGTGATGTGTGTGTTGGACATTGTTCTCTTTGTGATTATCTAAGTCGTTGGTGACATGTACCTTTTGAGCATCATTATCATTTCATGACATATCATATGCATCTTTGTGAACGCCTGTGTGGCTGATTTAATTTTCCCCATTGGTATGGGTGACTTCTGTGTGGACGCTTGTGTGGCTGGTTTAATTTTCCCCATTGGTATGGGTGACTTCTGTGCGGACGCCTATGTGGCTGATTATATCCGGATTATATACTTTTAGGAGCATGCATAACTTGCATACATTTGCATACATTTTATTTTTATTTTTGTTTTGATCTAATTATTTTCTCTACGGTGAGTTGCTACTTGGTTTATTTAGATGCATTTTATGACTTTTGATACATCCTTGGGAACTATTAAAGAATCAATTTCTTTAAATCTTTTATTACAAAAAGATTTTATATTCATATTTTATGGCTTTTAATTTATTATTTGGTTTAATTTTTGTTGTGGGATGAACTGACCCCTTACACCAACATTTAGGTACTAATGATCTCAAAGGGTTGCATGAATGATGTTTGTTTGGTGCACGCGTGGGAAAATGAGACTTTTACTAAAAAATAATGTTTTGTATTAATAAATTTGTGTGGTTCATTGTAAAGTTATTTACTCTTCATCATTAATTTTAAATAGAAATGCGGAAGTGAGTTTTCATTCGCTAGTAAATAATTGAATCGTCATTAATTTCAGTCAATCTATTTTCTTTTGAATTTCACCTAAAGAGAATTTATTTTATTTTGGAGCGTAAATGAATATCGATCTAACAACTAGAAGATTAACTTTGCAAATAAATAAATAAATAATATTTTAGTAAATTGCAATACATTCTTTTACAAAAAAAAATATATCAAGTCATTTTCTGACGCATCTTCAATTTATTACATGATGAACTACTCCTAAGGAAAAAAAAAATTATAGTTGTTTCTAAAAGAAAACAAATACTTTTAAGTAATGTCTAGGATCAATAAGTCTTCTAGCATATTGACAATAGTTAACTTGATTGTTGACTTCATTTTAAACTTGCAACTTGATCATTTTACTTGGTCTTTGTCTTCATCTAAAACATAAGTATTCTTGCATATTTACATCCTTTGGGTTTTGAATTTGGTCAATCTTGAGGGACATGCCATTTAGTTCATTCAACAGAAACTCATGGTTCATGGCAAGGGTTGTCTCTATGTTTTGGAATCTGTTGTTAATGGATATGTCGATAGTTTGAAATTGTTCAGCGATGAAGGTTTGAAGGGAGTTGAGCTTGTCCATTACCATGCGATTTGAAACGTGGTCATCGTTTGATGCCCTTTCTTCTCCTTCTTCTTCATCCTGGGCAGCTGTAGATGATTGTCCAAGATCGCTTTTGTGGACATAAGCCTGAAGTTGCTTGCTCCACACAATCTTCATATTGGGAAACACACTTAAGTCCAATACATTTTCTTTTGAAGGTGTATACATTACTTCACCTGAAAAGTCTACTTGAAAATGATCCAAAATCCTGGTGACCTCTTTTCCATATGGCAAACCTATGGCATTCTTGGAAGCAAACAAAACAGACCAGACAAAATATGGCCAATTGAGATCAGTTCCTTCTAGTATAAAGAACATAATATGAAGCTCAAATTCAGTCATTTGAGAATAATTTCCTACCTTCGGAACCATAATGTAACTGAGGAAATAATGCAGTAGCCTGTTTTCAACGGTCAAAATTCCAACACCGTACCGTTGCCTAGCAAATTCAGAACCATCCTGTGCCCGTTTTCTTTCCATGGTGTTTTTGTCAAAACGGTACAATGATACATAAGCATCATATTTTGTCACATTTTCCCACTCAAACAAATTTCCAGGCCTAAGTTTCTGACTTTCAGATGGTAACTGCAGTATTTCTCCAATCGTTTGAGTATCTAACTCAATATATTTGCCTTTTACTTGAGATACCAGCTTAAATCCTTCTTTCTTAAGGTTGCAGTAAAATCTGAGAAGGAATCAAGTGTACCATATTTTGGAGTGATCAGCTTTTTATCTAAGTAGTAAGTTCTGAATCGGTCGATTTCTTCGGGTGAATGAAGTAATCTAGACAGGTCTGCAACATTGTCATTTTTAGCCCTCCGTTTTGAAGGACCCACAGCAGCATGCTTGGTTCGGAAACCTCGTTTCCGTGCATCCATTGTAAAGATTGAAGAAGATGAAGTTTTTGGATTTGGTAAATAATTTGGGGATTTGGGGTTTTGATTTTGAGTTGGGAGTAATCTTAGATGCAATTGATGATAGTGTATAGATTTGGTAATGTTTGCATGTACGATTGGATGAAGTTTTGGAGTAATGAAAGTGGATGAATATCTGTATTCGGCTATTGAAGTTTTAAGAAAGTGACTTAAAAATGCGAAAACACATATATATAGGGAAAAATTCAAATTGTTTGTCGGCTACACTCTGATTGTAGTCGAATACTGAATTTTCTGGAAACGTGGATTCGAATACAAACTACGTGTATTCGGCTACGATGAAATATTTATTTATTTTTTAAGTCAATTTTTTACTGAAAGACAAAATTTAAAAGACATAATCATGTTGAGAAAGCACATATTCATACATCAAAGATTCAATTCTATCAACTTATCAAGTGAAGATTCAAGATTTTAAAAAGAAGTGACTTACAAAGTATCAATACCTTATATTAGAGATCATTTTCATTTAGAATGCCAAGTTCTCTTCGTATCTTATAGAATGAATCTTTAGGCAAAGGCTTTGTGAAGATATCTGCTAGTTGACTGTGTGTATCCAAAAATGTAACTTCAACATTTCCCTTGAGAACATGAACACGTAGAAAGTGATGGCTTATGTCTATATGTTTGGTTCAAGAATGCATGACTGGGTTCTTTGTGATATTGATAGCACTGGTATTGTCATATCTTAAGGGGATGCATCCAAGGTCAAGTCCATAGTCACATAACTGTTGTTTGAGCCATATAATCTGTGCACAACAATTCCCTACTGCTATGTATTCTGCTTCAGCAGTGCTTAGAGCCACACATGCTTGTTTTTTACAAGACCATAACCCCAAAGCATTACCTAAGATATGACAAGTGTCGCTTGTGCTTTTTCGATATGTTTTACATCCTGCATAGTCAGAGTTAGAATAACCAACAAGATTGCATATACTACCTTTTGGATACCATAAGCCAACATTGGTTGTTCCTTTTAAGTATTTTATTATTCGCTTCACCACTACAAGATGTGATTCCTTATATATAAAAGTTAACTAATCATACCTCGATAGTTTGATATATCTATTGATTTACCAGTTTCATCTTTATCTACTAAAGTTCTGGAGCCCATGGGAGTTGCACTTTCTTTAGTGTTGTCCATCTCAAACCACTGTAATAGTTCCTTACAGTACTTTGCTTGTTTGATGAAAATGTCATTTTTGAGTTGCTTGATTTGAAGTCCAAGGAAATGATATAACTTACCCATCATAGACATTTAAATTCTCCTTGCATCATTAATGAAAATTCTTCACATATTTTATTATTGGTTGATCCAAATATGATATCGTCAACGTAGATTTGAACAAGTAAAGTGTGATCATTAGTCCTTTTAATGAATAATGTCTTATCAACTTTACACTTTTCAAATCCTCGTTCACATAGAAAGTTACTTAGCCTATCATACCAAGCTCTAGGAGCTTGTTTCAAACCATAAAGGGGTTTCCTTAATTTGAAGACATGTGAAGGATTCTTAAAGTCTTCAAAGCCGGGTGGCTGTTTGACATACACTTCCTCATTAATGTAGCCATTTAGAAAAACACTCTTGACATCCATATGAAATAATTCAAAATCCATATAGCAAGCATAAGCAAGTAATAATTAGATTGCTTCTAACCTTGCTACCAGAGCAAATGTTTCATCAAAGTTGATCTGTTCTTCTGGGTTGTGTCCTTGAGCAACCAACCTTGCCTTGTTTTGAACAACTATACCATTTTCATCTAGTTTATTCTTAAACACCCATTTGGTACCAATGATGTGTTTATTGCCATGATTTGGAACAAAGGCCATATTCAAACAAGCATCTTGGAGTTTGAGCCTTGTAGTAACTCTTTTGTTGATATCACCTATAATGTTGTCAATGGGGTGATCTCGATGAGTTCTCCATTCTTGAGGGAGATCATTGTGTTGATCTTGCTGCTAAATACTTACTTCATTCTTTTGAATTGATTGATCAGCTTGATTGTCTTTGCTTATATCATCACTTATAAAATCATCATCATCACAAGAGACATTTTTATCCTCTCATTTCCGATAATGCATTCATCTTTGTTGAAAGCTATTTTGTAACCCTTATCACAAATCTGTGAAATGCTAATAAGATTGTGCTTTAATCCTTCAACATATAGAACATCTTCAACTGAAGGAGATGAGGCTGCACCAACCTTTCCAATGCCCAAAATTTTACCCTTGTTGTTATCTCCAGAGATCACATAGCCTTTTGATTCAAGAGTATGTGCTGAAAATTTTGTTTTGTCTCCGGTCATATGTTTTGAACATCTGTTATCCAAGTACCACGTATAAGAGGTACTTGGTATGAATTCCTATAAAACAAGATCATAATTTATTACATGTAGAATTATGTTTTAACTTTTCAAAGTCTTTTTCCATAGTGTCAATTTTCTCTTTAAGAAACGAATTCTGTTTCTTTTGAGTTGACACTGTTTTGCACAGAATTTTACACTACACAAGTAATTCTTCTAATGAATCTTGCGCATCATTACACTCAATAAATAAATCATTATTATTAGCATCATTATTATAAGAATTTTTGTTACTAACCTCTTCTTCTTCGTCGGATTGGTGTGATGCCATTCGTCATTTTCCGAATTTGAGGATGAACTTACTTCATTGTCCTCTCATGCTATATAGGCCTTTTTGAATTCTTTCTTCTTGAGAGCACTTTTCTTGACAATATTTGGACACTCCTCTTTTATGTGTCCGTGCTTGCCACACTCAAAACAAGTGAAGTTTTGATTTGTAGTGAAGACATCCTTCTTCTCGAAAGTTTTCCATTTCTTAAAAGTTTTATCGTTTTGAAGGAACTTACCAAATTTGTTTACTAGGAAGGTAATGTCCTCATCTCCATCTGAGTTCTCATCATCTATCTGTTCTCTTGACTCCGTTTTCAAGGCAATGCTCTTTGGCTTCTTTTCTAAAATTTCATTATTTTCTAGTCTTCCAAGTTCAATCTCATGTTCTTGGAGTTTTTCCAAAAGTGCAGAAAAAGACATCTTTGACAGGCTTTTCTTTTCAGAAATTGCCATTACTTTAGGTTGCCACGCCCTTGTTAGTACAAAGGCGCACCTAAGATGGGGGGGGGGGTGAATTAGGTGTTTAGAAATTTTCTGGTTTTTAGAGACTTAGTGGATTATTTTTCTGACTATGATTAGAGTCTAGTAAAATGTAAATGGCAGAAATATACAGAACAAAGAGAATTTATCCTGGTTCCCCTTACTACCAAAGGTACATCCAATCCTTTTGCACAGCACAAAATATTTTCAAATATTGTTAGAATATGTACAAGTCTAACTCTAAGACTTCAGTTACAAACTCCTAACAATCTACCTAAGATAGCACACCACTATCTTAGTTTACACTACTTGAAGAAAATACACCACTTTCTTTAAACAACACAATAACTTAGTTAATTTATAATAATGATTTTGACTGTAATCAAGAGGGCATAACAGTTGATGCTTTCTTGTACAATGATAACAATCTAATATAATTACAAGTACAACAGAGAACTTTTCTCAATGATATGACAATTTAAAACTTGTACTTGAAATATAAAAGTATGACTTTTAATAATTTACAAAATATTTCAGAAAGTTGTTCAAAGTTGTTCTTAGATTCTTTTAATGGATCTTTAAAATTTTCAAAAAGGTTTTTAAGGTTCTGAAGTTAAATCTAAAACTAGGAAGTATTTATACTCCTTAGACATCACTTCATATCAGTGACAATTGTTCCTAGAAGATTGATGAACATATGCAATGATCCATATTGAATCAAAACTGAAAAATTGCATTGCTTCGTAGTTGTATTCGACTACAGCCTAAGTGTAGTCGAATACACTTTTGTAACGTTCAAATTTTTCAAACAATTTGTGCTTGTATTCGAATACAAATGACTAAAATTTGCCAATGACTTGGTTTTGTACTCGAATATAGATGTCTAGTTTTTTCTACTAACTTCATCTGTATTCGGCTACACATATATGAAGTCGAATAGAACCTTGACTTTTGTCAAAAACTTGATTTTCAAACATTGTTAATGCAGTTTGACACTTTGAAATTTTTTTGATGCATTTGCTAGAGTAGAAGGTTCTCGTGTGCCTTTGAAATATAACAATATGAGATTGCATCATGTAATTTAAACTATAAGTCTTCTAGCATATTGAAAATAGTTGACTTGATTGTTGACTTCACTTTCAACTTGCTACTTGATCACTTTACTTGGTCTTTGTCTTCATCAAAAACATAAGTATTCTTGCATATTTACAAAAGGGTCCAAAATAGAAAACTAAATAAAAAGTCTTTCACTCCAATATAATTAGAAAATGTTCCAACATAATATCAATGATAACTAAACTAATAATAAACAATCAATTCATATGTCTATTAGCAAGCCACTAATTCCATGTTTCTGTTGCTAAGTTTTCCCTCCAAGCAGACCATGCATCAGTTACCACAATCGTGTTATTAGGAGCGATATGTGCAATATCTTTGTTTTGTGGTTGTGCTTCAATGTCTATGTCTAACTGTTCTTCCATTAAGTCGGTAATCATTACTCTCCAACTAAAATTGTGTAAAAGACAACAAGCATTTATAATGCGAATTTGAAACCGGCTCCTAAGTATAGCCCATCACATTTTTAGCAATTGAAAAGTTATTTCTATCAAATTTCTTGCCATAGAGTATCACATATTAAAGAACTCTTGTTTATTTGATGGTGTATACCCATGTTTCCTTTTACTCTGATGATAATGACACCTTCTATATGGAGCAAGAAATCTTCACTATTTGTATACCCAACATCCATAAGATAATAATAATAACCTATAGTAAAATAGAGTTGTCAAATAAAAATATAATTATTACTATTGTGTTATTATTAATTTTTTTAATGATATTATGATTATTCTAACATGTGGGAACATTAAGCCATTCCTCCTAGAAATGGCATCCCGCAACACTCTCGAGTCCAACGTGGATCCTTTTCATCCAGGCAACACATAAGTAAATTTCAAATATGTAGAACATGCACCTGGACCATTGGTAGATATACCTCCTTTTCTATTACGATAACTTGGTTTGTCAATAGAATATCAATACATCATAACACATAACATAGATTGCAGAAGAAAATAATTATTATTGTCTTTATTATCAATACATCATAACACATAACATAGAATATCAATACATCATAACACATAACATAATTATTATTAACAATAATCCATTTGTTTTGAAGTATCAATCAAAGTTTACGATTAGTAACTATATAAAAAATAATTAACATACAACCCAAACATCAAAGATGATAGAGAAAAAGGGCAAATATAAACAAAGAAAACAATAAAAAATCCTCAGAATCAAAGTTTATTTTTTCAACCTTTAAATATGAACACAATCAGAAAACAATCATAACTTTTATCCGGTTGTAGAATAAAATAAATTAGATAACAACAAGAAAACATCAGGAAAAATATGAAAAGAGGAAATCAAACTAACATCAACAATCATAAAATCAACCCAACATCAACAACATAAAACAATCATAAAATCAGAGGAATAATAAATCCAAAGCTCATTGGAAATCAATACAACATCAACATGTACAGTCATAAAATCAACAACAAAAAACAATTATAATGGAGAAGGAGGGAGAAATGTGAGTAGGTAAGGGCAAAAATGAGAAAAGATTTGTGAACGTTTATCGGCTTGAAAATAATTTCAACCTATCTTAAACTAAAGATTAGAATATAAGACCCATGATTTGTTTAAAAAATTAGATTACTATATTATATCCGATTGGTGCATCAAACAAAATATTAGAGTAAAATCAAACGAGCCCTTATTAACAAGGAGTTTCCAACCTTGTTTTGCCTAAAAGGCATCATCGAAAGTGTAAATGGGAAAAACCCATACCATCAACCTTTTCATCCTTACACATGTTATGCCAATTAGTAAAAAAAAATCATAATCCCACTAGATTATGCAAATCATGGTCCCTTAAGTAAAAAAAAACTCATGATATACGTTGGAATGTACTGCACAAAAATCTTAATAATGGTACTAGGACCAACAAATGATATGCTCTTTTCCTTTACACCATTCTTCTTTTTCGAAATTCTATCTCACACATAGTTTAAAACATGTATGTTGGATCTACTCACAATAGTGGAGAGCCAAAGATCGATACTTAACGAAGTGAGTAACCATATTCATTGGAAGCCAATGAATAATATGATGTTCTGACACCTTATGGACTCTTTTACTAAACATAATTTCAGAATTTTCCTTATTAACCAATTTGTTAGGGGGTCGTTTGATAGGAGAACAAGATATGACAGATCTGATTGCTTCCTCTTCATTAACAAAGAATAAGTGGGTAATCTCAAGGGTTCCCCTAGAAATCTTTATCCCTTGTTCTCTATATGTGGTATGAAAGAGTAGCTAGGAGATGGAGTTTTCTCACTTCTTCTAATTTGTATTTTTTGGGAAAAAAATAAAAAAAGAAGAAGCAAGTATTTCTTTTTATCAAAAGAAAGGATTAGACGTGGTTGGGATAGGTGGTGGCCAGAGTTGTTTTTGAGAGACACAAAGAGTTTGGATGAGATTGTATGGGTCTGAGAGGTTGCAACGCGAGAGAAGAAAAAGATCAGGGTTCTGAAGATAGAAGAAATTTTGCTTTATAATTGTATATTTTTAGAGAAAAATAATTCAAGGACTCGGTTTTAAAAGCCAAACGGATTTCTAAACCGCCACTGGTTCAATGGACTGGCCGATGTCGACCTGTTCAGTGGATCGGTTAGTTTCCACTTGGTTTTGCGGTCCAATTTCAAATTTACAGACCAACGGATTTTAATTGTTCTCTAAATAAGTATCAACCCCAATTCCCTATTCAATCGGTAGAACTCACCGATCCAATCCAACTTTTTAAATATTGATCTTTTCACATTATAACATATCATAGAGAGGTCATGCTCTATATGTCTCTTGTCACATTCTAATGTTGATCATTGTTATTAGAGGTTAGGATAACTTGATTCTTTTAGATGTCCTTTATTCTTCTTGGAATTTTTCCATATCTCTTATTACCCCAATTTGAAAGGTGGGTCATGACATTATGCAACACGATGTCAGCATCTTGGTTTTGGGCATTCGTACTTTCTTCATTAATTTTCTAACAATCAACATCCTTAATCCAGACTTTCTCTAATCATTTGTGAGATTTGTTATGATTCCTACGTGCATAATTAGTATAAAATTGACAAAATATAGGATAATGATTCGAGACATACCGTCGAAGGTGAGATTTTGTGTAGTTAGGAAACATAGAAATCTTCTTAGGGGTAGCAAGAAACCTGTCAAGTCAAGCGTTGATTTGATTTTGAGCACACTAGTTAATATTCATTTTTAGGTGTATTGTTGACGATAAAACACAACGATTGACGAAAGTTGGGAGACTAGTAATGGAATTGTAGATGTACTTACAATTGATGACAAGAAAAATAGTGTTTTTAAGGTATTTGGGGTATTACCTTCTCAAATGCAACCACAAGTTTAACATATCTGGCCCAAGTTATGATGGTCGAGCAGCTAAAACCCTGCAAATCACATGCATTGTATGTCAGTGGATTCTTCTTAGTAAGTTTAAAGTGAGAAACAACTCCAAATACTAAATATTACACAAACATCCTTAGTCTACTAGGATACTTAGGATATTGAAGTTGGCTATGTATGCTCATAAGAGTAAAGGAATATGATAATTGGGTGTTCCCCTAGATTGGTTAAGAACTCTAAATAGATTAGAATAAGTATAGGGAGGACGAAAATGCCCTAAATGTTAAAACAATGACAGAAACACACTTATTGGATGGACAAGATTGGTTAAAAAACCCTAAATGGAATAGAATAAGCCAAAGATTCATGTAATTAACTAAATGTTACACCAATGATACAAACACACTAATTGAATGCAGAATATTGGTTAAAAACCCTAAAGGGAATAGAATAAGCCGAAGGATGACGAAAATTACCTAAATGTTAAACAAATGACACAAACACACTTATTGGATGCACAAGATTGGTTAAAAACCGTAATTGGATTAAAATAAGCCGAAGGATGACGAAAATGACTTAAATGTTAATCGAATGACACAAACGCACTTTTTCTATGCACAAGATTGGTTAAAAACCATAATTGGAAAAGAATCAGGCTAGGGAGGATGAAAATTACCTAAATGTTAAACAAATGACACAAACACACTTATTGGATGCACAAGAATTGTTAAAATCCATAATTGGATTAGAATAATCCGAATGATGATGAAAATGACCTAAATGTTAATCCAATGACAGAAACGCACTTATTGGATGCACAAGATTGGTTAAAAACTCTAATTGGATTAGAATAAGCCCAGGGAGGACGAAAATGACCTCAATGTTAAACCAATAACACAAACGCACTTTTGGATGCACAAGCTTGGTTAAAAACCCTAATTGCATTAGAATAAGCATCGGGAGGACGAAAATGACCTAAATGTTAAACCAATGACACAAACGCACTTATAGGATGACCAAGATTGGTTAAAAACCCTAATTTGATTAGAATAAGCCCAAGGATGACGAAAATGACCTAAATGTTAATCCAATGACACAAACGCACTTATTGGATGCATAAGATTGGTTAAAAACCCTAATTGGATTAAAATAAGCATAGGGAGGACGCTAATTACCAAAATGGTAAATCAATGGCACAAATAAGACTTATTTGATTGGTTAAAAACCCTAATTGGATTAGAATAAGACTAGGGAGGACAAAACTAACCTAAATGTTAAACCAATGACACAAATGCACTTATTTGATGCACAAGATTGCTTAAAAATCCTAAATCGATTAGAATAAGCCGAAGGTTGACGAAAATTAACTAAATGATAATCCAGTGATACAGACGCGCTTATTGGTGCACAAGATTGGTTAAAAATCCTAAATGGATTAGAATAAGCTGAAGGATGACTAAAATGACCAAGATGTTAAACAAATGACACAAACACACTTATTGGATGCACAAGATTGGTTAAAAACCCTAAATGGATTAGAATAAAATGAAGTATAATGAAAATGACGTAAATGTTGATCAAATGATACAAATGCACTTATTGGATGCACAAGATTGTTTAAAAACCCTAAAGGGATAAGAATAAGCCAAATGATGCGAAAAACGACCTAATTGTTGATCCAATGACACAAAAGCAGTGATTGGATGCACAAAATTGGAAAAACACCCTAAATGGATTAGAATAATCCTATGGAATGCAAAAATGCCTTAAATGTTAAACCAACGACACAAACACACTTAGTGGACGCACAAGATTCGTGAAAAACCCCAAATAGATTAGAATAAGCCGAAGGATGACGAAAATGACCTAAATGTTAATCCAATCATACAAATGCACTTAAATGATGCAAAAGATTCGTTAAAAATCCTAAATGGATTAGAATAAGCCGAAGGATGCAAAAATGACCTAAATGTTGGTCCATTGAAACAAACACACTTATTGGAAGCACAAGATTGGTTAAAAATCCTAAATGGATTAGAATAAGTTTAAGGAGGACGAAAATGACCTAAATGTTAAACCAATGACACAAACAAACTTATTGGATGACCAACATTGGTTAAAAACCCTAATTGGATTAGAATAAGCCGAATGAATGTGAAAACGACTGAAATGTTATTCCAATGACACAAACACACTTATTGGATGCACAAGATTGGTTATAAACCCTAATTGGATTAGAATAAGCCTAGGGAGGACGAAAATGACCTAAATGTTAAACCAATGACACAAACACACTTTTTGGATGCACAAGACTGGTTAAAAACCATAATTGGATTAGAATTAGCCGAATGATGACGAAAACGACCTAAATGTGAATCCAATGACACAAACGCACTTAATGGATGCACAAGATTGGTTAAAAACCCTAATTGGATTAGAATAAGCCTAGGGAGGACGAAAATGACCTAAATGTTAAACCAATGGCACAAATGCAGTTTTTGGATTCACAAGATTTATTAAAAACCCTAATTGGATTACAATAAGACTAGGGAGGACAAAACTGACCTAAATGTTAAACCAATGATACAAATGCACTTATTGGATGCACAAGATTGGTTCAAAACCCTAAATTGATTAGAATAAGCCGAAGGTTGATGAAAATTACCTAAATGTTTATCCAGTGATATAGACGCACTTATTGGATGCACAAGATTGGTTAAAAACCCTAAATGGATTAGAATAAGTCTACAGAGGACAAAAATGCCCTAAATGTTAGAGCAATGACACAAATGCACTTATTGGATGCACAAGATTGGTTGAAAATCCTAATTGGATTAGAATAAGCCAATAGAGGACGAAAATGATCTAAATATCAAACCAATGACACAAACACATTTATTGGATGCATAAGATTGGTTAAAAACCATCATTGGATTAGAATAAGCCGAATGATGATAAAAATGAGCTAAATGTTAATCCAATGATAGAAACGCACTTATGAGATGCACAAGATTGGTTAAAAACCCTAATTGGATTAAAATAAGCCTAGGGAGGACTAAAATGACCTAAATGTTAAACCAATAACACAAACGCACTTATTGGATGCAAAAGATTTGTTAGAAACCCAATTGGATTAGAATAAGGCGAAGGATGATGAAAATGACCTAACTGTTAAACCAATGACACAAACGTACTTATTGGATGGCCATGATTAGTTAAAAACCCTTATTCCATTAGAATAAGCCGAAGGATGACGAAAATGACCTACATGTTAATCCAATGACACAAACGCACTTATTGGATGATGAAGATTGGTTAAAAACCCTAATTGGATTTGAATAAGCCTAGGGAGGATGAAAACGACCTGAATGTTGATCCAATGACACAAACGCACTTGATGGATTCACAAGATGGTTTAAAAACCCTAAATGGATTAGAATAAGTCTACTGAGGACGAAAATTCCCTAAATGTGAAAGCAACGATACAAACGCACTTATTGGATAACCAAGATTGGTTAAAAACCCTAATTGGATTAGAATAAGCCGAAGGATAACGAAAATGACCTAAATGTTAATCCAATGACACAAATACACTTATTGGATGTACAAGATTGGTTAAAAACCCTAATTGGATTAGAATAAGCCTAGGGAGGATGAACATGACCTAAATGTTAAACCAATGGCACAAATGCAGTTTTTGGATTCACAAGATTGGTTAAAAACCCTAATTGGATTAGAATAAGACTAGGGAGGACAAAACTGACCTAAATGTTAAAGCAATGACACAAATGCACTTATTGGATGCACAAGATTGGTTAAAAACCCTAAATCAATAAGAATAAGCCGAAGGTTGATGAAAATTATCTAAATGTTAATCCAGTGATACAAACGCATTTATTGGATGCACAAGATTGGTTAAAAACCCTAAATGGATTAGAATAAGCTGAAGGATGACAAAAATGACCTAGATGTTAAACAAATGACACAAACACACTTATTGGATGCACAAGATTGGTTAAAAACCCTAAATGGATAAGAATAAAATGATGTATTATGAAAATGATGTAAATGTTGATCAAATGATACAAACGCACTTATTGGATGCACAAGATTGTTTAAAAACCCTAAAGGGATAAGAATAATCCGAATGATGCGAAAAATGACCTAAATGTTGATCCAATGACACCAAAGCACTAATTGCATCCAGAAAATTGGTTAAACACCCTAAATGGATTAGAATAATTCTATTGAACACAAAAATGCCTTAAATGTTAAACCAATGAACCAAACACACTTAGTGGACGCACAAGATTTGTGAAAAACCCTAAATGGATTAAATAAGCCGAACAATGACGAAAATGACCTATATATTAATCCAATGATACAAATGCACCTAATGGATGCACAAGATTGGTTAAATACCTTAAATGGATTAGAATAAGCCGAAGGATGCAAAAATGACCTAAATGTTGGTCCATTGACACAGACACACTTATTGGAAGCACAAGATTGGTTAAAAATTCTAAATTGATTAGAATAAGACTATGGAGGACGAAAATACCCTAAATAATAAACAAATAACACAAACACACTTTTTGGATGCACAAGATTAGTTAAAAACCCTAAATGGATTAAAATAAGTCTAAGGAGGATGAAAATGACCTAAATGTTAAACCAATGACAGAAACGCACTTATTGGATGACCAAGATTCGTTAAAAACCCTAATTGGATTAGAATAAGTCGAGAGATGACGAAAACGACCGAAATGTTAATCCAATGACACAAACGCACTTATTGGATGCACAAGATTGGTTAAAAACCCTAATTGGATTTGAATAAGCCTAAGGAGGACGAAAATGACCTAAATGTTAAACCAATGACAGAAACGCAGTTATTGGATGACCAAGATTCGTTAAAAAGCCTAATTGGATTAGAATAAGCCGAAGGAAAACAAAAATTACCTAAATATTGATCTAATGACACAAACGCACATGTTGGATGCACAACATTGGTTAAAAACCCTAAATGGATTAGAATAAGTCTACCGAGGACAAAAATGCCCTAAATGTTAAAGCAATGACACAAATGCACTTATTGGATGCACAAGATTGGTTAAAAATCCTAATTGGATTAGAATAAGCCTACGGAGGACGAAAACGATCTAAATATTAAACAAATGACACAAATACATTTATTGGATGACAAGATTGGTTAAAAACCATCGTTGGATTAGAATAAGCCGAATGATGATAAAAATGACCTAAATGTTAAACCAATAACACAAACGCACTTATTGAATGCACAAGATTTGTTAAAAACCCAATTGGATTTGAATAAGGCGAAGGATGATGAAAATGACCTAAATGTTAAACCAATGACATAAACGCACTTATTGGATGACCATGATTGGTTAAAAACCCTAAATCGATTAGAATAAGCTGAAGGATAACGAAAATGACCTAGATGTTAATCCAATGACACAAACGCACTTATTGGATGCTGAAGATTGGTTAAAAACCCTAATTGGATTCGAATAAGCCTAAGGAAGATGAAAATGACCTGAATGTTGATCCAATGACACAAACGCACTTGATGTATTCACAAGATTGGTTAAAAACCCTAAATGGATTAGAATAAGTCTACTGAGGACGAAAATGCACTAAATGTTAAAGCAATGACACAAACAAACTTATTGGATGCACAAGATTGGTTAAAAACCCTAATTGGATTAGCATAAGCATAGGGATGATGAAAATGACCTAAATGTTAAACCAATGACACATACACACTTATTGGATGCACAAGATTGGTTCAAAACCCTAATTGGATTAGAATAAGCCGAAGGATAACGAAAATGACCTAAATGTTAATCCAATGACACAAACGCACTTATTGGATGTCCAAGATTGGATAAAAACCCTAATTGGATTAGAATAAGCCTAGGGAGGATGAACATGACCTAAATGTTAAACCAATGGCACAAATGTAGTTTTTGGATTCACAAGATTGGTTGTAAACCCTAATTGGATTAGAATAAGATTAGGGAGGACAAAACTGACCTAAATGTTAAACCAATGACACAAACGCACTTATAGGATGCAAAAGATTGGTTAAATACCCCAAATCAATAAGAATAAGCCGAAGGTTGATGAAAATTATCTAAATGTTAATCCAGTGATACAAACGCACTTATTGGATGCACAAGATTGGTTAAAAACCCTAAATGGATTAGAATAAGCTGAAGGATGACAAAAATGACCTA
Organism: Cicer chorassanicum; assembly: GCA_037974735.1. Classification (NCBI taxonomy): domain Eukaryota; kingdom Viridiplantae; phylum Streptophyta; class Magnoliopsida; order Fabales; family Fabaceae; genus Cicer; species Cicer chorassanicum. The sequence goes on from JBBPBP010000003.1 coordinate 30,177,416, forward strand.
GATGTTAAACAAATGACACAAACACACTTATTGGATGCACAAGATTGGTTAAAAACCCTAAATGGATTAGAATAAAATGAACTATTATGAAAATGATGTAAATGTTGATCATATTATACAAACGCACTTATTGGATGCACAAGATTGTTTAAAAACCCTAAAGGGATAAGAATAAGCCGAATGATGCGAAAAATGACCTAAATGTTGATCCAATGACACAAAAGCACTAATTGCTTCCAGAAAATTGGTTAAACACCCTAAATGGATTAGAATAATCCTATTGAACGCAAAAATGCCTTAAATGTGAAACCAATACACAAACACACTTAGTGGACGCACAAGATTTGTGAAAAACCCTAAATGGATTAAAATAAGCTGAAGGATTATGAAAATGACCTAAATGTTAATCCAATGATACAAATGCACTTATTGGATGAACAAGATTGGTTAAATACCTTAAATGGATTAGAATAAGCCGAAGGATGCAAAAATGACCTAAATGTTGGTCCATTGACACATACGCCCTTATTGGAAGCACAAGATTGGTTAAAAACCCTAAATGGATTAGAATAAGTCTAAGGAGGATGAAAATGACCTAAATGTTAAACCAATGACACAAACGCACTTATTGGATGACCAAGACTGGTTAAAAACCCTAAATGGATTAGAATAAGCCGAAGGATGACGAAAATGCCCTAAATGTTAAAGCAATGACACAAACACACTTATTGGATGCACAAGATTGGTTAAAAACCCTAATTGGATTAGCATAAGCATAGGGAGGATGAAAATGACCAAAATGTTAAACCAATGACACATGCACACTTATTGGATGCACAAGATTGGTTAAAAACCCTAATTGGATTAGAATATGCCGAAGGATAAAGAAAATGACCTAAATGTTAATCCAATGACACAAACACACTTATTGGATGTACAAGATTGGTTAAAACCCTAATTGGATTAAAAGAAGCCTATGGAGGATGAACATGACCTAAATGTTAAACCAATGGCACAAATGCAATTTTTAGATTCAAAAGATTGGTTAAAAACCCTAATTGGATTAGAATAAAACTAGGGAGGACAAAACTGACCTAAATGTGAAACCAATGACACAAATGCACTTATTGGATGCACAAGATTGGTTAAAAACCCTATATCAATAAGAATAAGCCGAAGGTTGATGAAAATTATCTAAATGTTAATCCAGTGATACAACCGCACTAATTGCATCCAGAAAATTGGTTAAACACCCTAAATGCATTATTATAATAATATTGAAATCAAAAATGCCTTAAATGTTAAACCAATGACACAAACACACTTAATGGACGCACAAGATTTGTTAAAAACCCTAAATGGATTAGAATAAGTCGAAGGATGACGAAAATGACCTAAATGTTAATCCAATGATACAGATGCACTTAATCGATGCAAAAGATTGGTTAAATACCTTAAATGGATTAGAATAAGCCGAAGGTACAAAAATGACCTAAATGTTGGTCCATTGACACATACGCACTTATTGGAACCACAAGATTCCTTAAAAATCTTAAATGGGTTAGAATAAGACTATGGAGGACGAAAATACCCTAAATAATAAACAAATAACACAAACACACTTATTGGATGCACAAGATTAGTTAAAAACCCTAAATGGATTAGAATAAGTCTAAGGAGGATGAAAATGACCTAAATGTTAAATCAATGACACAAACGCACTTATTGGATGACCAAGATTCGTTAAAAACCCTAATTGGATTAGAATAAGCCGAAGGATGACGAAAACGACCGAAATTTTTATCCAATGACACAAATGCACTTATTGGATGCACAAGATTGGTTAAAAACCCTAATTGGATTTGAATAAGCCTAAGGAGGATGAAAATGACCTAAATGTTAAAACAATGACACAAACGCACTTATTTGATGACCAAGATTCGTTAGAAACCCTAATTGGATTAGAATAAGCCGAAGGAAAACGAAAATTACCTAATTGTTGTTCCAATGACACAAACGCACTTGTTGGATGCACAAGATTGGTTAAAAACCCTAAATCGATTAGAATAAGTCTACTGAGGACGAAAATGCCCTAAATGTTAAAGCAATGACACAAATGCACTTATTGGATGCACAAGATTGGTTAAAAATCCTAACTGAATTAGAATAAGCCTACGGAGGACGAAAATGATCTAAATATTAAACCAATGACATAAACAAATTTATTGGATACACAAGATTGGTTAAAAACCATCATTGGATTAGAATAAGCCGAATGATGATAAAAATGAGCGAAATGTTAATCCATTGACAGAAATGCACTTATTAGATTCACAAGATTGGTTAAAAACCCTAATTGGATTAGAATAAGCCTAAGGAGGACGAAAATGACCTAAATGTTAAACCAATAACACAAACGCACTTATTGGATGCACAAGATTTGTTAAAAACCCAATTTGATTTGAATAAGGCGAAGGATGATGAAATTGACCTAAATGTTAAACCAATGACACAAACGCACTTATTGGATGGCCATGATCGGTTAAAAACCCTAAATCGATTAGAATAAGCTGAAGGATGACCAAAATGACCTAGATGTTAATCCAATGACACAAACGCACTTATTGGATGCTGAAGATTGGTTAAAAACCCTAATTGGATTCGAATAAGCCTAGGGAAGATGAAAATGACCTGAATGTTGATTCAATGACACAAACGCACTTGATGGATTCACAAGATTGGTTAAAAACCCTAAATGGATTAGCATAAGCATAGGGAGGATGAAAATGACCTAAATGTTAAACCAATGACACATACACACTTATTGGATGCACAAGATTGGTTAAAAACCCTAATTGGATTAGAATAAGCCGAAGGATAACAAAAATGACCTAAATGTTAATCCAATGACACAAACGCACTTGTTGGATGTACAAGATTGGTTAAAACCCTAATTGGATTAGAATAAGTCTAGGGAGGATGAACATGACCTAAATGTTAAACCAATGGCACAAATGCAGTTTTTGGATTCAAAAGATTGGTTAAAAACCCTAATTGGATTAGAATAAGACTAGGGAGGACAAAACTGACCTAAATGTAAACAAATGACACAAATGCACTTATTGGATGCACAAGATTGGTTAAAAACCCTAAATCAATAAGAATAAGCCGAAGGTTGATGAAAATTATCTAAATGTTAATCCAGTGATACAAACACACTTATTGGATGCACAAGATTGGTTAAAAACCCTAAATGGATTATAATAAGCTGAAGGATGACAAAAATAACCTAAATGTTAAACAAATGACACAAACACACTTATTGGATGCACAAGATTGGTTAAAAACCTTAAATGGATTAGAATAAAATGAAGTATTATGAAAATGACGTAAATGTTGATCAAATGATCAAACGCACTTATTGGATGCACAAGATTGTTTAAAAACCCTAAAGGGATAAGAATAAGCCGAATGATGCGAAAAATGACCTAAATGTTGATCGAATGACACAAAAGCACTAATTGCATCCAGAAAATTGGTTAAACACCCTAAATGGATTAGAATAATCCTATTGAACGCCAAAATGCCTTAAATGTTAAACCAATGACACAAACACACTTAGTGGACGCACAAGATTTGTGAAAAACCCTAAATGGATTAAAATAAGCTGAAGGATTATGAAAATGACCTAAATGTTAATCGAATGATACAAATGCACTTATTGGATGCACAAGATTGGTTAAATACCTTAAATGGATTAGAATAAGCCGAAGGATGCAAAAATGACCTAAATGTTGGTCCATTGACACATACGCCCTTATTGGAAGCACAAGATTGGTTAAAAACCCTAAATGGATTAGAATAAGTCTAAGGAGGATGAAAATGACCTAAATGTTAAACCAATGACATAAACGCACTTATTGGATGACCAAGACTGGTTAAAAACCCTAAATGGATTGGAATAAGCCGAAGGATGACGAAAATGCCCTAAATGTTAAAGCAATGACACAAACACACTTATTGGATGCACAAGATTGGTTAAAAACCCTAATTGGATTAGCATAAGCATAGGGAGGATGAAAATGACCTAAATGTTAAACCAATGACACATGCACACTTATTGGATGCACAAGATTGGTTAAAAACCCTAATTGGATTAGAATAAGCCGAAGGATAAAGAAAATGACCTAAATGTTAATCCAATGACACAAACGCACTTATTGGATGTACAAGATTGGTTAAAACCCTAATTGGATTAGAAGAAGCCTATGGAGGATGAACATGACCTAAATGTTAAACCAATGGCACAAATGCAGTTTTTAGATTCAAAAGATTGGTTAAAAACCCTAATTGGATTAGAATAAAACTAGGGAGGACAAAACTGACCTAAATGTTAAACCAATGACACAAATGCACTTATTGGATGCACAAGATTGGTTAAAAACCCTAAATCAATAAGAATAAGCCGAAGGTTGATGAAAATTATCTAAATGTTAATCCAATGATACAACCGCACTAATTGCATCCAGAAAATTGGTTAAACACCCTAAATGGATTATTATAATAATATTGAAATCAAAAATGCCTTAAATGTTAAACCAATGACACAAACACACTTAATGGACGCACAAGATTTGTTAAAAACCCTAAATGGATTAGAATAAGTCGAAGGATGACGAAAATGACCTAAATGTTAATCCAATGATACAGATGCACTTAATCGATGCAAAAGATTGGTTAAATACCTTAAATGGATTAGAATAAGCCGAAGGTACAAAAATGACCTAAATGTTGGTCCATTGACACATACGCACTTATTGGAACCACAAGATTCCTTAAAAATCTTAAATGGATTAGAATAAGACTATGGAGGACGAAAATACCCTAAATAATAAACAAATAACACAAACACACTTATTGGATGCACAAGATTAGTTAAAAACCCTAAATGGATTAGAATAAGTCTAAGGAGGATGAAAATGACCTAAATGTTAAATCAATGACACAAACGCACTTATTGGATGACCAAGATTCGTTAAAAACCCTAATTGGATTAGAATAAGCCGAAGGATGACGAAAACGACCGAAATGTTTATCCAATGACACAAATGCACTTATTGGATGCACAAGATTGGTTAAAAACCCTAATTGGATTTGAATAAGCCTAAGGAGGATGAAAATGACCTAAATGTTAAAACAATGACACAAACGCACTTATTTGATGACCAAGATTCGTTAGAAACCCTAATTGGATTAGAATAAGCCGAAGGAAAACGAAAATTACCTAATTGTTGTTCCAATGACACAAACGCACTTGTTGGATGCACAAGATTGGTTAAAAACCCTAAATCGATTAGAATAAGTCTACTGAGGACGAAAATTCCCTAAATGTTAAAGCAATGACACAAATGCACTTATTGGATGCACAAGATTGGTTAAAAATCCTAACTGAATTAGAATAAGCCTACGGAGGACGAAAATGATCTAAATATTAAACCAATGACATAAACAAATTTATTGGATGCACAAGATTGGTTAAAAACCATCATTGGATTAGAATAAGCCGAATGATGATAAAAATGAGCGAAATGTTAATCCATTGACAGAAATGCACTTATTAGATTCACAAGATTGGTTAAAAACCCTAATTGGATTAGAATAAGCCTAAGGAGGACGAAAATGACCTAAATGTTAAACCAATAACAAAAACGCACTTATTGGATGCACAAGATTTGTTAAAAACCCAATTTGATTTGAATAAGGCGAAGGATGATGAAATTGACCTAAATGTTAAACCAATGACACAAACCCACTTATTGGATGGCCATGATCGGTTAAAAACCCTAAATCGATTAGAATAAGCTGAAGGATGACCAAAATGACCTAGATGTTAATCCAATGACACAAACGCACTTATTGGATGCTGAAGATTGGTTAAAAACCCTAATTGGATTCGAATAAGCCTAGGGAAGATGAAAATGACCTGAATGTTGATTCAATACCACAAACGCACTTGATGGATTCACAAGATTGGTTAAAAACCCTAAATGGATTAGCATAAGCATAGGGAGGATGAAAATGACCTAAATGTTAAACCAATGAAGCATACACACTTATTGGATGCACAAGATTGGTTAAAAACCCTAATTGGATTAGAATAAGCCGAAGGATAACCAAAATGACCTAAATGTTAATCCAATGACACAAACGCACTTGTTGGATGTACAAGATTGGTTAAAACCCTAATTGGATTAGAATAAGTCTAGGGAGGATGAACATGACCTAAATGTTAAACCAATGGCACAAATGCAGTTTTTGGATTCAAAAGATTGGTTAAAAACCCTAATTGGATTAGAATAAGACTAGGGAGGACAAAACTAACCTAAATGTAAACCAATGACACAAATGCACTTATTGGATGCACAAGATTGGTTAAAAACCCTAAATCAATAAGAATAAGCCGAAGGTTGATGAAAATTATCTAAATGTTAATCCAGTGATACAAACGCACTTATTGGATGCACAAGATTGGTTAAAAATCCTAAATGGATTATAATAAGCTGAAGGATGACAAAAATAACCTAAATGTTAAACAAATGACACAAACACACTTATTGGATGCACAAGATTGGTTAAAAACCTTAAATGGATTAGAATAAAATGAAGTATTATGAAAATGACGTAAATGTTGATCAAATGATACAAACGCACTTATTGGATGCACAAGATTGTTTAAAAACCCTAAAGGGATAAGAATAAGCCGAATGATGCGAAAAATGACCTAAATGTTGATCGAATGACACAAAAGCACTAATTGCATCCAGAAAATTGGTTAAACACCCTAAATGGATTAGAATAATCCTATTGTACGCCAAAATGCCTTAAATGTTAAACCAATGACACAAACACACTTAGTGGACGCACAAGATTTGTGAAAAACCCTAAATGGATTAAAATAAGCTGAAGGATTATGAAAATGACCTAAATGTTAATCCAATGATACAAATGCACTTATTGGATGCACAAGATTGGTTAAATACCTTAAATGGATTAGAATAAGCCGAAGGATGCAAAAATGACCTAAATGTTGGTCCATTGACACATACGCCCTTATTGGAAGCACAAGATTGGTTAAAAACCCTAAATGGATTAGAATAAGTCTAAGGAGGATGAAAATGACCTAAATGTTAAACCAATGACATAAACGCACTTATTGGATGACCAAGACTGGTTAAAAACCCTAAATGGATTGGAATAAGCCGAAGGATGACGAAAATGCCTTAAATGTTAAAGCAATGACACAAACACACTTATTGGATGCACAAGATTGGTTAAAAACCCTAATTGGATTAGCATAAGCATAGGGAGGATGAAAATGACCTAAATGTTAAACCAATGACACATGCACACTTATTGGATGCACAAGATTGGTTAAAAACCCTAATTGGATTAGAATAAGCCGAAGGATAAAGAAAATGACCTAAATGTTAATCCAATGACACAAACGCACTTATTGGATGTACAAGATTGGTTAAAACCCTAATTGGATTAGAAGAAGCCTATGGAGGATGAACATGACCTAAATGTTAAACCAATGGCACAAATGCAGTTTTTAGATTCAAAAGATTGGTTAAAAACCCTAATTGGATTAGAATAAAACTAGGGAGGACAAAACTGACCTAAATGTTAAACCAATGAAACAAATGCACTTATTGGATGCACAAGATTGGTTAAAAACCCTAAATCAATAAGAATAAGCCGAAGGTTGATGAAAATTATCTAAATGTTAATCCAGTGATACAACCGAACTAATTGCATCCAGAAAATTGGTTAAACACCCTAAATGGATTATTATAATAATATTGAAATAAAAAATGCCTTAAATGTTAAACCAATGACACAAACACACTTAATGGACGCACAAGATTTGTTAAAAACCCTAAATGGATTTGAATAAGTCGAAGGATGACGAAAATGACCTAAATGTTAATCCAATGATACAGATTCACTTAATCGATGCAAAAGATTGGTTAAATACCTTAAATGGATTAGAATAAGCCGAAGGTACAAAAATGACCTAAATGTTGGTCCATTGACACATACGCACTTATTGGAACCACCAGATTCGTTAAAAATCTTAAATGGATTAGAATAAGACTATGGAGGACGAAAATACCCTAAATAATAAACAAATAACACAAACACACTTATTGGATGCACAAGATTAGTTAAAAACCCTAAATGGATTAGAATAAGTCTAAGGAGGATGAAAATGACCTAAATGTTAAATCAATGACACAAACGCACTTATTGGATGACCAAGATTCGTTAAAAACCCTAATTGGATTAGAATAAGCCGAAGGATGACGAAAACGACCGAAATGTTTATCCAAT
>JBBPBP010000003.1:30190275-30211244 GCA_037974735.1 Cicer chorassanicum
GATTCGAATAAGCCTAGGGAAGATGAAAATGACCTGAATGTTGATTCAATGACACAAACGCACTTGATGGATTCACAAGATTGGTTAAAAACCCTAAATGGATTAGCATAAGCATAGGGAGGATGAAAATGACCTCAATGTTAAACCAATGACACATACACACTTATTGGATGCACAAGATTGGTTAAAAATCCTAATTGGATTAGAATAAGCCGAAGGATAACCAAAATGACCTAAATGTTAATCCAATGACACAAACGCACTTGTTGGATGTACAAGATTGGTTAAAACCCTAATTGTATTTGAATAAGTCTAGGGAGGATGAACATGACCTAAATGTTAAACCAATGGCACAAATGCAGTTTTTGGATTCAAAAGATTGGTTAAAAACCCTAATTGGATTAGAATAAGACTAGGGAGGACAAAATTGACCTAAATGTTAAACCAATGACACAAATGCACTTATTGGATGCACAAGATTGGTTAAAAACCCTAAATCAATAAGAATAAGCCGAAGGTTGATGAAAATTATCTAAATGTTAATCCAGTGATACAAACGCACTTATTGGATGCACATGATTGGTTAAAAACCCTAAATGGATTATAATAAGCTGAAGGATGACAAAAATAACCTAAATGTTAAACAAATGACACAAACACACTTATTGGATGCACAAGATTGGTTAAAAACCTTAAATGGATTAGAATAAAATGAAGTATTATGAAAATGACGTAAATGTTGATCAAATGATACAAACGCACTTATTGGATGCACAAGATTGTTTAAAAACCCTAAAAGGAGAAGAATAAGTCGAATGATGCGAAAAATGACCTAAATGTTGATCCAATGACACAAAAACACTAATTGCATCCAGAAAATTGGTTAAACACCCTAAATGGATTAGAATAATCCTATTGAACGCAAAAATGCCTTACATGTTAAACCAATGACACAAACACACTTAGTGGACGCACAAGATTTGTGAAAAACCCTAAATGGATTAGAATAAGCCGAAGGATGACGAAAATGACCTAAATGTTAATCCAATGATACAAATGCACTTAATCGATGCACAAGACTGGTTAAATACCTTAAATGGATTAGAATAAGCCGAAGGATGCAAAAATGACCTAAATGTTGGTCCATTGACACAGACGCACTTATTGGAAGTACAAGATTGGTTAAAAATCCTAAATGCCTTTGAATAAGACTATGGAGGACGAAAATACCGTAAATAATAAACAAATAACACAAACACACTTATTGGATGCACAAGAATACTTAAAAACCCAAAATGGATTAGAATAAGTCTAATGAGGATGAAGATGACCTAAATGTTAAACCAATGACACAAACGCACTTATTGGATGACCAAGTATCGTTAAAAACCCTAATTGGATTAGAATAAGTCGAAGGATGACAAAAACGACCGAAATGTTAATCCAATGACACAAACGCACGTATTGGATGCACAAGATTGGTTAAAAACCCTAATTGGATTAGAATATGCCTAAGGAGGATTAAAATGACCTAAATGTTAAACCAATGACACAAACGCACTTTTATGATGACCAAGATTCGTTAAAAACCCTAATTGGATTAGAATAAGCCGAAGGAAAACGAAAATTACCTAAATGTTGATCCAATGACACAAACACACTTGTTGGATGCACAAGATTGGTTAAAAACCCTAAATGGATTCGAATAAGTCTACCGAGGACGAAAATGCCCTAAATGTTAAAGCAATGACACAAATGCACTTATTGGATGCACAAGATTGGTTAAAAATCCTAATTGAATTAGAATAAGCCTACGGAGGACGAAAATGATCTAAATATTAAACCAATGACATAAACAAATTTATTGGATGCACAAGATTGGTTAAAAACCATCATTGGATTAGAATAAGCCGAATGATGATAAAAATGAGCGAAATGTTAATCCAATGACAGAAACGCACTTATTAGATTCACAAGATTGGTTTAAAACCCTAATTGGATTAGAATAAGCCTAGGGAGGACGAAAATGACCTAAATGTTAAACCAATAACACAAACACACTTATTGGACGCACAAGATTTGTTAAAAACCCAATTGGATTTGAATAAGGCGAAGGATGATGAAAATGACCTAAATGTTAAACCAATGAAACAAACGCACTTATTGGAAGACCATGATTGGTTAAAAACCCTAAATCGATTAGAATAAGCTGAAGGATGACGAAAATGACCTATATGTTAATCCAATGACACAAACGCACTTATTGGATGCTGAAGATTGCTTAAAAACCCTAATTGGATTTGAATAAGCCTAGGGAAGATGAAAATGACCTGAATGTTGATCCAATGACACAAACGCACTTGATGGATTCACAAGATTGGTTAAAAACCCTAAATGGATTAGCATAAGCATAGGGAGGATGAAAATGACCTAAATGTTAAACCAATGACACATACACACTTATTGGATGCACAAGATTGGTTAAAAACCCTAATTGGATTAGAATAAGCCGAAGGATAACGAAAATGACCTAAATGTTAATTTAATGACACAAGTGCACTTATTGGATGTACAAGATTGGTTAAAATCCTAATTGAATTAGAATAAGCCTAGGGAGGATGAACATGACCTAAATGTTAAACCAATGGCACAAATGCAGTTTTTGGATTCAAAAGATTGGTTAAAAACCTTAATAGGATTAGAATAAGACTAGGGAGGACAAAACTGACCTAAATGTTAAACCAATGACACAAATGCACTTATTGGATGCACAAGATTGGTTAAAATCCCTAAATCAATAAGAATAAGCCGAAGTTTGATGAAAATTATCTAAATGTTAATCCAGTGATACAAACGGACATATTGGATGCACAAGATTGTTTCAAAACCCTAAATGGATTATAATAAGCTGAAGGATGACAAAAATGACCTGGATGTTAAACAAATGTCACAAACACACTTATTGGATGCACAAGATTGGTTAAAAACCCTAAATGGATTAGAATAAAATGAAATATTATGAAAATGACGAAAATGTTGATCAAATGATACAAACGCACTTATTGGATGCACAAGATTGTTTAAAAACCCTAAAGGGATAAGAATAAGCCGAATGATGCGAAAAATGACCTAAATGTTGATCAAATGACACAAAAGCACTAATTGCATCCAAAAAATTGGTTAAACACCCTAAATGGATTAGAATAATCCTATTGAACGCAAAAATGCCTTAAATGTTAAACCAATGACACAAACACACTTAGTGGACGCAGAAGATTTGTGAAAAACCCTAAATGGATTAGAATAAGCCGAAGGATGACGAAAATGACCTAAATGTTAATCCAATGATACAAATGCACTTATTGGATGCACAAGATTGGATAAATACCTTAAATGGATTAGAATAAGCCGAAGGTACAAATATGACCTAAATGTTGGTCCATTGACACATACGCACTTATTGGAAGCATAAGATTCGTTAAAAATCCTAAATGGATTAGAATAAGACTATAGAGGACGAAAATACCCTAAATAATAAACAAATAACACAAACACACTTATTGGATGCACAAGATGAGTTAAAAACCCTAGATGGATTAGAATAAGTCTAAGGAGGATGAAAATGACCTAAATGTTAAACCAATGACACAAACGCACTTACTGGATGACCAAGACTCGTTAAAAACCCTAATTGGATTATAATAAGCCGAAGGATGACGAAAACGACCGAAATGTTAATCCAATGACACAAACGCACTTATTGGATGCACAAGATTGGTTAAAAACCCTAATTGGATTAGAATAAGCCTAAGGAGGATGAAAATGACCTAAATGTTAAACCAATGACACAAACACACTTATTAGATGACCAAGATTCGTTAAAAACCCTAATTGGATTAGAATAAGTCAATCGAGGACGAAAATGCCCTAAATATTAAAGCAATTACACAAGATTGGTTAAAAATCCTAATTGAATTAGAATAAGCCTACGGAGGACGAAAATGATCTAAATATTAAACCTATGACAGAAACAAATTTATTGGATGCACAAGATTGGTTAAAAACCATCATTGGATTAGAATAAGCCGAATGATGATAAAAATGAGCGAAATGTTTTTCCAATGACAGAAACGCACTTATTAGATTCACAAGATTGATTAAAACCCCTAATTGGGTTAGAATAAGCCTAGGGAGGACGAAAATGACCTAAATGTTAAACCAATAACTCAAACGCACTTATTGGATGACCATGATTGGTTAAAAACACTAATTCGATTAGAATAAGCTGAAGGATGACAAAAATGACCTAGATGTTAATCCAATGACAAAAACGCACTTATTGGATGCTGAAGATTGGTTAAAAACCCTAATTGGATTCGAATAAGCCTAGGGAAGATGAAAATTACCTGAATGTTGATCCAATGACACAAACGCACTTGATGGATTCACAAGATTGGTTAAAAACCCTAAATGGGTTAGAATAAGTCTACTGAGGACGAAAATGCCCTAAATGTTAAAGCAATGACACAAACACACTTATTGGATGCACAAGATTGGTCAAAAACCCTAAATGGATGAGAATAAGCATAGGGAGGATGAAAATGACCTAATGTTAAACCAATGACACGTACACACTTATTGGATGCACAAGATTGGTTAAAAACCCTAATTGGATTAGAATAAGTCTACTGAGGACGAAAATGCCCTAAATGTTAAAGCAATGATACAAACACACTTATTGGATGAACAAGATTGGTTAAAAACCCTAACTAGATTAACATAAGCTTTGGGAGGACGAAAATGACCTGAATGTTGATCCAATGACACAAACGCACTTTATGGATTCACAAGATTGGTTAAAAACCCTAAATGGATTAGAATAAGTCTACTGAGGACGAAAATGCCCTAAATGTTAAAGCAATGACACAAACACACTTATTGGATGCACAAGATTGGTCAAAAAACCTAAATGGATGAGAATAAGCATAGGGAGGATGAAAATGACCTAAATGTTAAACCAATGACACATATACACTTATTGGATGCACAAGATTGGTTAAAAACCCTAATTGGATTAGAATAAGTCTACTGAGGAAGAAAATGCCCTAAATGTTAAAGCAATGATACAAACACACTTATTGGATGCACAAGATTGGTTAAAAACCCTAACTAGATTAACATAAGCCTAGTGAGGACGAAAATGACCTAATTGTTCAACCAATGACACAAACACACTTATTAGATGCACATGATTGGTTAAAAACACTAAATGGATTACAATAAAATGAAGAATGATGAAAATGACATAAATGTTGATCTAATGATAGAAACGCACTTATTGGATTCACAAGATTGGTTAAACACCCTAAATGGCTTAGAATAAGCCGAAGGATGACGTGAATGACCCAAATTTTAATCCAATGAGACAATCACACTTATTGGATGCACAAAATTGTTGAAAACCCTAAATGGATTAGAATAGAATAAGCCAAAGGATGACGAAAATGACCTAAATGTTGATCCAATGACACAAACGCACTTAATGGATTCACATGATTGGTTAAAAACCCTATATGGATTAGAATAAGCCGATGGATGACTAAAATTTTTTATATGTTGATCCACTGATACAAACGCACTTAGTGGATGCACCAGATTGGTTAAAAACCCTAAATGGATTAGAATAAGCCGAAGGATGCGAAACATGACTTAAATGTTAATCCATTGACAAAAATGTACTTATTGGATGCACAAAATTGGTTGAACACCCTAAATAGATTAAAACAAGCCGAAGGATGACGAAAATGACCCAAATGTTAATCCAATGATACAAACGCACTTATTGGATGCATAAGATTGGTTAAAAACCCTAAATGGATTAGAATAAGCCTAGGGAAGCCGAAAATGCCTTAAATGTTAAACCAATGACACAAACACACTAATTGGATGCACAAGATTTGTTAAAAACCATAAATGGATTAGAATAAGCCGAAGTATGACAAAAATGACCTAAATGTTGATCAAATAATACAAACGCACTTATTGGATGCACAAGATTGGTTAAACACTCTAAATGGATTAGAATTAGCAAAAGGATGACGAAAATGACCAAAATGTTATTCTAATGATACAAACACACTTATTGGATGCACAAGATTGGTTAAAAACCCTAAATGGATTAGAATAGGCCGAAGGATGATGAAAATGACCTAAATGTTGATCCAATGGCTCAAACGAACTTATTGGATGCACATGATTGGTCAAAAACCCTAAATGGATGAGAATAAGCAGAAGGATGACGAAAATGACCTAAATGTTATTCCAATGATAAACTTAATGGAAGCACAAAATTGGTTAAAAACCCTAAATGGATTAGAATAAGCCTAAGGATGACGAAAATGACCTAAATGTTGGTCCATTGACAAGATCGGTTAAAAATCCTAAATGGATTAGAATAAGATTATGGAGGACGAAAATATCCTAAATGTTAAACCAATGACACAAACGCACTTATTGGATGACCAAGATTGGTTAAAAACCCTAATTGTGTTAGAATAAGCCTAAGAAGGGGGGAAATGACCTAAATATTCAACCCATGATACAAAATCACTTATTGGATGCACACGATTGATTAAAAACCCTAAATGGATTAGAATAGGCCGAAGGTTGATTCAAATGACCTAAATGTTGATCCAATGGCTCAAAACAACTAATTGGATGCACAAGATTAGTCAAAAACCCTAAATGGATTAGAATAAGGAGAAGGATGAAGAAATTGACCTAAATGTTAATCCAATGATACAAATGTACTTTATGGATACACAAGATTGGTGAAAACCCTAATTGGATTCTAATAAACCTAGGGAAGCATAAAAGGACTTAATTGTTAATCCAATTACATAAGCGCACTAATTGGATGCACATGATTGGTTAAAAATCTTAATTGTATTACAATAAGCTGAAGGATGGCAAAAATGACCTAAATGTTAATCCAATGACACAAACGTACTTAATGAATGCACAAGATCGGTTAAAAACCCTAATTGGATTAGCATAAGCCTAGGGAGGACGAATATGACCTAAATGTTAAACCAATGACACAAACGCACTTTTTGGATGCATAAGATTGGTTAAGTACCAAAATTAGATTAGGATAATCAAATGCCGAATGATGCGAAGAATGACCTAAATGTTGATCCAATGATACAAAAGCACTTATTGGATGCACAAAATTGGTTAAACACCTTAAATGGATTAGAATAATCCTATGGAAGCCAAAATTGCCTTAAATGTTAAACCAATGACACAAACACACCTATTGGACGCACAAGATTGGTTAAAAACCCTAAATGGATTAGAATAGGCTGAAGGATGATCAAAATGACCTTAATGTTGATCCAATGGCTCAAACGAACTTATTGGATGCACAAGATTGGTCAAAAACCCTAAATGGATTAGAATAAAATGAAGGATCATGAAAATGACTTAAATGTTGATCAGATGATACAAACGCACTTATTGAATGCCCAAGATTGTTTAAAAATCCTAACTGGATTTGAATAAGCCTAGGGAGGACGAAAATGATCTAAATGTTCTACCAATGATACAAAATCACTTATTGGATGCACAAGATTGTTTAAAAACCCTAATTTGATTAGAATAAGCCTAGGAAGGGGGGAAATGACCTAAATGTTCAACCCATGACACAAAATCACTTATTCGATGCACACGATTGGTTAAAAACCCTAAATAGATTAGAATAAGCCGAAGGATGATGAAAATGACCTAAATGTTGATCCAATGGCTCAAAAGAACTTATTGGATGCACAAGATTAGTCAAAAACCCTAAATGGATTAGAATAAGTAGAAGGATGAAGAAATTGACCTAAATGTTAATCCAATGATACAAATGCACTTAATGGATGCACAAGATTGGATAAAACCCTAATTGGATTCTAATAAGCCTAGGGAGGACGAAAAGGACATAAATGTTAATCCAATTACATAAACGCACTTATTGGATGCACATGATTGGTTAAAAATCCAAATTGGAATGGCATAAGTCTTGGGAGGACGAAAATGACCTAAATGTTAACCCAATGACAGAAACGAACTTATTGGATGCACAAGATTGGTTAAAAACCCTAATTGGGTTAGAATAAGCCTAAATGCTAAACCAATATTAACAACACACTTAATGGATGAACAAGATTGGTTGAAAACCCTAATTGGATATGAATAAGCCTAAGGAGGACAAAAATGACCTAAATGTTAAACCAATGACCCCAACACACTTATTGGATGCACATGAATTGTTAAAAATCCTAATTGGAATGGCATAAGTCTAGGGAGGACGAAAATGACCTAAATGTTAAACCAATGACCGAAACGAACTTATTGGATGCACAAGATTGGTTAAAAACCCTAATTGGATTAGAAAAAGCCTAGGGAGGACAAAAATGCACTTATTGGATGCACAAGATTGGTTGAAAACCCTAATTGGATAAGAATAATACTAAGGAGGACAAAAATGACTTAAATGTTTAACCAATGACCCCAACGCACTTATTGGATGACCAAGGTTGTTTAAAAATCCTAATTGTATTACAATAAGCTGAAGAATGACAAAAATGACCTAAATATTAATCCAATGACACAAACGCACTTAATGAATGCACAAGACTGGTTAAAAACCCTAAATCGATTAGAATAAGCTGAAGGTTGATGAATAATTGCCTAAATGTTAAACAAATTACACAATACACTTATTGGATGCACAAGATTGGTTAAAAACCCTAAATGGATTAGAATAAAACGAAGGATCATGAAAATGACATAAATGCTGATCAAATGATACAAACGCACTTATTGGATGCACAAGATTGGTTAAAAACCCTAAAGGGATAATGAAAAGCCAAAAGATGCGAAAAATGACCTAAATGTTGATCCAATGACACAAAAGCACTTATTGGATGCACAAAATTGGTTAAACACCTCAAATGGATTAGAATAATCCTATGGAAGCGAAAATTGCCTTAAATGTTAAACCAATGACACAAACACACTTATTGGACGCACAAGATTGGTTAAAATTCCTAAATGGATTAGAATAGGCCGAAGGATGATCAAAATGACCTAAATGTTGATCCAATTGCTCAAAAGAACTTATTGGATTCACAAGATTAGTCAAAAACCCTAAATGGAATAGAATAAGTAGAAGGATGATGAAAATGACTTAATGTTAATACAATAATACAAATGCACTTAATGGATGCACAAGATTGGTTAAAACCCCTAATTGGATTCTAATAAGCCTAGGGAAGACGAAAAGGACCTAAATGTTAATCCAATTACATAAACGCACTTATTGGATGCACATGATTGGTTAAAAATCCTAATTGGATTGGCATAAGTCTAGGGAGGACGAAAATGACCTAAATGTTAAACCAATGACAAAAACGAACTTATTGGATGCACAAGATTGGTTAAAAACCCTAATTGGATTAGAATAAGCTTAGGGAGGCTAAAATGTCCTAAATGTTAAACCAATAACACAAACGCACTTATTGGATGCACAAGATTGGTTGAAAACCCGAATTGGATAAGAATAATACTAAGGAGGACAAAAATGACCTAAATGTTAAACCAATGACCCCAACGCACTTATTGGATGACCAAGATTGGTTAAAAATCCTAATTGTGTTACAATAAGCTGATGGATGACAAAAATGACCTAAATGTTAATCCAATGACACAAACACACTTAATGAATGCACAACATTGGTTAAAACGCACTTTTTGGATGCACAAGATTGGTTAAGTACCCAAATTAGATTAGGATAAGACTTGGGAGGAAAAAACTGACCTAAATGTTAAACCAATGACACAAATGCACTTATTGCATACAAAAGATTGGTTAAAAATCCTAAATCGATTAGAATAAGCCGAAGGTTGATGAAAATTGCCTAAATGTTAAACAAATTACACAATACACTTATTGGATGCACAAGATTGATTAATAACCCTAAATGGATTAGAATAAAACGAAGTAACATGAAAATGACATAAATGTTGATCAAATGATACAAACGCACTTATTAGATGCACAAGATTGGTTAAAAACCGTAAAGGGATAATCAAAAGTCGAATGATGCGAAAAATGAACTAAATGTTGATCCAATGACACAAAAGCACTTATTGGATGCACAAAATTTGTTAAACACCTTAAATGGATTAGAATAATCCTATGGAAGCCAAAATTGCCTTAAATGTTAAACCAATGACACAAACACACTTATTGGACGCACAAGATTGGTTAAAAACCCTAAATGGATTAGAATAGGCAGAAGG
Organism: Cicer chorassanicum; assembly: GCA_037974735.1. Lineage (NCBI taxonomy): Eukaryota > Viridiplantae > Streptophyta > Magnoliopsida > Fabales > Fabaceae > Cicer > Cicer chorassanicum. The sequence continues at coordinate 30,200,626 of JBBPBP010000003.1, forward strand.
ATGATCAACATGACCTCAATGTTGATTCAATGGCACAAACGAACTTATTGAATACACAAGATTGGTCAAAAACCCTAAATGGATTAGAATAAAATGAAGGATCATGAAAATGACATAACTGTTGATCAACGAACTTATTGGGTGCACAAGATTGTTTAAAAATCCTAATTGGATTTGAATAAGCCTATGGAGGACGACAATGATCGAAATGTTCTACCAATGATACAAAAACACTTATTGGATGCACAAGATTGGTTAAAAACCCTAATTGAATTAGAATAAGCTTAGGGAGGCTAAAATGTCCTAAATGTTAAACCAATAACACAAACGCACTTATTGGATGCACAAGATTGGTTGAAAACCCGAATTGGATAAGAATAATACTAAGGAGGACAAAAATGACCTAAATGTTAAACCAATGACCCCAACGCACTTATTGGATGACCAAGATTGGTTAAAAATCCTAATTGTGTTACAATAAGCTGATGGATGACAAAAATGACCTAAATGTTAATCCAATGACACAAACACACTTAATGAATGCACAACATTGGTTAAAACGCACTTTTTGGATGCACAAGATTGGTTAAGTACCCAAATTAGATTAGGATAAGACTTGGGAGGAAAAAACTGACCTAAATGTTAAACCAATGACACAAATGCACTTATTGCATACAAAAGATTGGTTAAAAATCCTAAATCGATTAGAATAAGCCGAAGGTTGATGAAAATTGCCTAAATGTTAAACAAATTACACAATACACTTATTGGATGCACAAGATTGATTAATAACCCTAAATGGATTAGAATAAAACGAAGTAACATGAAAATGACATAAATGTTGATCAAATGATACAAACGCACTTATTAGATGCACAAGATTGGTTAAAAACCGTAAAGGGATAATCAAAAGTCGAATGATGCGAAAAATGAACTAAATGTTGATCCAATGACACAAAAGCACTTATTGGATGCACAAAATTTGTTAAACACCTTAAATGGATTAGAATAATCCTATGGAAGCCAAAATTGCCTTAAATGTTAAACCAATGACACAAACACACTTATTGGACGCACAAGATTGGTTAAAAACCCTAAATGGATTAGAATAGGCAGAAGGATGATCAACATGACCTCAATGTTGATTCAATGGCACAAACGAACTTATTGAATACACAAGATTGGTCAAAAACCCTAAATGGATTAGAATAAAATGAAGGATCATGAAAATGACATAACTGTTGATCAACGAACTTATTGGGTGCACAAGATTGTTTAAAAATCCTAATTGGATTTGAATAAGCCTATGGAGGACGACAATGATCGAAATGTTCTACCAATGATACAAAAACACTTATTGGATGCACAAGATTGGTTAAAAACCCTAATTGAATTAGAATAAGCCTAGGAAGGAGGGAAATGACCTAAATGTTCAACCCTTGATACAAAATCACTTATTGGATGCACACAATTGGTTAAAAAACCCTAAATGGATTAGAATAGGCCGAAGGATGATTAAAATGACCTAAATGTTGATCCAATGGCTCAAAAGAACTTATTGGATGAACAAGATTAGTCAAAAACCCTAAATGGATTAGCATAAGTAGAAGGATGAAGAAATTGACTTAAATGTTAATCCAATGATACAAATGCACTTAATGGATGCACAAGATTAGTTAAAAACCCTAAATGGATTAGTATCAGCCGAATGATGACGAATATAACCTAAATGTTAATCCATTCACACAAACGCACTTATTTGAAGTACAAGATTGGTTAAAAATCCTAAATGGATTAAAATAAGACAATGGAGGACGAAAATACACTAAACGTTAAACCAATGACACAAACGCACTTATTGGATGCACAAGATTGGTTAAAATCTCTAAATGGATTAGAATAAGACAATGGATGACGAAAATGACCTAAATGTTAATCAAATGATGCAAACGCACTTATTTGATGCACAAGATTGGTTATAAATGCTAAATGGATTAGAATAAGCCGAAGTAAAACGAAAATTACCTAAATGTTGATCCAATGACCCAAACGCACTTATTGGATGCACAAAATTGGTTAAAAACCCTAAATGGATTAGAATAAGTCTATAGAGGAAGAAAATGCCCTAAATGTTAAAGCAATGACACAAACGCAATTATTGGACGCACAAGATTGGTTAAAATCCCTAATTGGTTTAGAATAAGCCTACGGAGAACGAAAATGATCTAAATGTTAAACCAATGACACAAACACATTTATTGGATGCACAAGATCAGTTAAAAACCATAATTGGATTAGAATAAGTCGAATTGATGCGAAAAATAACCTAAATGTTGATCCAATGACACAAAAGCACTTATTGGATGCACAAAATTGGTTAAACACCCTAAATGGAATAGAATATTCTTATGGAATCGAAAAATTGCTTAAATGTTAAACCAATGACACAAACACACTTATTGGACGCACAAGATTGGTTAAAAACCCTAAAAGGATTAGAATAACCTGAAGGATGGCAAAAATGACCTAAATGCTAAACCAATGACACAAACGCACTTATTGGATGCACAAGATTGGTCAAAAACCCTAAATAAATTACAATAAAATGAAGGATCATGAAATTGACATAAACACAATTATTGGATGCCAAAAATTGGTTAAACACTCTAAATGGATAAGAATAATTATATCGAAGCCAAAAATTCCTTAAATGTTGATCCAATGACACAAACGCACTTATTGGACGCACAAGATTAGTTAAAAACCCTAAATGTTTGTCCAATGACACAAACGCACTTATTGGATGCACAAGATTGGTTAAAAACCCTAAATGGATTAGAATAAGTCTACAGAGGACGAAAATGCCCTAAATGTTAAAGCAATGACAAAAACGCACTTATTGGATGCACAAGATTGGTTAGAAACCCTAAATGGATTAGAATAAGCCTATGGAGGACGAAAATGATCTAAATGTTAAACCATCGACACAAATAGATTTATTGGATGCACAAGATCGGTAAAAAAACCATAATTGGATTAGAATAAGCCGAATGATGATGAAAATGACCTAAATGTTAATCCAATGAAAGAAACGCACTTATCGGATGCACAAGATTGGTTAAAAACCCTAATTAGATTAGAATACGCCTATGGAGGACGAAAATGACCTAAATGTTCAACCAATGACACAAAATCACTTATTGGATGCACAAGATTTTTTAAAAACCCTAATTGGATTAGAATAAGCCTAGGGAGGACGAAAATGACCTAAATGTTCAACCAATGACACAAAATCACTTATTCAATGCACAAGATTGGTTAAAAATGCTAATTTGATTAGAATAAACCTAGGGAGGATGAAAATGACCTAAATGTTCTACCAATGACACAAAATCACTTATTGGACGCACAAGATTGGTTAAAAATCCTAAATCGATTAGAATAAGTCGAAGGTTGACGAAAATTGCCGAAATGTTAAACTAATGACACAATACACTTATTGGATGCACAAGATTGGTTAAAAACCCTAAATGGATTAAAATAAAATGAAGGATCATGAAAATGACATAAATGTTGATCAAATGATACAAACGCACTTAGTGGATGCACAAGATTGGTTACAAACCCTAAAGGGATAATCAAAAGCCGAATGATGCGAAAAATGACCAAAATGGTGATCCAATGAAATAAAAGCACTTATTAGATGCACATAATTGATTAAACAGCTTAAAAGGATTAGAATAATCCTATGGAAGCCAAAATTGCCTTAAATGTTAAACCAATGACACAAACACACTTATTGGACGCACAAGATTGGTTAAAAACCCTAAATAGATTAGAATAGGCCGAAGGATGATCAAAATGACCTGAATGTTGATCCAATGGCACAAACGAACTTATTGGATACAGAAGATTGGTCAAAAACCCTAAATGGATTAGAATAAAATGAAGGATCATGAAAATGACATAATTGTTGATCCAATGATACAAACGCACTTATTGGATTAAAAATCCTAGTTGGATTTGAATAAGGCTAGGGAGGACAATAATGTTCTAAATGTTCTACCAATGATACAAAATCACTTATTGGATGCACAAGATTGGTTAAAAACCCTAATTGGATTAGAATAAGCCTAGGAAGGAGGGAAATGACTTCAATGTTCAACCCATGAAACAAAATCACTTATTGGATGCACACGATAGGTTAAAAACCCTAAATGGATTAGAATAGGCTGAAGGATGATTAAAATGACCTAAATGTTGATCCAATGGCTCAAAAGAACTTATTGGATGCACAAGATTAGTCAAAAACCCTAAATGGATTAGAATAAGTAGAAGGATGAAGAAATTGACCTAAATTTCAATCCAATGATACAAATGCACTTAGTGGATGCACAAGATTGGTTAAACACCCTAGTTGGATTCTAATAAGCCTAAGGAGGATGAAAAGGACCTAAATGTTAATCCAATTACATAAACCCACTTATTGGATGCACAAGATTGGTTAAAAATCCTAATTGGATTAGAATAAGCCTAGGGAGGACGAAAATGTCCTAAATGTTAAACCAATAACACAAACGCACTTATTGGATGCACAAGATTGGTTGAAAACCCTAATTGGATAAGAATAAGCCTAAGGAGGACAAAAATGACCTAAATGTTAAACCAATGACCCCAACGCACTTATTGGCTGACCAAGATTGGTTAAAAATCGTAATTGTATTACAATAAGCTGAAGGATGGAAAAAATGACCTAAATGTTAATCCAATGACACAAACGCACTTAATGAATGCACAATATTGGTTAAAAACCCTAATTGGATTAGCATAAGCCTAAGGAGGACGAATATGACCTAAATGTTAAAACAATGACGCAAACGCACTTTTTGGATGCACAAGATTGGTTAAGTACCCAAATTAGATTAGGATAAGACTTGGGAGGACAAAGCTGACCTAAATGTTAAACCAATGACACAAATGCACTTACTGCATGCAGAAGATTGGTTAAAATTCCTAAATCGATTAGAATAAGCCGAAGGTTGATGAAAATTGCCTAAATGTTAAACAAATCACACAATACACTTATTGGATGCACAAGATTGGTTAACAACCCTAAATGGATTAGAATAAAACGATGGATCATGAAAATGACATAAATATTGATCAAATGATATAAACGCACTTATTGGATGCACAAGATTGTTTAAAAATCCTAATTGGATTTGAATAAGCCTAGGGAGGACGAAAATGATCTAAATGTTCTACCAATGATAAAAAATCACTTATTGGATGCACAACATTGGTTAAAAACCCTAATTGGATTAGAATAAGCCAAGGAAAGGGGGAAATGACCTAAATGCTAAACCCATGGATGCACATATTGGATGCACACGATTGGTTAAAAACCCTAAATTGATTAGAATAGGCCGAAGGATGATTAAAATGACCTAAATGTTGATCGAATGGCTCAACAGAACTTATTGGATGCACAAGATTAGTCAAAAACCCTAAATGGATTAGAATAAGTAGAAGGATGATGAAATTGATCTAAATGTTAATCCAATGATACAAATGCACTTAATGGATACACAAGATTGGTTAAAAACCCTAATTGGATTCTAATAAGCCTAGGGAAAACGAAGAGGACCTAAATGGTAATCCAATTAGATAAACGCACTTATTGGATGCACATGATTGGTTAAAAATCCTAATTGGAATGGCATAAGTCTAGGGAGGACGAAAATGACATAAATGTTAAACCAATGACAAAAACGAACTTATTGGATGCACAAGATTGGTTAACAACCTTAATTGGATTAGAACAAACTTAGGGAGGACGAAAATGTCCTAAATATTAAACCAATAACACAAACGCACTTATTGGATGCACAATATTGGTTGAAAACCCTAATTGGATAAGAATAATACTAAGGAGGACAAAAATGATCTAAATGTTACACCAATGACCCCAACGCACTTATTAGATGACCATGATTGGTTAAAAATCTTAATTGTATTACAATAAGCTGAAGGATGACAAAAATGACCTAAATGTTAATCTAATGACACAAACGCACTTAATGAATGCACAACATTGGTTAAAAACCCTAATTGGATTAGCATAAGCCTTGGAAGAAAAAATATGACCTAAATGTTAAACCAATGACAAAAACGCACTTTTTGGATGCACAAGATTGGTTAAGTACCCAAATTCGATTAGGATAAGACTTGGGAGGAAAAAACTGACCTAAATGTTAAACCAATGACACAAATGGACTTATTGCATGCAAAAGATTGGTTAAAAATCCTAAATCGATTAGAATAAGCCGAAGGTTGATGAAAATTGCCTAAATGTTAAACAAATGACACAATACACTTATTGGATGCACAAGATTGGTTAAAAACCCTAAATGGATTAGAATAAAACGAAGGATCATGAAAATGACATAAATGTTGATCAAATGATACAAACGCACTTATTGGATGCACAAGATTGGTTAAAAACCCTAATTGGATTAGAATAAGCCTAGGAAGGACAAAAATGACCTAAACGTTCAACCAATGAAACAAACGTACTTATTGGATGCACAAGATTGGTTAAAAACCCTAATTGGATTTGAACAAGACTAGGGAAGACGAAAATTACCTAAATGTTCAACCAATGACACAAAATCAGTTATTATATGCACAAGATTGGTTAAAAACCCTAATTGGATTACAATAAGGCTAGGGAGGATGAAAATGTCCTAAATGTTCTACCAATGACACAAAATCACTTATTAGATGCACAAGATTAATTAAAAACCCTAATTGGATTAGAACAAGTCTAGGAAGGGGGGAAATGTCCTAAATGTTCATCCAATGACACAAAATCACTTATAAGATGCAAAAGATTGGTTAAAAATCCTAATTGGGTTAGAATAAGCCTATGGAGGACGAAAATGACCTAAATGTTCAACCAATGACACAAAATCACATTTTGGATGCACAAGATTGGTTAAAAACCCTTATTGGATTAGAATAAGCCTAGGGAGAACAAACAATCTAAATGTTCAACCAATGACACAAAAACACTTATTGGATCTAGAAGAATTGGTAAAAACCCTAATTGGATTAGAATAAGCCTAGGGAGGATGAAAATGACCTAAATGTTCTACCAAATACACAAAATCACTTATTAGATGCACAAGATTAATTAAAAACCCTAATTGGATTAGAACAAGCCTAGGAAGGGGGGAAATGACCTAAATGTTCAACCAATGACACAAAATAACTGATAAGATGCAAAAGATTGGTTAAAAATCCTAATTGGGTTAGAATAAGCCTATGGAGGACGAAGAAGACCTAAATGATCAACCAATGACACAAACGCACTTATTGGATGCACAAGATTGGTTAAAAACCCTAATTGGATTAGAGTAAGCCTAGGGAGGACAACCTTAATGTTCAACCAATGACACAAAATCACTTATTAGATGCAAAAGATTGGTTAAAAACCCTAATTGGATTAGACTAAGCCTACAAAGGACGAAAAAGACCTAAATGTTCAACCAATGACACAAAATCACTTATTGGATGCACAAGATTGGTTAAAAACCCTAATTGGATTAGAATAAGCCTAGGGAGACCGAAAATAACCTAAATGTTCAACCAATGACACAAAATCACTTTATTGGATGCACAAGATTGGTTAAAAACCCTAATTGGATTAGAACAAGACTAGGGAAGACGAATATGACCTAAATATTCAACCAATGACACAAAATCACTTATTATATGCACAAGATTGGTTAAAAACCCTAATTGGATTAGAATATGGCTAGGGAGGATAAAAATGTCCTAAATGTTCTACCAATGACACAAAATTACTTATTAGATGCACAAGATTAATTAAAAACCCTAATTGGATTAGAACAAGCCTAGGAAGGGGGGAAATGACTTAAATGTTCAACCAATGACACAAAATCACATATTGGATGCACAAGATTGGTTAAAAACCCTATTTAAATTAGAATAAGCCTAGGGATGACGAAAATGACCTAAATGTTCAACCAAATACACAAAATCACTTATTGGATGCACAAGATTGGTGAAAATTCCTAATTGGATTAGAATAAGCATAGGGAGTAGGAAAATGACCAAAAAGTAAATCCAATGCCACAAACGCACTTATTGGATGCACAATAATGGCTAAAAACCCTAATTGGATTAGAGTAAGCCTAGGGAGGACAACCTTAATGTTCAACCAATGACACAAAATCACTTATTGGATGCAAAAGATTGGTTAAAATCCCTAATTGGATTAGACTAAGCCTACAAAGGAGGAAAAAGACCTAAATGTTCAACCAATGACACAAAATCACTTATTGGATGCACGAGATTGGTTAAAAACCCTAATTGGATTAGAATAAGCCTAGGGAAGACGAAAATGACCTAAATGTTCAACCAATGACACAAAATCACTTATTATATGCACAAGATTTGTTAAAAACCCTAATTGGATTAGAAAAAGCATAGGAAGGGGGGAAATGACCTAAATGTTCAACCAATGAGACAAAATCACTTATAAGATGCAAAAGATTGGTTAAAAATCCTAATTGGGTTAGAGTAAGCCTATGGAGGACGAAAATGACCTAAATGTTCAACCAATGACACAAAATCACTTATTGAATGCACAAGATTGGTTAAAAACCCTTATTGGATTATAATTAGCCTAAGGAGAACGAAAATGATCTAAATGTTCAACCAATGACACAAAATCACTTATTGGATGCACAAGATTGGTTAAAAACCTTAATTGGATTAGAATAAGCATAGGGAAGATAAAAATGACCTAAATGTTCAACCAATGACACAAAATCACTTATTATATGCACAAGATTGGTTAAAAACCCTAATTGGATTAGAATAAGGCTAGGGAGGATGAAAATGTCCTAAATGTTCTACCAATGACACAAAATCACTTATTAGATGCACAAGATTAATTAAAAACCCTAATTGGATTAGTACAAGCCTAGGAAGGGGGGAAATGACCTAAATGTTCAACCAATGACACAAAATCACTTATTGGATGCACAAGATTGGTTAAAAACCCTAATTGGATTAGAATAAGCCTAGGGAGGACGAAAATGACCTAAATGTTCAACCAATGACACAAAATCACTTATTCAATGCACAAGATAGGTTAAAAACGCTAATTTGATTAGAATAATCCTAGGGAGGATGAAAATGACCTAAATGTTCTACCAATGACACAAAATCACTTTTTGGATGCACAAGATTGGTTAAAAATCCTAAATTGATTAGAATAAGCCGAAGGTTGATGAAAATTGCCTAAATGTTAAACAAATGACACAATAAACTTATTGGATGCACAAGATTGGTTAAAAACCCTAAATGGATTAGAATAAAATGAAGGATCATGAAAATTACATAAATTTTGATCAAATGATACAGACGCACTTATTGGATGCACAAGACTGGTTAAAAACCCTAATTGGATTAGAATAAGGCTAGGGAGGATGAAAATGTCCTAAATGTTCTACCAATGACACAAAATCACTTATTAGATGCACAACATTAATTAAAAACCCTAATTGGATTAGAACAAGTCTAGGAAGGGGGGAAATGACCTAAATATTCAACCAATGACACAAAATCACTTATAAGATGCAAAAGATTGGTTAAAAATCCTAATTGGGTTAGAATAAGCCTATGGAGGACGAAAATGACCTAAATGTTCAACCAATGACACAAAATCACATATTGGATGCACAAGATTGGTTAAAAACCCTTATTGGATTAGAATAAGCCTAGGGAGAACAAACAATCTAAATGTTCAACCAATGACACAAAAACACTTATTGGATCTAGAAGAATTGGTAAAAACCCTAATTGGATTAGAATAAGCCTAGGGAGGATGAAAATGACCTAAATGTTCTACCAAATACACAAAATCACTTATTAGATGCACAAGATTAATTAAAAACCGTAATTGGATTAGAACAAGCCTAGGAAGGGGGGAAATGACCTAAATGTTCAACCAATGACACAAAATCACTGATAAGATGCAAAAGATTGGTTAAAAATCCTAATTGGGTTAGAATAAGCCTATGGAGGACGAAGATGACCTAAATGATCAACCAATGACACAAACGCACTTATTGGATGCACAAGATTGGTTAAAAACCCTATTTGGATTAGAATAAGCCTAGGGAGGAGGAAAATGAACTAAAAGTAAATCCAATGCCACAAACTCACTTATTGGATGCACAATATTGGTTAAAAACCCTAATTGGATTAGAGTAAGCCTAGGGAGGACAACCTTAATGTTCAACCAATGACACAAAATCACTTATTAGATGCAAAAGATTGGTTAAAAACCCTAATTGGGTTAGACTAAGCCTACAAAGGACGAAAAAGACCTAAATGTTCAACCAATGACACTAAATCACTTATTGGATGCACAAGATTGGTTAAAAACCCTAATTGGATTAGAATAAGCCTAGGGAGACCGAAAATAACCTAAATGTTCAACCAATGACACAAAATCACTTTATTGGATGCACAAGATTGGTTAAAAACCCTAATTGGATTAGAACAAGACTAGGGAAGACGAA
>JBBPBP010000003.1:30211304-30221396 GCA_037974735.1 Cicer chorassanicum
AAAATGTCCTAAATGTTCTACCAATGACACAAAATTACTTATTAGATGCACAAGATTAATTAAAAACCCTAATTGGATTAGAACAAGCCTAGGAAGGGGGGAAATGACTTAAATGTTCAACCAATGACACAAAATCACTTATAAGATGCAAAAGATTGTTTAAAAATCCTAATTGGGTTAGAATAAGCCTATAAAGGATGAAAATGACCTAAATGTTCAACCAATGACACAATCGCACTTATTGGATGCACAAGATTGGTTAAAAACCCTATTTAAATAAGAATAAGCCTAGGGATGACGAAAATGACCTAAATGTTCAACCAAATACACAAAATCACTTATTGGATGCACAAGATTGGTGAAAATTCCTAATTGGATTAGAATAAGCATAGGGAGTAGGAAAATGACCAAAAAGTAAATCCAATGCCACAAACGCACTTATTGGATGCACAATAATGGCTAAAAACCCTAATTGGATTAGAGTAAGCCTCGGGAGGACAACCTTAATGTTCAACCAATGACACAAAATCACTTATTGGATGCAAAAGATTGGTTAAAATCCCTAATTGGATTAGACTAAGCCTACAAAGGAGGAAAAAGACCTAAATGTTCAACCAATGACAAAAAAAAACTTATTGGATGCACGAGATTGGTTAAAAACCCTAATTGGATTAGAATAAGCCTAGGGAAGACGAAAAGGACCTAAATGTTCAACCAATGACACAAAATCACTTATTATATGCACAAGATTGGTTAAAAACCCAAATTGGATTAGAAAAAGCATAGGAAGGGGGGAAATGACCTAAATGTTCAACCAATGAGACAAAATCACTTATAAGATGCAAAAGATTGGTTAAAAATCCTAATTGGGTTAGAGTAAGCCTATGGAGGACGAAAATGACCTAATTGTTCAACCAAATACACAAAATCACTTTTTGGATGCACAAGATTGGTTAAAAACCCTTATTGGATTAGAATAAGCCTAGGGAGAATGAAAACGATCTAAATGTTCAACCAATGACACAAAATCACTTATTGGATCTAGAAGAATTGGTAAAAACCCTAATTGGATTAGAATAAGCCATGGAGGATGAAAATGACCTAAATGTTCTACCAATGACAGAAAATCACTTAGTAGGTGCACAAGACTAATTAAAAACCATAATTGGATTAGAATAAGCCTAAGAAGGGGGGAAATGACCTAAATGTTCAACCAATGACACAAAATCACTTATTGAATGCACAAGATTGGTTAAAAACCCTTATTGGATTATAATTAGCCTAAGGAGAACGAAAATGATCTAAATGTTCAACCAATGACACAAAATCACTTATTGGATGCACAAGATTGGTTAAAAACCTTAATTGGATTAGAATAAGCCTAGGGAAGACAAAAATGACCTAAATGTTCAACCAATGACACAAAATCACTTATTATATGCACAAGATTAATTAAAAACCCTAATTGGATTAGAACAAGTCTAGGAAGGGGGAAAATGACCTAAATGTTCAACCAATGACACAAAATCACTTATAAGATGCAAAAGATTGGTTAAAAATCCTAATTGGGTTAGAATAAGCCTATGGAGGACGAAAATGACCTAAATGTTCAACCAATGACATAAAATCACATATTGGATGCACAAGATTGGTTAAAATCCCTTATTGGATTAGAATAAGCCTAGGGAGAACAAACAATCTAAATGTTCAACCAATGACACAAAAACACTTATTGGATCTAGTAGAATTGGTAAAAACCCTAATTGGATTAGAATAAGCCTAGGGAGGATGAAAATGACCTAAATGTTCTACCAAATACACAAAATCACTCATTAGATGCACAAGATTAATTAAAAACCCTAATTGGATTAGAACAAGCCAAGGAAGGGGGGAAATGACCTAAATGTTCAATCAATGACACAAAATCACTGATAAGATGCAAAAGATTGGTTAAAAATCCTAATTGGGTTAGAATAAGCCTATGGAGGATGAAGATGACCTAAATGATCAACCAATGACACAAACGCACTTATTGGATGCACAAGATTGGTTAAAAACCCTATTTGGATTAGAATAAGCCTAGGGAGGAGGAAAATGAACTAAAAGTAAATCCAATGCCACAAACGCACTTATTGGATGCACAATATTGGTTAAAAACCCTAATTGGATTAGAGTAAGCCTAGGGAGGACAACCTTAATGTTCAACCAATGACACAAAATCACTTATTAGATGCAAAAGATTGGTTAAAAACCCTAATTGGATTAGACTAAGCCTACAAAGGACGAAAAAGACCTAAATGTTCAACCAATGACACAAAATCACTTATTGGATGCACAAGATTGGTTAAAAACCCTAATTGGATTAGAATAAGCCTAGGGAGACCGAAAATAACCTAAATGTTCAACCAATGACACAAAATCACTTTATTGGATGCACAAGATTGGTTAAAAACCCTAATTGGATTAGAACAAGACTAGGGAAGACGAAAATGACCTAAATATTCAACCAATGACACAAAATCACTTATTATATGCACAAGATTAGTTAAAAACCCTAATTGGATTAGAATATGGCTAGGGAGGATGAAAATGTCCTAAATGTTCTACCAATGACACAAAATTACTTATTAGATGCACAAGATTAATTAAAAACCCTAATTGGATTAGAACAAGCCTAGGAAGGGGGGAAATGACTTAAATGTTCAACCAATGACACAAAATCACTTATAAGATGCAAAAGATTGTTTAAAAATCCTAATTGGGTTAGAATAAGCCTATAAAGGATGAAAATGACCTAAATGTTCAACCAATGACACAATCGCACTTATTGGATGCACAAGATTGGTTAAAAACCCTATTTAAATAAGAATAAGCCTAGGGATGACGAAAATGACCTAAATGTTCAACCAAATACACAAAATCACTTATTGGATGCACAAGATTGGTGAAAATTCCTAATTGGATTAGAATAAGCATAGGGAGTAGGAAAATGACCAAAAAGTAAATCCAATGCCACAAACGCACTTATTGGATGCACAATAATGGCTAAAAACCCTAATTGGATTAGAGTAAGCCTCGGGAGGACAACCTTAATGTTCAACCAATGACACAAAATCACTTATTGGATGCAAAAGATTGGTTAAAATCCCTAATTGGATTAGACTAAGCCTACAAAGGAGGAAAAAGACCTAAATGTTCAACCAATGACAAAAAAAAACTTATTGGATGCACGAGATTGGTTAAAAACCCTAATTGGATTAGAATAAGCCTAGGGAAGACGAAAAGGACCTAAATGTTCAACCAATGACACAAAATCACTTATTATATGCACAAGATTGGTTAAAAACCCAAATTGGATTAGAAAAAGCATAGGAAGGGGGGAAATGACCTAAATGTTCAACCAATGAGACAAAATCACTTATAAGATGCAAAAGATTGGTTAAAAATCCTAATTGGGTTAGAGTAAGCCTATGGAGGACGAAAATGACCTAATTGTTCAACCAAATACACAAAATCACTTTTTGGATGCACAAGATTGGTTAAAAACCCTTATTGGATTAGAATAAGCCTAGGGAGAATGAAAACGATCTAAATGTTCAACCAATGACACAAAATCACTTATTGGATCTAGAAGAATTGGTAAAAACCCTAATTGGATTAGAATAAGCCATGGAGGATGAAAATGACCTAAATGTTCTACCAATGACAGAAAATCACTTAGTAGGTGCACAAGACTAATTAAAAACCATAATTGGATTAGAATAAGCCTAAGAAGGGGGGAAATGACCTAAATGTTCAACCAATGACACAAAATCACTTATTGAATGCACAAGATTGGTTAAAAACCCTTATTGGATTATAATTAGCCTAAGGAGAACGAAAATGATCTAAATGTTCAACCAATGACACAAAATCACTTATTGGATGCACAAGATTGGTTAAAAACTTTAATTGGATTAGAATAAGCCTAGGGAAGACAAAAATGACCTAAATGTTCAACCAATGACACAAAATCACTTATTATATGCACAAGATTAATTAAAAACCCTAATTGGATTAGAACAAGTCTAGGAAGGGGGAAAATGACCTAAATGTTCAACCAATGACACAAAATCACTTATAAGATGCAAAAGATTGGTTAAAAATCCTAATTGGGTTAGAATAAGCCTATGGAGGACGAAAATGACCTAAATGTTCAACCAATGACATAAAATCACATATTGGATGCACAAGATTGGTTAAAATCCCTTATTGGATTAGAATAAGCCTAGGGAGAACAAACAATCTAAATGTTCAACCAATGACACAAAAACACTTATTGGATCTAGTAGAATTGGTAAAAACCCTAATTGGATTAGAATAAGCCTAGGGAGGATGAAAATGACCTAAATGTTCTACCAAATACACAAAATCACTCATTAGATGCACAAGATTAATTAAAAACCCTAATTGGATTAGAACAAGCCAAGGAAGGGGGGAAATGACCTAAATGTTCAATCAATGACACAAAATCACTGATAAGATGCAAAAGATTGGTTAAAAATCCTAATTGGGTTAGAATAAGCCTATGGAGGATGAAGATGACCTAAATGATCAACCAATGACACAAACGCACTTATTGGATGCACAAGATTGGTTAAAAACCCTATTTGGATTAGAATAAGCCTAGGGAGGAGGAAAATGAACTAAAAGTAAATCCAATGCCACAAACGCACTTATTGGATGCACAATATTGGTTAAAAACCCTAATTGGATTAGAGTAAGCCTAGGGAGGACAACCTTAATGTTCAACCAATGACACAAAATCACTTATTAGATGCAAAAGATTGGTTAAAAACCCTAATTGGATTAGACTAAGCCTACAAAGGACGAAAAAGACCTAAATGTTCAACCAATGACACAAAATCACTTATTGGATGCACAAGATTGGTTAAAAACCCTAATTGGATTAGAATAAGCCTAGGGAGACCGAAAATAACCTAAATGTTCAACCAATGACACAAAATCACTTTATTGGATGCACAAGATTGGTTAAAAACCCTAATTGGATTAGAACAAGACTAGGGAAGACGAAAATGACCTAAATATTCAACCAATGACACAAAATCACTTATTATATGCACAAGATTAGTTAAAAACCCTAATTGGATTAGAATATGGCTAGGGAGGATGAAAATGTCCTAAATGTTCTACCAATGACACAAAATTACTTATTAGATGCACAAGATTAATTAAAAACCCTAATTGGATTAGAACAAGCCTAGGAAGGGGGGAAATGACTTAAATGTTCAACCAATGACACAAAATCACTTATAAGATGCAAAAGATTGTTTAAAAATCCTAATTGGGTTAGAATAAGCCTATAAAGGATGAAAATGACCTAAATGTTCAACCAATGACACAATCGCACTTATTGGATGCACAAGATTGGTTAAAAACCCTATTTAAATAAGAATAAGCCTAGGGATGACGAAAATGACCTAAATGTTCAACCAAATACACAAAATCACTTATTGGATGCACAAGATTGGTGAAAATTCCTAATTGGATTAGAATAAGCATAGGGAGTAGGAAAATGACCAAAAAGTAAATCCAATGCCACAAACACACTTATTGGATGCACAATAATGGCTAAAAACCCTAATTGGATTAGAGTAAGCCTAGGGAGGACAACCTTAATGTTCAACCAATGACACAAAATCACTTATTGGATGCAAAAGATTGGTTAAAATCCTTAATTGGATTAGACTAAGCCTACAAAGGAGGAAAAAGACCTAAAATTTCAACCAATGACACAAAATCACTTATTGGATGCACGAGATTGGTTAAAAACCCTAATTGGATTAGAATAAGCCTAGGGAAGACGAAAATGACCTAAATGTTCAACCAATGACACAAAATCACTTATTATATGCACAAGATTGGTTAAAAACCCAAATTGGATTAGAAAAAGCATAGGAAGGGGGGAAATGACCTAAATGTTCAACCAATGAGACAAAATCACTTATAAGATGCAAAAGATTGGTTAAAAATCCTAATTGGGTTAGAGTAAGCCTATGGAGGACGAAAATGACCTAAATGTTCAACCAAATACACAAAATCACTTTTTGGATGCACAAGATTGGTTAAAAACCCTTATTGGATTAGAATAAGCCTAGGGAGAATGAAAACGATCTAAATGTTCAACCAATGACACAAAATCACTTATTGGATCTAGAAGAATTGGTAAAAACCCTAATTGGATTAGAATAAGCCATGGAGGATGAAAATGACCTAAATGTTCTACCAATGACAGAAAATCACTTAGTAGGTGCACAAGACTAATTAAAAACCATAATTGGATTAGAATAAGCCTAAGAAGGGGGGAAATGACCTAAATGTTCAACCAATGACACAAAATCACTTATTGAATGCACAAGATTGGTTAAAAACCCTTATTGGATTATAATTAGCCTAAGGAGAACGAAAATGATCTAAATGTTCAACCAATGACACAAAATCACTTATTGGATGCACAAGATTGGTTAAAAACCTTAATTGGATTAGAATAAGCCTAGGGAAGACAAAAATGACCTAAATGTTCAACCAATGACACAAAATCACTTATTATATGCACAAGATTAATTAAAAACCCTAATTGGATTAGAACAAGTCTAGGAAGGGGGAAAATGACCTAAATGTTCAACCAATGACACAAAATCACTTATAAGATGCAAAAGATTGGTTAAAAATCCTAATTGGGTTAGAATAAGCCTATGGAGGACGAAAATGACCTAAATGTTCAACCAATGACATAAAATCACATATTGGATGCACAAGATTGGTTAAAATCCCTTATTGGATTAGAATAAGCCTATGGAGAACAAACAATCTAAATGTTCAACCAATGACACAAAAACACTTATTGGATCTAGTAGAATTGGTAAAAACCCTAATTGGATTAGAATAAGCCTAGGGAGGATGAAAATGACCTAAATGTTCTACCAAATACACAAAATCACTCATTAGATGCACAAGATTAATTAAAAACCCTAATTGGATTAGAACAAGCCAAGGAAGGGGGGAAATGACCTAAATGTTCAACCAATGACACAAAATCACTGATAAGATGCAAAAGATTGGTTAAAAATCCTAATTGGGTTAGAATAAGCCTATGGAGGATGAAGATGACCTAAATGATCAACCAATGACACAAACGCACTTATTGGATGCACAAGATTGGTTAAAAACCCTATTTGGATTAGAATAAGCCTAGGGAGGAGGAAAATGAACTAAAAGTAAATCCAATGCCACAAACGCACTTATTGGATGCACAATATTGGTTAAAAACCCTAATTGGATTAGAGTAAGCCTAGGGAGGACAACCTTAATGTTCAACCAATGACACAAAATCACTTATTAGATGCAAAAGATTGGTTAAAAACCCTAATTGGATTAGACTAAGCCTACAAAGGACGAAAAAGACCTAAATGTTCAACCAATGACACAAAATCACTTATTGGATGCACAAGATTGGTTAAAAACCCTAATTGGATTAGAATAAGCCTAGGGAGACCGAAAATAACCTAAATGTTCAACCAATGACACAAAATCACTTTATTGGATGCACAAGATTGGTTAAAAACCCTAATTGGATTAGAATAAGCCTAGGGAGGAGGAAAATGACCTAGAAGTAAATCCAATGCCACAAATGCACTTATTGGATGCACAATAATGGCTAAAAACCCTAATTGGATTAGAGTAAGCCTAGGGAGGACAACCTTAATGTTCAACCAACGACACAAGATCACTTATTGGATGCAAAAGATTAATTAAAAACCCTAATTGGATTAGACTAAGCCTACAAAGGAGGAATAAGACCTAAATGTTCAACCAATAACACAAAATCACTTATTGGATGCACAAGATTGGTTAAAAACCCCAATTGGATTAGACTAAGCCTAAGGAGGACGAAAATAACCTAAATGTTCAACCAATGACACAAAATCACTTATTGGATGCACAAGATTGGTTAAAAACCTTAATTAGATTAGAATAAGCCTAGGGAAGACAAAAATGACCTAAATGTTCAACCAATGACACAAAATCACTTATTATATGCACAAGATTGGTTAAAAACCCTAATTGGATTAGAATAAGGCTAGGGAGGATGAAAATGTCCTAAATGTTCTACCAATGACACAAAATCACTTATTAGATGCACAAGATTAATTAAAAACCCTAATTGGATTAGAACAAGCCTAGGAAGGGGGGAAATGACCTAAATGTTCAACCAATGACACAAAATCACTTATAAGATGCAAAAGATTGGTTAAAAATCCTAATTGGGTTAGAATAAGCCTATAAAGGACGAAAATGACCTAAATGTTCAACCAATGACACAATCGCACTTATTGGATGCACAAGATTGGTTAAAAACCCTATTTAAATTAGAATAAGCATAGGGATGACGAAAATGACCTAAATGTTCAACCAAATATACAAAATCACTTATTGGATGCACAAGATTGGTTAAAAACCCTTATTGGATTATAATTAGCCTAAGGAGAACGAAAATGATCTAAATGTTCAACCAATGACACAAAATCACTTATTGGATGAACAAGATTGGTTAAAATCCCTAATTGGATTAGAATAAGCCTAGGGAGGAGGAAAATGACCTAAAAGTAAATCCAATGCCACAAACGCACTTATTGGATGCACAATAATGGCTAAGAACCCTAATTGGATTTGAGTAAGCCTAGGGAGGGCAACCTTAATGTTCAACCAACGACACAAAATCACTTATTGGATGCCAAAGATTAATTAAAAACCCTAATTGGATTAGACTAAGCCTACAAAGGAGGAATAAGACCTAAATGTTCAACCAATGACACAAAATCACTTATTGGATGCACAAGATTGGTTAAAAACCTTAATTGGATTAGACTAAGCCTAAGGAGGACGAAAATAACCTAAATGTTCAACCAATGACACAAAATCACTTATTGGATGCACAAGATTGGTTAAAAACCCAAATTTGATTATAATAAGCCTAGGGAAGACAAAAATGACCTAAATGTTCAACCAATGACACAAAATCACTTATTATATGCACAAGATTGGTTAAAAACCCTAATTGGATTAGAATAAGGCTAGGGAGGATGAAAATGTCCTAAATGTTCTACCAATGACACCAAATCACTTATTAGATGCACAAGATTAATTAAAAACCCTAATTGGATTAGAACAAGCCTAGGAAGGGGGGAAATGACCTAAATGTTCAACCAATGACACAAAATCACTTATAAGATGCAAAAGATTGGTTAGAAATCCTAATTGGGTTAGAATAAGCCTATAAAGGACGAAAATGACCTATATGTTCAACCAATGACACAATCGCACTTATTGGATGCACAAGATTGATTAAAAACGCTATTTAAATTAGAATAAGCCTAGGGATGACGAAAATGACCTAAATGTTCAACCAAATACACAAAATCACTTATTGGATGCACAAGATTGGTTAAAAACCCTTATTGGATTAGAATAAGCCTAGGGAGAATGAAAACAATCTAAATATTCAACCAATGACACAAAATCACTTATTGGATCTAGAAGAATTGGTAAAAACCCTAATTGGATTAGAATAAGCCTAGGGAGGATGAAAATGACCTAAATGTTCTACCAATGACAGAAAATCACTTGTTAGATGCACAAGACTAATTAAAAACCCTAATTGGATTAGAATAAGCCTAAGAAGGGGGGAAATGACCTAAATGTTCATCCAATGAGACAAAATCACTTATTGGATGCACAAGATTGGTTAAAAACCCTTATTGGATTATGATTAGCCTAAGGAGAACGAAAATGATTTAAATGTTCAACCAATGACACAAAATCACTTATTGGATGCACAAGATTGGTGAAAATTCCTAATTGGATTAGAATAAGCATAGGGAGTAGGAAAATGACCAAAAAGTAAATCCAATGCCACAAACGCACTTATTGGATGCACAATAATGGCTAAAAACCCTAATTGGATTAGAGTAAGCCTAGGGAGGACAACCTTAATGTTCAACCAATGACACAAAATCACTTATTGGATGCAAA
>JBBPBP010000003.1:30230351-30287111 GCA_037974735.1 Cicer chorassanicum
TTATTGGATGCACAAGATTGGATTAAAATAAGCCTATAGAGGACAAAAATGACGTAAATGATCAACCTATCACACAAAATCACTTATTAGATGCAAAAGATTAGTTAAAAACCCTAATTGGACAAGAATAAGCCTATGGAGGACGAAAAATGACCTAAATGTTCAACCAATGATACAAACGCACTTATTGGATGCATAAGATTGGTTAAAAACCCTAATTGAATTAGAATAAGCCTGGGGAGGACGAAAATAATCTAAATGTTCAACCAATGACACAAAATCACTTATTGGATGCACAAGATTGGTTAAAAACCCATATTGGATTTGAATAAGCCTAGAGAGAATGAAAATGCGCTAAATGATGAACCAATGACACAAACGCACTTATTGGATGCACAAGATTGGTTAAAAACCCTAATTGGATTAAAAAAAGCCTAGGGAGGACGAAAATGACCTAAATATTCAACCAATGACACAAACTCACTTATTGGATGCACAAGATTGGTTGAAAACACTAATTGGATTAGAAATATCCTAAGGAAGACGAAAATGACGTAAATGTTCAATAAATGACACAAAATCACTTATTGGATGCATAAGATTTGTAAAAAAACCCTAATTGGATTAGAATAAGCCTAGGGAGGACGAAAATGACCTAAAAGTTCAACCAATGATACAAATTCACTTATTGGATGCACAAGATTGGTTAAAAACCCTAATTGGATTAAAATAAGCCTATAGAGGACAAAAATGACGTAAATGATCATCCTATCACACAAAATCACTTATTAGATGCAAAAGATTAGTTAAAAACCCTAATTGGACAAGAATAAGCCTATGGAGGACGAAAAATGACCTAAATGTTCAACCAATGATACAAACGCACTTATTGGATGCATAAGATTGGTTAAAAACCCTAATTGAATTAGAATAAGCCTGGGGAGGAGGAAAATGACCTAAAAGTAAAAGATTGGTTAGGGAGGACGAAAATGACCAAAATGTTCAACCAATGAACCAAACGCACTTATTGGATGCACAAGATTGGTTAAAAACCCTAATTGGATTAGAATAAGCCTAGGGAGGACGAAAATGATCTAAATGTTCAACCAAGGACACAAAATCACTTATTGGATGCACAAGATTAGTTAAAAACCGTTATTGGATTAGAATAAGCTTAGGGAAAACGAAAATGCGCTAAATGTTGAACCAATGACACAAACGCACTTATTGGATGCACTAGATTGGTTAAAAACCCTAATTGGATTAAAATAAGCATAGGGAGGACGAAAATGACCTAAATATTCAACCAATGACACAAACGCACTTATTAGATGGACAAAATTAGTTAAAAACCCTAATTG
Organism: Cicer chorassanicum; assembly: GCA_037974735.1. Lineage (NCBI taxonomy): Eukaryota > Viridiplantae > Streptophyta > Magnoliopsida > Fabales > Fabaceae > Cicer > Cicer chorassanicum. Next base: position 30,231,713 of record JBBPBP010000003.1, read on the forward strand.
GATTAGAAATAACCTAAAGAAGACGAAAATGACGTAAATGTTCAACAAATGACACAAAATCACATATTGGATGCAAAAGTTTGGTAAAAAAACCCTAATTGGATTAGAATAAGCCAAGGATGGACGAAAATGACATAAATGTTCAACCTATGCCACAAAATCACTTATTGGATGCACAAGATTGGTTAAAAACCCTAATTGGATTATAATAAGCCGATGAAGGACAAAAATGACTTAAATGTTCAACCAACAACACAAAATCACTTATTAGACGAAAAAGATTAGTTAAAAACCCTAATTGGACAAGAATAAGCCTATGGAGGATGAAAAATTACCTAAATGTTCAACCAATGACACAAACGCACTTATTGGATGCACAAGATTGGTTTTAAACCCTATTTGAATTAGAATAACCTTAGGGAGGATGAAAATGATCTAAATGTTCAACCAATGACACAAAATCACTTATTGGATGCACAAGATTGACTAAAAACCCTAATTGGATTAGAATAAGCATAGGGAGGAGGAAAATAACCTAAATGTTCGACCAATGAGATAAAATCACTTATTGGACGCACTAGATTGGTTAAAAATCCTAATTGGATTAGAATAACCCTAGGGAGGACGAAAATGATCTAAATGTTCAACCAATGACACAAAATCACTTATTGGATGCACAAGATCGGTTAAAAACACTTATTGGATTAGAATAAGCCTAGGGAGAACAAAAATGACCTTAATGTTCAACCAATGACACAAAATCACTTATTGGATGCACAAGACTGCTTAAAAACCCTAATTGGATTAGACTAAGCCTAGGGAGGACGAAAATGACCTAAATATTCAACCAATGACACAAAATCACTTATTGGATCTAAAAGAATTGGTAAAAACCCTAAATGGATTAGAATAAGCCTAGGGAGGCCGAAAATGAGCTAAATGGTTAACCAATGACACAAACGCACTTATTGGATGCACAAGATTGGTTAAAAACCGTAATTTGGTTCAAATAAGTCTAGGGAGGACGAAAATGACCTAAATGTTCAACCAATGACACAAACGCACTTATTAGATGCACAAGATTGGTTTAAAACCTTTATTTGATTAGAAATAGCCTAAGGAAGACGAAAATGACGTAAATGTTCAACAAATGACACAAAATCACTTATTGGATGCACAAGATAAGTAAAAAAAACCCTAATTGGATTAGAATAAGACTAGGGTTGACGAAAATGACCTAAATGTTTAACGAATGACACAAAATCACTTATTGGATGCACAAGATTGGTTAAAAATCCTAATTGGATTACAATAAGCCTAGATAGGACGAAAATGACATAAATGTTCAACCAATGACACAAAATCACTTATTAGATGCAAAAGATTAGTTAAAAACCCTAATTGGACAAGAATAAGCCTATGGAGGACGAAAAATGACCTAAATGTTCAACCAATGATACAAACGCACTTATTGGATGCATAAGATTGGTTAAAAACCCTAATTGAATTAGAATAAGCCTGGGGAGGAGGAAAATGACCTAAAAGTAAAAGATTGGTTAGGGAGGACGAAAATGACCAAAATGTTCAACCAATGAACCAAACGCACTTATTCGATGCACAAGATTGGTTAAAAACCCTAGTTGGATTAGAATAAGCCTAGGGAGGACGAAAATGATCTAAATGTTCAATTAAGGACACAAAATCACTTATTGGATGCACAAGATTAGTTAAAAACCGTTATTGGATTAGAATAAGCTTAGGGAGAACGAAAATGCGCTAAATGTTGAACCAATGACACAAACGCACTTATTGGATGCACTAGATTGGTTAAAAACCCTAATTGGATTAAAATAAGCCTAGGGAGGACGAAAATGACCTAAATATTCAACCAATGACACAAACGCACTTATTAGATGGACAAAATTAGTTAAAAACCCTAATTGGATTAGAAATAGCCTAAAGAAGACGAAAATGACGTAAATGTTCAACAAATGACACAAAATCACATATTGGATGCACAAGTTTGGTAAAAAAACCCTAGTTGGATTAGAATAAGCCAAGGATGGACGAAAATGACATAAATGTTCAACCTATGCCACAAAATCACTTATTGGATGCACAAGATTGGTTAAAAACCCTAATTGGATTATAATAAGCCTAGGAAGGACAAAAATGACTTAAACGTTCAACCAACAACACAAAATCACTTATAAGACGAAAAAGATTAGTTAAAAACCCTAATTGGACAAGAATAAGCCTATGGAGGATGAAAAATGACCTAAATGTTCAACCAATGACACAAACGCACTTATTGGATGCACAAGATTGGTTTTAAACCCTATTTGAATTAGAATAACCCTAGGGAGGATGAAAATGATGTAAATGTTCAACCAATGACACAAAATCACTTATTGGATGCACAAGATTGACTAAAAACCCTAATTGGATTAGAATAAGCATAGGGAGGAGGAAAATAACCTAAATGTTCGACCAATGAGATAAAATCACTTATTGGACGCACTAGATTGGTTAAAAATCCTAATTGGATTAGAATAACCCTAGGGAGGACGAAAATGATCTAAATGTTCAACCAATGACACAAAATCACTTATTGGATGCACAAGATCGGTTAAAAACACTTATTGGATTAGAATAAGCCTAGGGAGAACAAAAATGACCTTAATGTTCAACCAATGACACAAAATCACTTATTGGATGCACAAGACTGCTTAAAAACCCTAATTGGATTAGACTAAGCCTAGGGAGGACGAAAATGACCTAAATGTTCAACCAATGACACAAAATCACTTATTGGATCTAAAAGAATTGGTAAAAACCCTAAATGGATTAGAATAAGCCTAAGGAGGACGAAAATGATCTAAATGTTCAACCAATGACACAAAATCACTTATTGGATGCACAAGATTGGTTAAAAACCCTTATTGAATTAGAATAAGCCTAGGAAGAACAAAAATGACCTTAATGTTCAACCAATTACACAAAATCACTTATTGGATGCACAAGACTTCTTAAAAACCCTAATTGGATTAGACTAAGCCTAGGGAGGACGAAAATGACCTAAATGTTCAACCAATGACACAAAATCACTTATTGGATCTAGAAGAATTGGTAAAAACCCTAATTGGATTAGAATAAGCCTAGGGAGGCCGAAAATGAGCTAAATGTTGAACCAATGACACAAACGCACTTATTGGATGCACAAGATTGGTTAAAAACCCTAATTTGGTTCAAATTAGTCTAGGGAGGACGAAAATGACCTAAATGTTCAACCAATGACCCAAACGCACTTATTAGATGCACAAGATTGGTTTAAAACCTTTATTTGATTAGAAATAGCCTAAGGAAGACGAAAATGACGTAAATGTTCAACAAATGACACAAAATCACTTATTGGATGCACAAGATAAGTAAAAAAAACCCTAATTGGATTAGAATAAGACTAGGGTTGACGAAAATGACCTAAATGTTTAACGAATGACACAAAATCACTTATTGGATGCACAAGATTGGTTAAAAATCCTAATTGGATTACAATAAGCCTAGATAGGACGAAAATGACCTAAATGTTCAACCAATGACACAAAATCACTTATTAGATGCAAAAGATTAGTTAAAAACCCTAATTGGACTAGAATAATCCCATGGAGGACAAAAAATGACCTAAATATTCAACCAATGACACAAACGCACTTATTGGATGCACAAGATTGGTTAAAAACCCTAATTAGAGTAGAATAAGCTAGGGAGGAGGAAAATGACCTAAAAGTAAAAGATTGGTTAGGGAGGACGAAAATGACCTAAATGTTCAACCAATGACCCAAACACACTTATTGGATGCACAAGATTGGTTAAAAACCTTTATTGGATTAGAATAAGTCTAGGGAGGACGAAAATAATCTAAATGTTCAACCAAGGACACAAAATCACTTATTGGATGCACAAGATTGGTTAAAAACCCATATTGGATTTGAATAAGCCTAGAGAGAATGAAAATGTGCTAAATGTTGAACCAATGACACAAACGCACTTATTGGATGCACAAGATTGGTTAAAAACCCAAATTGGATTAAAAAAAGCCTAGGGAGGACGAAAATGACCTAAATATTCAACCAATGACACAAACTCACTTATTGGATGCACAAGATTGGTTGAAAACCCTAATTGGATTAGAAATATCCTAAGGAAGACAAAAATGACGTAAATGTTCAATAAATGACACAAAATCACTTATTGGATGCATAAGATTTGTAAAAAAACCCTAATTGGATTAGAATAAGCCTATGGAGGACGAAAATGACCTAAAAGTTCAACCAATGATACAAATTCACTTATTGGATGCACAAGATTGGTTAAAAACCCTAATTGGATTAAAATAAGCCTATAGAGGACAAAAATGACGTAAATGATCAACCTATCACACAAAATCACTTATTAGATGCAAAAGATTAGTTAAAAACCCTAATTGGACAAGAATAAGCCAATGGAGGACGAAAAATGACCTAAATGTTCAACCAATGATACAAACGCACTTATTGGATGCATAAGATTGGTTAAAAACCCTAATTGAATTAGAATAAGCATGGGGAGGAGGAAAATGACCTAAAAGTAAAAGATTGGTTAGGGAGGACGAAAATGACCAAAATGTTCAACCAATGAACCAAACGCACTTATTGGATGCACAAGATTGGTTAAAAACCCTAATTGGATTAGAATAAGCCTAGGGAGGACGAAAATGATCTAAATGTTCAACCAAGGACACAAAATCACTTATTGGATGCACAAGATTAGTTAAAAACCGTTATTGGATTAGAATAAGCTTAGGGAGAACGAAAATGCGCTAAATGTTGAACCAATGACACAAACGCACTTATTGGATGCACTAGATTGGTTAAAAACCCTAATTGGATTAAAATAAGCCTAGGGAGGACGAAAATGACCTAAATATTCAACCAATGACACAAACGCACTTATTAGATGGACAAAATTAGTTAAAAACCCTAATTGGATTAGAAATAGCCTAAAGAAGACGAAAATGACGTAAATGTTCAACAAATGACACAAAATCACATATTGGATGCACAAGTTTGGTAAAAAAACCCTAGTTGGATTAGAATAAGCCAAGGATGGACGAAAATGACATAAATGTTCAACCTATGCCACAAAATCACTTATTGGATGCACAAGATTGGTTAAAAACCCTAATTGGATTATAATAAGCCTAGGAAGGACAAAAATGACTTAAACGTTCAACCAACAACACAAAATCACTTATAAGACGAAAAAGATTAGTTAAAAACCCTAATTGGACAAGAATAAGCCTATGGAGGATGAAAAATGACCTAAATGTTCAACCAATGACACAAACGCACTTATTGGATGCACAAGATTGGTTTTAAACCCTATTTGAATTAGAATAACCCTAGGGAGGATGAAAATGATCTAAATGTTCAACCAATGACACAAAATCCCCTATTGGATGCACAAGATTGGTTAAAAACCCTAATTAGAGTAGAATAAGCTAGGGAGGAGGAAAATGACCTAAAAGTAAAAGATTGGTTAGGGAGGACGAAAATGACCTAAATGTTCAACCAATGACCCAAACACACTTATTGGATGCACAAGATTGGTTAAAAACCCTAATTGGATTAGAATAAGCCTAGGGAGGACGAAAATAATCTAAATGTTCAACCAAGGACACAAAATCACTTATTGGATGCACAAGATTGGTTAAAAACCCATATTGGATTTGAATAAGCCTAGAGAGAATGAAAATGCGCTAAATGTGGAACCAATGACACAAACGCACTTATTGGATGCACAAGATTGGTTAAAAACCCTAATTGGATTAAAAAAGCCTAGGGAGGACGAAAATGACCTAAATATTCAACCAATGACACAAACTCACTTATTGGATGCACAAGATTGGTTGAAAACCCTAATTGGATTAGAAATATCCTAAGGAAGACAAAAATGACGTAAATGTTCAATAAATGACACAAAATCACTTATTGGATGCATAAGATTTGTAAAAAAACCCTAATTGGATTAGAATAAGCCTAGGGAGGACGAAAATGACCTAAAAGTTCAACCAATGATACAAATTCACTTATTGGATGCACAAGATTGGTTAAAAACCCTAATTGGATTAAAATAAGCCTATAGAGGACAAAAATGACGTAAATGATCAACCTATCACACAAAATCACTTATTAGATGCAAAAGATTAGTTAAAAACCCTAATTGGACAAGAATAAGCCAATGGAGGACGAAAAATGACCTAAATGTTCAACCAATGATACAAACGCACTTATTGGATGCATAAGATTGGTTAAAAACCCTAATTGAACTAGAATAAGCCTGGGGAGGAGGAAAATGACCTAAAAGTAAAAGATTGGTTAGGGAGGACGAAAATGACCAAAATGTTCAACCAATGAACCAAACGCACTTATTGGATGCACAAGATTGGTTAAAAACCCTAATTGGATTAGAATAAGCCTATGGAGGATGAAAAATTACCTAAATGTTCAACCAATGACACAAAATCACTTATTGGATGCACAAGATTGGTTTTAAACCCTATTTGAATTAGAATAAGCCTATGGAGGACGAAAAATGACCTAAATGTTCAACCAATGATACAAACGCACTTATTGGATGCATAAGATTGGTTAAAAACCCTAATTGAATTAGAATAAGCCTGGGGAGGAGGAAAATGACCTAAAAGTAAAAGATTGATTAGGGAGGACGAAAATGACCAAAATGTTCAACCAATGAACCAAACGCACTTATTGGATGCACAAGATTGGTTAAAAACCCTAATTGGATTAGAATAAGCCTAGGGAGGACGAAAATGATCTAAATCTTCAACCAAGGACACAAAATCACTTATTGGATGCACAAGATTAGTTAAAAACCGTTATTGGATTAGAATAAACTTAGCGAGAACGAAAATGCGCTAAATGTTGAACCAATGACACAAACGCACTTATTGGATGCACTAGATTGGTTAAAAACCCTAATTGGATTAAAATAAGCCTAGGGAGGACGAAAATGACCTAAATATTCAACCAATGACACAAACGCACTTATTAGATGGACAAAATTAGTTAAAAACCCTAATTGGATTAGAAATAGCCTAAAGAAGACGAAAATGACGTAAATGTTCAACAAATGACACAAAATCACATATTGGATGCACAAGTTTGGTAAAAAAACCCTAATTGGATTAGAATAAGCCAAGGATGGACGAAAATGACATAAATGTTCAACCTATGCCACAAAATCACTTATTGGATGCACAAGATTGGTTAAAAACCCTAATTGGATTATAATAAGCCTAGGAAGGACAAAAATGACTTAAATGTTCAACCAACAACACAAAATCACTTATTAGACGAAAAAGATTAGTTAAAAACCCTAATTGGACAAGAATAAGCCTATGGAGGATGAAAAATTACCTAAATGTTCAACCAATGACACAAACGCACTTATTGGATGCACAAGATTGGTTTTAAACCCTATTTGAATTAGAATAACCCTAGGGAGGATGAAAATGATCTAAATGTTCAACCAATGACACAAAATCCCCTATTGGATGCACAAGATTGGTTAAAAACCCTAATTAGAGTAGAATAAGCTAGGGAGGAGGAAAATGACCTAAAAGTAAAAGATTGGTTAGGGAGGACGAAAATGACCTAAATGTTCAACCAATGACCCAAACACACTTATTGGATGCACAAGATTGGTTAAAAACCCTAATTGGATTAGAATAAGCCTAGGGAGGACGAAAATAATCTAAATGTTCAACCAAGGACACAAAATCACTTATTGGATGCACAAGATTGGTTAAAAACCCATATTGGATTTGAATAAGCCTAGAGAGAATGAAAATGCGCTAAATGTTGAACCAATGACACAAACGCACTTATTGGATGCACAAGATTGGTTAAAAACCCTAATTGGATTAAAAAAGCCTAGGGAGGACGAAAATGACCTAAATATTCAACCAATGACACAAACTCACTTATTGGATGCACAAGATTGGTTGAAAACCCTAATTGGATTAGAAATATCCTAAGGAAGACAAAAATGACGTAAATGTTCAATAAATGACACAAAATCACTTATTGGATGCATAAGATTTGTAAAAAAACCCTAATTGGATTAGAATAAGCCTAGGGAGGACGAAAATGACCTAAAAGTTCAACCAATGATACAAATTCACTTATTGGATGCACAAGATTGGTTAAAAACCCTAATTGGATTAAAATAAGCCTATAGAGGACAAAAATGACGTAAATGATCAACCTATCACACAAAATCACTTATTAGATGCAAAAGATTAGTTAAAAACCCTAATTGGACAAGAATAAGCCAATGGAGGACGAAAAATGACCTAAATGTTCAACCAATGATACAAACGCACTTATTGGATGCATAAGATTGGTTAAAAACCCTAATTGAACTAGAATAAGCCTGGGGAGGAGGAAAATGACCTAAAAATAAAAGATTGGTTAGGGAGGACGAAAATGACCAAAATGTTCAACCAATGAACCAAACGCACTTATTGGATGCACAAGATTGGTTAAAAACCCTAATTGGATTAGAATAAGCCTATGGAGGATGAAAAATTACCTAAATGTTCAACCAATGACACAAAATCACTTATTGGATGCACAAGATTGGTTTTAAACCCTATTTGAATTAGAATAAGCCTATGGAGGACGAAAAATGACCTAAATGTTCAACCAATGATACAAACGCACTTATTGGATGCATAAGATTGGTTAAAAACCCTAATTGAATTAGAATAAGCCTGGGGAGGAGGAAAATGACCTAAAAGTAAAAGATTGATTAGGGAGGACGAAAATGACCAAAATGTTCAACCAATGAACCAAACGCACTTATTGGATGCACAAGATTGGTTAAAAACCCTAATTGGATTAGAATAAGCCTAGGGAGGACGAAAATGATCTAAATCTTCAACCAAGGACACAAAATCACTTATTGGATGCACAAGATTAGTTAAAAACCCTTATTGGATTAGAATAAGCTTAGGGAGAACGAAAATGCGCTAAATGTTGAACCAATGACACAAACGCACTTATTGGATGCACTAGATTGGTTAAAAACCCTAATTGGATTAAAATAAGCCTAGGGAGGACGAAAATGACCTAAATATTTAACCAATAACACAAACGCACTTATTAGATGGACAAAATTAGTTAAAAACCCTAATTGGATTAGAAATAGCCTAAAGAAGACGAAAATGACGTAAATGTTCAACAAATGACACAAAATCACATATTGGATGCACAAGTTTGGTAAAAAAAACCCTAATTGGATTAGAATAAGCCAAGGATGGACGAAAATGACATAAATGTTAAACCTATGCCACAAAATCACTTATTGGATGCATAAGATTGGTTAAAAACCCTAATTGGATTATAATAAGCCTAGGAAGGACAAAAATGACTTAAATGTTCAACCAACAACACAAAATCACTTATTAGACGAAAAAGATTAGTTAAAAACCCTAATTGGACAAGAATAAGCCTATGGAGGATGAAAAATTACCTAAATGTTCAACCAATGACACAAACGCACTTATTGGATGCACAAGATTGGTTTTAAACCCTATTTGAATTAGAATAACCCTAGGGAGGATGAAAATGATCTAAATGTTCAACCAATGACACAAAATCACTTATTGGATGCACAAGATTGACTAAAAACCCTAATTGGATTAGAATAAGCATAGGGAGGAGGAAAATAACCTAAATGTTCGACCAATGAGATAAAATCACTTATTGGACGCACTAGATTGGTTAAAAATCCTAATTGGATTAGAATAACCCTAGGGAGGACGAAAATGATCTAAATGTTCAACCAATGACACAAAATCACTTATTGGATGCACAAGATCGGTTAAAAACACTTATTGGATTAGAATAAGCCTAGGGAGAACAAAAATGACCTTAATGTTCAACCAATGACACAAAATCACTTATTGGATGCACAAGACTGCTTAAAAACCCTAATTGGATTAGACTAAGCCTAGGGAGGACGAAAATGACCTAAATATTCAACCAATGACACAAAATCACTTATTGGATCTAAAAGAATTGGTAAAAACCCTAAATGGATTAGAATAAGCCTAAGGAGGACGAAAATGATCTAAATGTTCAACCAATGACACAAAATCACTTATTGGATGCACAAGATTGGTTAAAAACCCTTATTGAATTAGAATAAGCCTAGGAAGAACAAAAATGACCTTAATGTTCAACCAATTACACAAAATCACTTATTGGATGCACAAGACTTCTTAAAAACCCTAATTGGATTAGACTAAGCCTAGGGAGGACGAAAATGACCTAAATGTTCAACCAATGACACAAAATCACTTATTGGATCTAGAAGAATTGGTAAAAACCCTAAATGGATTAGAATAAGCCTAGGGAGGAAGAAAATGATCTAAATGTTCAACCAATGACACAAAATCACTTATTGGATGCACAAGATTGGTTAGAAACCCTTATTGGATTAGACTAAGTCTAGGGAGGACGAAAATGACCTAAATGTTCAACCAATGACACAAAATCACTTATTGGATCTAGAAGAATTGGTAAAAACCCTAATTGGATTAGAATAAGCCTAGGGAGGCCGAAAATGACCTAAATGTTGAACCAATGACACAAACGCACTTATTGGATGCACAAGATTGGTTAAAAACCCGAATTTGGTTTAAATAAGTCTAGGGAGGACGAAAATGACCTAAATGTTCAACCAATGACACAAACGCACTTATTAGATGCACAAGATTGGTTTAAAACCTTTATTTGATTAAAAATAGCCTAAGGAAGACGAAAATGACGTAAATGTTCAACAAATGACACAAAATCACTTATTGGATGCACAAGATTGGATTAGAATAAGACTAGGGTTGACGAATATGACCTAAATGTTTAACGAATGACACAAAATCACTTATTGGATGCACAAGATTGGTTAAAAATCCTAATTGGATTACAATAAGCCTAGATAGGACGAAAATGACCTAAATGTTCAACCAATGACACAAAATCACTTATTAGATGCAAAAGATTAGTTAAAAACCCTAATTGGACTAGAATAATCCCATGGAGGACAAAAAATGACCTAAATATTCAACCAATGACACAAACGCACTTATTGGATGCACAAGATTGGTTAAAAACCCTAATTAGAGTATAATAAGCTAGGGAGGAGGAAAATGACCTAAAAGTAAAAGATTGGTTTGGGAGGACAAAAATGACTTAAATGTTCAACCAATGACCCAAACACACTTATTGGATGCACAAGATTGGTTAAAAACCCTAATTGGATTAGAATAAGCCTAGGGAGGACGAAAATAATCTAAATGTTCAACCAAGGACTCAAAATCACTTATTGGATGCACAAGATTGGTTAAAAACCCATATTGGATTTGAATAAGCCTAGAGAGAATGAAAATGCGCTAAATGTTGAACCAATGACACAAACGCACTTATTGGATGCACAAGATTGGTTAAAAACCCTAATTGGATTAAAAAAAGCCTAGGGAGGACGAAAATGACCTAAATATTCAACCAATGACACAAACTCACTTATTGGATGCACAAGATTGGTTGAAAACCCTAATTGGATTAGAAATATCCTAAGGAAGACGAAAATGACGTAAATGTTCAATAAATGACACAAAATCACTTATTGGATGCATAAGATTTGTAAAAAAACCCTAATTGGATTAGAATAAGCCTAGGGAGGACGAAAATGACCTAAAAGTTCAACCAATGATACAAATTCACTTATTGGATGCACAAGATTGGTTAAAAACCCTAATTGGATTAAAATAAGCCTATAGAGGACAAAAATGACGTAAATGTTCAACCTATCACACAAAATCACTTATTAGATGCAAAAGATTAGTTAAAAACCCTAATTGGACAAGAATAAGCCTATGGAGGACGAAACATGACCTAAATGTTCAACCAATGATACAAACGCACTTATTGGATGCATAAGATTGGTTAAAAACCCTAATTGAATTAGAATAAGCCTGGGGAGGAGGAAAATGACCTAAAAGTAAAAGATTGATTAGGGAGGACGAAAATGACCAAAATGTTCAACCAATGAAACAAACGCACTTATTGGATGCACAATATTGGTTAAAAACCCTAATTGGATTAGAATAAGCCTAGGGAGGACGAAAATGATCTAAATGTTCAACCAAGGACACAAAATCACTTATTGGATGCACAAGATTAGTTAAAAACCCTTATTGGATTAGAATAAGCTTAGGGAGAACGAAAATGCGCTAGATGTTGAACCAATGACACAAACGCACTTATTGGATGCACTAGATTGGTTAAAAACCCTAATTGGATTAAAATAAGCCTAGGGAGGACGAAAATGACCTAAATATTCAACCAATGACACAAACGCACTTATTAGATGGACAAGATTAGTTAAAAACCCTAATTGGATTAGAAATAGCCTAAAGAAGACGAAAATGACGTAAATGTTCAACAAATGACACAAAATCACATATTGGATGCACAAGTTTGGTAAAAAAAACCCTAATTGGATTAGAATAAGCCAAGGATGGACGAAAATGACCTAAATGTTCATCCTATGCCACAAAATCACTTATTGGATGCACAAGATTGGTTAAAAACCCTAATTGGATTATAATAAGCCTAGGAAGGACAAAAATGACCTAAATGTTCAACCAACAACACAAAATCACTTATTAGACGAAAAAGATTAGTTAAAAACCCTAATTGGACAAGAATAAGCCTATGGAGGATGAAAAATGACCTAAATGTTCAACCAATGACACAAACGCACTTATTGGATGCACAAGATTGGTTTTAAACCCTATTTGAATTAGAATAACCCTAGGGAGGATGAAAATGATCTAAATGTTCAACCAATGACACAAAATCACTTATTGGATGCACAAGATTGACTAAAAACCCTAATTGGATTAGAATAAGCATAGGGAGGAGGAAAATAACCTAAATGTTCGACCAATGAGATAAAATCACTTATTGGACGCACTAGATTGGTTAAAAATCCTAATTGGATTAGAATAACCCTAGGGAGGACGAAAATGATCTAAATGTTCAACCAATGACACAATATCACTTATTGGATGCACAAGATCGGTTAAAAACCCTTATTGGATTAGAATAAGCCTAGGGAGAACAAAAATGACATTAATGTTCAACCAATGACACAAAATCACTTATTGGATGCACAAGACTGCTTAAAAACCCTAATTGGATTAGACTAAGTCTAGGGAGGACGAAAATGACCTAAATGTTCAACCAATGACACAAAATCACTTATTGGATCTAAAAGAATTGGTAAAAACCCTAAATGGATTAGAATAAGCCTAGGGAGGACGAAAATGATCTAAATGTTCAACCAATGACACAAAATCACTTATTGGATGCACAAGATTGGTTAAAAACCCTTATTGGATTAGAATAAGCCTAGGGAGAACAAAATGACCTTAATGCTCAACCAATGACACAAAATCACTTATTGGATGCAGAAGATTGGTTAAAAACCCTAATTGGATTACAATAAGCCTAGGGAGGACGAAAATGACCTAAATATTCAACCAATGACACAAACTCACTTATTGGATGCACAAGATTGGTTGAAAACCCTAATTGGATTAGAAATATCCTAAGGAAGACGAAAATGACGTAAATGTTCAATAAATGACACAAAATCACTTATTGGATGCATAAGATTTGTAAAAAAAACCCTAATTGGATTAGAATAAGCCTAGGGAGGACGAAAATGACCTAAAAGTTCAACCAATGAACCAAACGCACTTATTGGATGCACAATATTGGTTAAAAACCCTAATTGGATTAGAATAAGCCTAGGGAGGACGAAAATGATCTAAATGTTCAACCAAGGACACAAAATCACTTTTGGATGCACAAGATTAGTTAAAAACCCTTATTGGATTAGAATAAGCTTAGGGAGAACGAAAATGCGCTAGATGTTGAACCAATGACACAAACGCACTTATTGGATGCACTAGATTGGTTAAAAACCCTAATTGGATTAAAATAAGCCTAGGGAGGACGAAATGACCTTAATGCTCAACCAATGACACAAAATCACTTATTGGATGCAGAAGATTGGTTAAAAACCCTAATTGGATTACAATAAGCCTAGGGAGGACGAAAATGACCTAAATATTCAACCAATGACACAAACTCACTTATTGGATGCACAAGATTGGTTGAAAACCCTAATTGGATTAGAAATATCCTAAGGAAGACGAAAATGACGTAAATGTTCAATAAATGACACAAAATCACTTATTGGATGCATAAGATTTGTAAAAAAAACCCTAATTGGATTAGAATAAGCCTAGGGAGGACGAAAATGACCTAAAAGTTCAACCAATGATACAAATTCACTTATTGGATGCACAAGATTGGTTAAAAACCCTAATTGGATTAAAATAAGCCTATAGAGGACAAAAATGACGTAAATGTTCAACCTATCACACAAAATCACTTATTAGATGCAAAAGATTAGTTAAAAACCCTAATTGGACAAGAATAAGCCTATGGAGGACGAAAAATGACCTAAATGTTCAACCAATGATACAAACGCACTTATTGGATGCATAAGATTGGTTAAAAACCCTAATTGAATTAGAATAAGCCTGGGGAGGAGGAAAATGACCTAAAAGTAAAAGATTGATTAGGGAGGACGAAAATGACCAAAATGTTCAACCAATGAACCAAACGCACTTATTGGATGCACAAGATTGGTTAAAAACCCTAATTGGATTAGAATAAGCCTAGGGAGGACGAAAATGATCTAAATGTTCAACCAAGGACACAAAATCACTTATTGGATGCACAAGATTAGTTAAAAACCCTTATTGGATTAGAATAAGCTTAGGGAGAACGAAAATGCGCTAGATGTTGAACCAATGACACAAACGCACTTATTGGATGCACTAGATTGGTTAAAAACCCTAATTGGATTAAAATAAGCCTAGGGAGGACGAAAATGACCTAAATATTCAACCAATGACACAAACGCACTTATTAGATGGACAAGATTTGTTAAAAACCCTAATTGGATTAGAAATAGCCTAAAGAAGACGAAAATGACGTAAATGTTCAACAAATGACACAAAATCACATATTGGATGCACAAGTTTGGTAAAAAAAACCCTAATTGGATTAGAATAAGCCAAGGATGGACGAAAATGACCTAAATGTTCAACTTATGCCACAAAATCACTTATTGGATGCACAAGATTGGTTAAAAACCCTAATTGGATTATAATAAGCCTAGGAAGGACAAAAATGACCTAAATGTTCAACCAACAACACAAAATCACTTATTAGACGAAAAAGATTAGTTAAAAACCCTAATTGGACAAGAATAAGCCTATGGAGGATGAAAAAAGACCTAAATGTTCAACCAATGACACAAACGCACTTATTGGATGCACAAGATAGGTTTTAAACCCTATTTGAATTAGAATAACCCTAGGGAGGATGAAAATGATCTAAATGTTCAACCAATGACACAAAATCACTTATTGGATGCACAAGATTGACTAAAAACCCTAATTGGATTAGAATAAGCATAGGGAGGAGGAAAATAACCTAAATGTTCGACCAATGAGATAAAATCACTTATTGGACGCACTAGATTGGTTAAAAATCCTAATTGGAATAGAATAACCCTAGGGAGGACGAAAATGATCTAAATGTTCAACCAATGACACAAAATCACTTATTGGATGCACAAGATCGGTCAAAAACCCTTATTGGATTAGAATAAGCCTAGGGAGAACAAAAATGACCTTAATGTTCAACCAATGACACAAAATCACTTATTGGATGCACAAGACTGCTTAAAAACCCTAATTGGATTAGACTAAGTCTAGGGAGGACGAAAATGACCTAAATGTTCAACCAATGACACAAAATCACTTATTGGATCTAAAAGAATTGGTAAAAACCCTAAATGGATTAGAATAAGCCTAGGGAGGACGAAAATGATCTAAATGTTCAACCAATGACACAAAATCACTTATTGGATGCACAAGATTGGTTAAAAACCCTTATTGGAATAGAATAAGCCTAGGGAGAACAAAATGACCTTAATGCTCAACCAATGACACAAAATCACTTATTGGATGCACAAGATTGGTTAAAAACCCTAATTGGATTACAATAAGCCTAGGGAGGACGAAAATAACCTAAATGTTCAACCAATGACACAAAATCACTTATTAGAAGCAAAAGATTAGTTAAAAACCCTAATTGGACTAGAATAAGCCTATGGAGGACGAAAAATGACGTTAATCTTCAACAAATGACACAAACGCACTTATTGAATGCACAAGATTGGTAAAAAATCCTAATTGGATTAGAATAAGCATAGGGAGGAAGAAAATGATCTAAATGTTCAACCAATGACACAAAATCACTTATTGGATGCACAAGATTGGTTAAAAACCTTTATTCGATTAGAATAAGCCTAGGGAGAACGAAAATGATCTAAATGTTCAACCAATGACACAACATCACTTATTGGATGCACAAGATTGGTTAAAAACCCTAATTGGATTAGAATAAGCCTAAGGGGGGAGGAAAATGACCTTAATGTTCAATCAACGACACAAAATCACTTATTGGATGCACAAGATTGGTTAAAAACCCCAATTGGATTAGAATAAGCCTAGGGAGGAGGAAAGTGACCTAAAAGTAAATCCAATGCCACAAACACACTTATTGGATGCACAAGATTGGTTAAAAACCCTAATTGGATTAGAATAAGCTTAGGAAGCGGGGAAATTAGCTAAATGTTCAACCAATGATACAAAATTACTTATTAGATGCAAAAGATTGGTTAAAAACCCTAATTGGATTAGAATAAGCCTGTCGAGGATGAAAATGACCTAAATGTTCAACAAATGACCCAAACGCACTTATTGGATGCACAAGATTGGTTAAAAACCCTAATTGGATTAGAATAAGCCTAGGGAGGACGAAAATGATCTAAATGTTCAACCAATGACAAAAAATCACTTATTGGATGCACAAGATTGGTTAAAAACCCTAACTAGATTAGAATAAGCTTAGGGAGGACGAAAATAACCTAAATGTTCAACCAACGACACAAAATCACTTATTAGATGCACAAGATTTGTAAAAAAACCCTAATTGGATTAGAATAAGCCTAGGGAGAACAAAATGACCTTAATGCTCAACCAATGACACAAAATCACTTATTGGATGCACAAGACTGGTTAAAAACCCTAATTGGATTAGACTAAGCCTAGGGAGGACGAAAATGACCTAAATGTTCAACCAATGACACAAAATCACTTATTGGATCTAGAAGAATTGGTAAAAACCCTAATTGGATTAGAATAAGCCTAGGGAGGCCGAAAATGAGCAAAATGTTGAACCAATGACACAAACGCGCTTATTGGATGCACAAGATTGGTTAAAAACCCTAATTTGGATAAAATAAGTCTAGGGAGGACGAAAATGACCTAAATGTTCAACCAATGACACAAACGCACTTATTAGATGCACATGATTGGTTTAAAACCCAAATTGAATTAGCAATAGCCTAAGGAAGACGAAAATGACGTAAATGTTCAACAAATGACACAAAATTAGTTATTGGATGCATAAGATTTGTAAAAAAACCCTAATTGGATTAGAATAAGCCTAGGGAGGACGAAAATGACCTAAATGTTCAACCAATGACACAAAATCACTTATTGGATGCACAAGATTGGTTAAAAACCCTAATTGGATTACAATAAGCCTAGGGAGGACGAAAATAACCTAAATGTTCAACCAATGACACAAAATCACTTATTAGAAGCAAAAGATTAGTTAAAAACCCTAATTGGACTAGAATAAGCCTATGGAGGACGAAAAATGACGTTAATCTTCAACAAATGACACAAAAGCACTTATTGAATGCACAAGATTGGTAAAAAATCCTAATTGGATTAGAATAAGCATAGGGAGGAAGAAAATGATCTAAATGTTCAACCAATGACACAAAATCACTTATTGGATGCACAAGATTGGTTAAAAACCTTTATTCGATTAGAATAAGCCTAGGGAGAACGAAAATGATCTAAATGTTCAACCAATGACACAACATCACTTATTGGATGCACAAGATTGGTTAAAAACCCTAATTGGATTAGAATAAGCCTAAGGGGGGAGGAAAATGACCTTAATGTTCAATCAACGACACAAAATCACTTATTGGATGCACAAGATTGGTTAAAAACCCCAATTGGATTAGAATAAGCCTAGGGAGGAGGAAAGTGACCTAAAAGTAAATCCAATGCCACAAACACATTTATTGGATGCACAAGATTGGTTAAAAACCCTAATTGGATTAGAATAAGCTTAGGAAGCGGGGAAATTAGCTAAATGTTCAACCAATGATACAAAATTACTTATTAGATGCAAAAGATTGGTTAAAAACCCTAATTGGATTAGAATAAGCCTGTCGTGGATGAAAATGACCTAAATGTTCAATAAATGACCCAAACGCACTTATTGGATGCACAAGATTGGTTAAAAACCCTAATTGGATTAGAATAAGCCTAGGGAGGACGAAAATGATCTAAATGTTCAACCAATGACAAAAAATCACTTATTGGATGCACAAGATTGGTTAAAAACCCTAATTGGACTAGAATAAGCCTATGGAGGATGAAAAATGACCTAAATGTTCAACCAATGACACAAACGCACTTATTGGATGCACAAGATTGGTTAAAAACCCTATTTGGATTAGAATAAGCCTATGGAGTACGAAAATGATCTAAATGTTCAACCAATGACACAAAATCACTTATTGGATGTAATAGATTGGTTAAAAACCCTAATTGGATTAGAATAAGGCTAAGGAGGATGAAAATGAGCTAAATGTTCTACCAATGACACAAAATCACTTATTGGATGCACAAGATTGGTTAAAAACCCTAATTGGATTAGAAAAAGCCTATGGATGATGAAAATGACGTAAATATTCAACCAATGACCCAAATGCACTTATTGGATGCACAAGATTGGTTAAAACCCCTTATTCGATTAGAATAAGCCTAGGGAGAACAAAAATGACCTTAATGTTCAACCAATGACACAAAATCACTTATTGGATGCACAAGACTGGTTAAAAACCCTAATTGGATTAGAATAAGCCTAGGGAGGAGGAAAATGACCTAAAAGTAAATCCAATGCCACACACACACTTATTGGATGCACAAGATTGGTTAAAAACCCTAATTGGATTAGAATAAGCCTAGGGAGGAGGAAAGTGACCTAAAAGTAAATCCAATGCCACAAACGCACTTAGTGGATGCACAACATTAGTTAAAAACCCTCATTGGATTAGAAAAAGCCTATGGAGGACGAAAATGACCTTAATGTTGAACATATGACACAAAATCACTTATTCGATGCACAAGATTGGTTAAAAACCCTAATTGGATTAAAATAAGCTTAGGAAGGGGGAAATGAGCTAAAAGTAAATCCTATGACACAAACGCACTTATTGGATGCACAAGATTGGTTAAAAACCCTATTTGGATTCAAATAAGCCTAGGGAGGACAAAAATGACATAGATGTTCAACCAATGATACAAACGCACTTATTGGATGCACAAGATTGGTTAAAAACCCTAATTGGATTAGAATAAGCCTAGGGATGACGAAAATGATCTAAATGTTCAACCATGGACACAAAATCACTTATTGGATGCACAAGATTGGTTAAAAACCCTTATTTGATTAGAATAAGCCTAGGGAGAACGAAAATGCGCTAAATGTTGAACCAATGACCCAAACACACTTATTGGATGCACAAGATTGGTTAAAAAACCTAATTGGATTAAAATAAGAATAGGGAGGACGAAAATGACCTAAATGTTCAACCAATGACACAAACGCACTTATCCGATTCACAAGATTGGTTAAAAACCCTAATTGGATTAGAAATAGCCTAAGGAAGACTAAAATGACGTAGATGTTCAACAAATGACACAAAATCACTTATTGGATGCACAAGATTGGTAAAAAATCCTAATCGGGTTAGAATAAGCCTAAGATGGACGAAATTGACCTAAATGTTCAACCAATGACACAAAATCACTTATTGGATGCACAAATTTGAATTAAAACCCTAATTTGATGAGAATAAGCCCAGGGAGGATGAAAATGACCTAAATGTTCAACCAATGACACAAAATCACTTTTTGGATGTACGAGATTGGTTAAAAACCCTAGTTTGATGAAAATAAGCCTAGGGAGGACGAAAATGACCTAATTGTTCAACCAATGACACAAAATCACTTATTGGATTCACAAGACTGGTTAAAAAACCTAATTGGATGAGAATAAGCTTAGGGAGGACGAAAATGACCTAATTGTTCAACCAATGACACAAAATCACTTATTGGATGCACAAGATTGGTTAAAAACCCTAATTGGATGAGAATAAGCCTAGGGAGGACGAAAATGACCTAAACTTTCAACCAATGACACAAATGTACTTATTGGATGCACAAGATTGGTTAAAAACCCTAATTGGATGAGAATAAGCCTAGGGAGGATGTAAATGACCTAATTGGATTAGAATAAGCCTAGGGAGGATGAAAATGACCTAAATGTTCTACCAATGACAGAAAATCACTTATTAGATGCACAAGACTAATTAAAAACCCTAATTGTGTTAGAATAAGCCTAAGAAGGGTGGAAATGACCTAAATGTTCAACCAATGACAACAAATCACTTATTGAATGCACAAGATTGGTTAAAAACCCTTATTGGAATATAATTAGCCTAAGGAGAACGAAAATGATCTAAATGTTCAACCAATGACACAAAATCACTTATTGGATGCACAAGATTGGTTAAAATCCCTAATTGGATTAGAATAAGCCTAGGGAGGAGGAAAATGACCTAAAAGTAAATCCAATGCCACAAACGCACTTATTGGATGCACAATAATGGCTAAAAACCCTAATTGGATTACCGTAAGCCTAGGGAGGACAACCTTAATGTTCAACCAATGACACAAAATCACTTATTGGATGCACAAGATTGGTTAAAAACCCTAATTGGATTAGACTAAGCCTAGGGAGGACGAAAATAACCTAAATGTTCAACCAATGACACAAAATCACTTATTGGATGCACAAGATTGGTTAAAAACCCTAATTGGATTATAATAAGCCTAGGTAAGACAAAAATGATCTAAATGTTCAACCAATGACACAAAATCACTTATTATATGCACAAGATTGGTTAAAAACCCTAATTGGATTAGAATAAGGCTAGGCAGGATGAAAATGTCCTAAATGTTCTACCAATGACACAAAATCACTTATTAGATGCACAAGATTAATTAAAAACCCTAATTGGATTAGAACAAGCCTAGGAAGGGGGGAAATGACCTAAATGTTCAACCAATGACACAAAATCACTTATAAGATGCAAAAGATTGGTTAAAAATCCTAATTGGGTTAGAATAAGCCTATGGAGGACGAAAATGAACTAAATGTTCAACCAATGACACAAACGCACTTATTGGATGCACAAGATTGGTTAAAAACCCTATTTGGATTAGAATAAGCCTAGGATGACGAAAATGACCTAAATGTTCAACCAAATACACAAAATCACTTGTTGGATGCACAAGATTGGTTAGAAACCCTTATTGGATTAGAATAAGCCTAGGGAGAACGAAAACGATCTAAATGTTCAACAAATGACACAAAATCACTTATTGGATCTAGAAGAATTGGTAAAAACCCTAATTGGATTAGAATAAGGCTAGGGAGGACGAAAATGAGCTAAATGTTGAACCAGTGACACAAACGCATTTTTTGGATGCACAAGATTTTTTAAAAACCCTAATTGGAATAAAATAAGCCTAGGGAGGACGAAAATTACGTAAATGTTCAACCAATGACACAAACGCACTTATTGGATGCACAACATTGGTTAAAAACCCTATTGGGATTAGAATAAGCCTAGGATGACGAAAATGACCTAAATGTTCAACCAAATACACAAAATCACTTATTGGATGCACAAGATTGGTTAGAAACCCTTATTGGATTAGAATAAGCCTAGGGAGAACGAAAACGATCTAAATGTTCAACAAATGACACAAAATCACTTATTGGATCTAGAAGAATTGGTAAAAACCCTAATTGGATTAGAATAAGGCTAGGGAGGACGAAAATGAGCTAAATGTTGAACCAGTGACACAAACGCATTTTTTGGATGCACAAGATTTGTTAAAAACCCTAATTGGAATAAAATAAGCCTAGGGAGGACGAAAATTACGTAAATGTTCAACCAATGACACAAACGCACTTATTGGATGCACAACATTGGTTAAAAACCCTATTTGGATTAGAATAAGCCTAGGATGACGAAAATGACCTAAATGTTCAACCAAATACACAAAATCACTTATTGGATGCACAAGATTGGTTAGAAACCCTTATTGGATTAGAATAAGCCTAGGGAGAACGAAAACGATCTAAATGTTCAACAAATGACACAAAATCACTTATTGGATCTAGAAGAATTGGTAAAAACCCTAATTGGATTAGAATAAGCCTAGGGAGGCCGAAAATGAGCTAAATGTTGAACCAATGACACAAATGCACTTATTGGATGCACAAGATTGGTTAAAAACCCTAATTTGGATAAAATAAGTCTAGGGAGGACGAAAATGACCTAAATGTTCAACCAATGACACAAACGCACTTATTAGATGCACAAGATTGGTTTAAAACCCTAATTGAATTAGCAATAGCCTAAGGAAGACGAAAATGACGTAAATGTTCAACAATTGACACAATCATTTATTGGATGCACAAGATTTGTAAAAAACCCTAATTTGATTAGAATAATACTAGGGAGGACGAAAATGACCTAAATGTTCAACCAATGACACAAAATCACTTATTGGATGCACAAGATTGGTTAAAAACCCTAATTGGATTAGAACAAGCCTAGGAAGGGGGGAAATGACCTAAATGTTCAACCAATGACACAAAATCACTTATAAGATGCAAAAGATTGGTTAAAAATCCTAATTGGGTTAGAATAAGCCTATGGAGGACGAAAATGAACTAAATGTTCAACCAATGACACAAACGCACTTATTGGATGCACAAGATTGGTTAAAAACCCTATTTGGATTAGAATAAGCCTAGGATGACGAAAATGACCTAAATGTTCAACCAAATACACAAAATCACTTGTTGGATGCACAAGATTGGTTAGAAACCCTTATTGGATTAGAATAAGCCTAGGGAGAACGAAAACGATCTAAATGTTCAACAAATGACACAAAATCACTTATTGGATCTAGAAGAATTGGTAAAAACCCTAATTGGATTAGAATAAGGCTAGGGAGGACGAAAATGAGCTAAATGTTGAACCAGTGACACAAACGCATTTTTTGGATGCACAAGATTTTTTAAAAACCCTAATTGGAATAAAATAAGCCTAGGGAGGACGAAAATTACGTAAATGTTCAACCAATGACACAAACGCACTTATTGGATGCACAACATTGGTTAAAAACCCTATTGGGATTAGAATAAGCCTAGGATGACGAAAATGACCTAAATGTTCAACCAAATACACAAAATCACTTATTGGATGCACAAGATTGGTTAGAAACCCTTATTGGATTAGAATAAGCCTAGGGAGAACGAAAACGATCTAAATGTTCAACAAATGACACAAAATCACTTATTGGATCTAGAAGAATTGGTAAAAACCCTAATTGGATTAGAATAAGCCTAGGGAGGCCGAAAATGAGCTAAATGTTGAACCAATGACACAAATGCACTTATTGGATGCACAAGATTGGTTAAAAACCCTAATTTGGATAAAATAAGTCTAGGGAGGACGAAAATGACCTAAATGTTCAACCAATGACACAAACGCACTTATTAGATGCACAAGATTGGTTTAAAACCCTAATTGAATTAGCAATAGCCTAAGGAAGAAGAAAATGACGTAAATGTTCAACAATTGACACAAAATCAGTTATTGGATGCACAAGATTTGTAAAAAACCCTAATTTGATTAGAATAATACTAGGGAGGACGAAAATGACCTAAATGTTCAACCAATGACACAAACGCACTTATTAGATGCACAAGATTGGTTTAAAACCCTAATTGAATTAGCAATAGCCTAAGGAAGACGAAAATGACGTAAATGTTCAACAATTGACACAAAATCAGTTATTGGATGCACAAGATTTGTAAAAAACCCTAATTTGATTAGAATAATACTAGGGAGGACGAAAATGACCTAAATGTTCAACCAATGACACAAAATCACTTATTGGATGCACAAGATTGGTTAAAAACCCTAATTGGACTACAATAAGCCTAGGGAGGACCAAAATGACCAAAATGTTCAACCAATGACACAAAATCACTTATTGGAAGCAAAAGATTAGTTAAAAACCCTAATTGGACTAAAATAAGCCTATGGAGGACGAAAAATGACGTTAATCTTCAACAAATGACACAAACGCACTTATTGAATGCACAAGATTGGTTAAAAACCCTAATTGGATTATAATAAGCCTAGGTAAGACAAAAATGACCTAAATGTTCAACCAATAACACAAAATCACTTATTATATGCACAAGATTGGTTAAAAACCCTAATTGGATTAGAATAAGCCTATGGAGGACAAAAATGACCTAAATGATCAACCAATGACACAAACGCACTTATTGGACGCACAAGATTGGTTAAAAACCCTATTTGGATTAGAATAAGCCTAGGGATGACGAAAATGACTTAAATGTTCAACCAAATACACAAAATCACTTATTGGATGCATAAGATTGGTTAGAAACCCTTATTGGATTAGAATAAGCCTAGGGAGAACGAAACCGATCTAAATGTTCAACCAATGACACAAAATCATTTATTGGATCTAGAAGAATTGGTAAAAACCCTAATTGGATTAGAATAAGCCTAGGGAGGACGAAAATGAGCTAAATGTTGAACCAGTGACACAAACGCGTTTATTGGATGCACAAGATTGGTTAAAAACCCTAATTGGATTAAAATAAGCCTAGGGAGGACGAAAATGAGCTAAATGTTCAACCAATGACACAAACGTACTTATTTGATGCACAAGATTGGTTAAAAACCCTAATTGAATTAGCAATAGCCTAAGGAAGACGAAAATGACGTAAATGTTCCACAAATGACACAAAATCACTAATTGGATGCACAAGATTGGTAAAAAATCCTAATCGGGTTAGAATAAGCCTAAGATGGACGAAAATGACCTAAATGTTCAACCAATGACACAAAATCACTTATTGGATGCACAAATTTGGATAAAAACCCTAATTGGATGAGAATAAGCCCAGGGAGGATGAAAATGACCTAAATGTTCAACCAATGACACAAAATCACTTTTTGGATGTACGAGATTGGTTAAAAACCCTAGTTGGATGAAAATAAGCCTAGGGAGGACGAAAATGACCTAATTGTTCAACCAATGACACAAAATCACTTATTGGATGCACAAGATTGGTTAAAAACCCTAATTGGATGAGAATAAGCCTAGGGAGGACGTAAATGACCTAATTGGATTAGAATAAGCCTAGGGAGGATGAAAATGACCTAAATGTTCTACCAATGACAGAAAATCACTTATTAGATGCACAAGACAAATTAAAAACCCTAATTGTGTTAGAATAAGCCTAAGAAGGGTGGAAATGACCTAAATGTTCAACCAATGACAACAAATCACTTATTGAATGCACAAGATTGGTTAAAAACCCTTATTGGAATATAATTAGCCTAAGGAGAACGAAAATGATCTAAATGTTCAACCAATGACACAAAATCACTTATTGGATGCACAAGATTGGTTAAAATCCCTAATTGGATTAGAATAAGCCTAGGGAGGAGGAAAATGACCTAAAAGTAAATCCAATGCCACAATAATGGCTAAAAACCATAATTGGATTACCGTAAGCCTAGGGAGGACAACCTTAATGTTCAACCAATGACACAAAATCACTTATTGGATGCAAAAGATTATTTAAAAACCCTAATTGGATTAGACTAAGCCTACAAAGGAAGAATAAGACCTAAATGTTCAACCAATGACACAAAATCACTTATTGGATGCACAAGATTGGTTAAAAACCCTAATTGGATTAGACTAAGCCTAGGGAGGACGAAAATAACCTAAATGTTCAACCAATGACACAAAATCACTTATTGGATGCACAAGATTGGTTAAAAACCCTAATTGGATTATAATAAGCCTAGGTAAGACAAAAATGACCTAAATGTTCAACCAATAACACAAAATCACTTATTATATGCACAAGATTGGTTAAAAACCCTAATTGGATTAGAATAAGGCTAGGCAGGATGAAAATGTCCTAAATGTTCTACCAATGACACAAAATCACTTATTAGATGCACAAGATTAATTAAAAACCCTAATTGGATTAGAACAAGCCTAGGAAGGGGGGAAATGACCTAAATGTTCAACCAATGACACAAAATCACTTATAGGATGCAAAAGATTGGTTAAAAATCCTAATTGGGTTAGAATAAGCCTATGGAGGACGAAAATGAACTAAATGTTCAACCAATGACACAAACGCACTTATTGGACGCACAAGATTGGTTAAAAACCCTATTTGGATTAGAATAAGCCTAGGATGACGAAAATGACCTAAATGTTCAACCAAATACACAAAATCACTTGTTGGATGCACAAGATTGGTTAGAAACCCTTATTGGATTAGAATAAGCCTAGGGAGAACGAAACCGATCTAAATGTTCAACCAATGACACAAAATCATTTATTGGATCTAGAAGAATTGGTAAAAACCCTAATTGGATTAGAATAAGCCTAGGGAGGACGAAAATGAGCTAAATGTTGAACCAGTGACACAAACGCATTTATTGGATGCACAAGATTGGTTAAAAACCCTAATTGGATTAAAATAAGCCTAGGGAGGACGAAAATGAGCTAAATGTTCAACCAATGACACAAACGTACTTATTTGATGCACAAGATTGGTTAAAAACCCTAATTGAATTAGCAATAGCCTAAGGAAGACGAAAATGACGTAAATGTTCCACAAATGACACAAAATCACTAATTGGATGCACAAGATTGGTAAAAAATCCTAATCGGGTTAGAATAAGCCTAAGATGGACGAAAATGACCTAAATGTTCAACCAATGACACAAAATCACTTATTGGATGCACAAATTTGGATAAAAACCCTAATTGGATGAGAATAAGCCCAGGGAGGATGAAAATGACCTAAATGTTCAACCAATGACACAAAATCACTTTTTGGATGTACGAGATTGGTTAAAAACCCTAGTTGGATGAAAATAAGCCTAGGGAGGACGAAAATGACCTAATTGTTCAACCAATGACACAAAATCACTTATTGGATGCACAAGATTGGTTAAAAACCCTAATTGGATGAGAATAAGCCTAGGGAGGACGTAAATGACCTAATTGGATTAGAATAAGCCTAGGGAGGATGAAAATGACCTAAAAGTTCTACCAATGACAGAAAATCACTTATTAGATGCACAAGACAAATTAAAAACCCTAATTGTGTTAGAATAAGCCTAAGAAGGGTGGAAATGACCTAAATGTTCAACCAATGACAACAAATCACTTATTGAATGCACAAGATTGGTTAAAAACCCTTATTGGAATATAATTAGCCTAAGGAGAACGAAAATGATCTAAATGTTCAACCAATGACACAAAATCACTTATTGGATGCACAAGATTGGTTAAAATCCCTAATTGGATTAGAATAAGCCTAGGGAGGAGGAAAATGACCTAAAAGTAAATCCAATGCCACAATAATGGCTAAAAACCATAATTGGATTACCGTAAGCCTAGGGAGGACAACCTTAATGTTCAACCAATGACACAAAATCACTTATTGGATGCAAAAGATTATTTAAAAACCCTAATTGGATTAGACTAAGCCTACAAAGGAAGAATAAGACCTAAATGTTCAACCAATGACACAAAATCACTTATTGGATGCACAAGATTGGTTAAAAACCCTAATTGGATTAGACTAAGCCTAGGGAGGACGAAAATAACCTAAATGTTCAACCAATGACACAAAATCACTTATTGGATGCACAAGATTGGTTAAAAACCCTAATTGGATTATAATAAGCCTAGGTAAGACAAAAATGATCTAAATGTTCAACCAATGACACAAAATCACTTATTATATGCACAAGATTGGTTAAAAACCCTAATTGGATTAGAATAAGGCTAGGCAGGATGAAAATGTCCTAAATGTTCTACCAATGACACAAAATCACTTATTAGATGCACAAGATTAATTAAAAACCCTAATTGGATTAGAACAAGCCTAGGAAGGGGGGAAATGACCTAAATGTTCAACCAATGACACAAAATCACTTATAAGATGCAAAAGATTGGTTAAAAATCCTAATTGGGTTAGAATAAGCCTATGGAGGACGAAAATGAACTAAATGTTCAACCAATGACACAAACGCACTTATTGGATGCACAAGATTGGTTAAAAACCCTATTTGGATTAGAATAAGCCTAGGATGACGAAAATGACCTAAATGTTCAACCAAATACACAAAATCACTTGTTGGATGCACAAGATTGGTTAGAAACCCTTATTGGATTAGAATAAGCCTAGGGAGAACGAAAACGATCTAAATGTTCAACAAATGACACAAAATCACTTATTGGATCTAGAAGAATTGGTAAAAACCCTAATTGGATTAGAATAAGGCTAGGGAGGACGAAAATGAGCTAAATGTTGAACCAGTGACACAAACGCATTTTTTGGATGCACAAGATTGGTTAAAAACCCTAATTGGAATAAAATAAGCCTAGGGAGGACGAAAATGACGTAAATGTTCAACCAATGACACAAACGCGCTTATGGGATGCACAAGATTGGTTAAAAACCCTATTTGGATTAGAATAACCCTAGGATGACGAAAATGACCTAAATGTTCAACCAAATACACAAAATCACTTATTGGATGTACAAGATTGGTTAGAAACCCTTATTGGATTAGAATAAGCCTAGGGAGAACGAAAACGATCTAAATGTTCAACAAATGACACAAAATCACTTATTGGATCTTAAAGAATTGGTAAAAACCCTAATTGGATTAGAATAAGCCTAGGGAGGCCGAAAATGAGCTAAATGTTGAACCAATGAAACAAATGCACTTATTGGATGCACAAGATTGGTTAAAAACCCTAATTTGGATAAAATAAGTCTAGGGAGGACGAAAATGACCTAAATGTTCAACCAATGACACAAACACACTTATTAGATGCACAAGATTGGTTTAAAACCCTAATTGAATTAGCAATAGCCTAAGGAAGACGAAAATGACGTAAATTTTCAACAAATGACACAAAATCAGTTATTGGATGCACAAGATTTGTAAAAAAACCCTAATTTGATTAGAATAATACTAGGGAGGACGAAAATGACCTAAATGTTCAACCAATGACACAAAATCACTTATTGGATGCACAAGATTGGTTAAAAACCCTAATTGGATTACAATAAGCCTAGGGAGGACCAAAATGACCTAAATGTTCAACCAATGACACAAAATCACTTATTGGAAGCAAAAGATTAGTTAAAAACCCTAATTGGACTAAAATAAGCCTATGGAGGACGAAAAATGACGTTAATCTTCAACAAATGACACAAACGCACTTATTGAATGCACAAGATTGGTTAAAAACCCTAATTGGATTATAATAAGCCTAGGTAAGACAAAAATGACCTAAATGTTCAACCAATAACACAAAATCACTTATTATATGCACAAGATTGGTTAAAAACCCTAATTGGATTAGAATAAGGCTAGGCAGGATGAAAATGTCCTAAATGTTCTACCAATGACACAAAATCACTTATTAGATGCACAAGATTAATTAAAAACCCTAATTGGATTAGAACAAGCCTAGGAAGGGGGGAAATGACCTAAATGTTCAACCAATGACACAAAATCACTTATAGGATGCAAAAGATTGGTTAAAAATCCTAATTGGGTTAGAATAAGCCTATGGAGGACGAAAATGAACTAAATGTTCAACCAATGACACAAACGCACTTATTGGATGCACAAGATTGGTTAAAAACCCTATTTGGATTAGAATAAGCCTAGGATGACGAAAATGACCTAAATGTTCAACCAAATACACAAAATCACTTGTTGGATGCACAAGATTGGTTAGAAACCCTTATTGGATTAGAATAAGCCTAGGGAGAACGAAAACGATCTAAATGTTCAACAAATGACACAAAATCACTTATTGGATCTAGAAGAATTGGTAAAAACCCTAATTGGATTAGAATAAGGCTAGGGAGGACGAAAATGAGCTAAATGTTGAACCAGTGACACAAACGCATTTTTTGGATGCACAAGATTGGTTAAAAACCCTAATTGGAATAAAATAAGCCTAGGGAGGACGAAAATGACGTAAATGTTCAACCAATGACACAAACGCGCTTATGGGATGCACAAGATTGGTTAAAAACCCTATTTGGATTAGAATAACCCTAGGATGACGAAAATGACCTAAATGTTCAACCAAATACACAAAATCACTTATTGGATGTACAAGATTGGTTAGAAACCCTTATTGGATTAGAATAAGCCTAGGGAGAACGAAAACGATCTAAATGTTCAACAAATGACACAAAATCACTTATTGGATCTTAAAGAATTGGTAAAAACCCTAATTGGATTAGAATAAGCCTAGGGAGGCCGAAAATGAGCTAAATGTTGAACCAATGAAACAAATGCACTTATTGGATGCACAAGATTGGTTAAAAACCCTAATTTGGATAAAATAAGTCTAGGGAGGACGAAAATGACCTAAATGTTCAACCAATGACACAAACACACTTATTAGATGCACAAGATTGGTTTAAAACCCTAATTGAATTAGCAATAGCCTAAGGAAGACGAAAATGACGTAAATTTTCAACAAATGACACAAAATCAGTTATTGGATGCACAAGATTTGTAAAAAAACCCTAATTTGATTAGAATAATACTAGGGAGGACGAAAATGACCTAAATGTTCAACCAATGACACAAAATCACTTATTGGATGCACAAGATTGGTTAAAAACCCTAATTGGATTACAATAAGCCTAGGGAGGACCAAAATGACCTAAATGTTCAACCAATGACACAAAATCACTTATTGGAAGCAAAAGATTAGTTAAAAACCCTAATTGGACTAAAATAAGCCTATGGAGGACGAAAAATGACGTTAATCTTCAACAAATGACACAAACGCACTTATTGAATGCACAAGATTGGTAAAAAATCCTAATTGGATTAGAATAAGCCTAGGGAGGACGAAATTGATCTAAATGTTCAACCAATGACACAAAATCACTTATAAGATGCAAAAGATTGGTTAAAAATCCTAATTGGGTTAGAATAAGCCTATGGAGGACAAAAATGACCTAAATGATCAACCAATGACACAAACGCACTTATTGGACGCACAAGATTGGTTAAAAACCCTATTTGGATTAGAATAAGCCTAGGGATGACGAAAATGACCTAAATGTTCAACCAAATACACAAAATCACTTATTGGATGCATAAGATTGGTTAGAAACCCTTATTGGATTAGAATAAGCCTAGGGAGAACGAAACCGATCTAAATGTTCAACCAATGACACAAAATCATTTATTGGATCCAGAAGAATTGGTAAAAACCCTAATTGGATTAGAATAAGCCTAGGGAGGACGAAAATAAGCTAAATGTTGAACCAGTGACACAAACGCGTTTATTGGATGCACAAGATTGGTTAAAAACCCTAATTGGATTAAAATAAGCCTAGGGAGGACGGAAATGAGCTAAATGTTCAACCAATGACACAAACGTACTTATTTGATGCACAAGATTGGTTAAAAACCCTAATTGAATTAGCAATAGCCTAAGGAAGACGAAAATGACGTAAATGTTCAACAAATGACACAAAATCAGTAATTGTATGCACAAGATTTGTAAAAAACCCTAATTGGATTAGAATAAGCCTAGGGAGGACGAAAATGACCTAAATGTTCAACCAATGACACAAAATCACTTATTGGATGCACAAGATTGGTTAAAAACCCTAATTGGATTACAATAAGCCTAGGGAGGACGAAATTGACCTGAATGTTCAACCAATGACACAAAATCATTTATTAGATGCAAAAGATTAGTTAAAAACCCTAATTGGACTAGAATAAGCATACGGAGGACGAAAAATGACGTTAATCTTCAACAAATTACACAAACGCACTTATTGAATGCACAAGATTGGTAACAAATCCTAATTGGATTAGAATAAGCCTAGGGAGGACGAAAATGATCTAAATATTCAACCAATGACACAAAATCACTTATTGGATGCACAAGATTGGTTAAAAACCCTTATTCAATTAGAATAAGCCTAGGGAGAACGAAAATGAACTAAATGTTCAACCAATGACACAACATCACTTATTGGATGCACAAGATTGGTTAAAAACCCTAATTGGATTAGAATAAGCCTAGGGGGAGGAAAATGACCTTAATGTTCAACCAACGACACAAAATCACTTATTGGATGCACAAGATTGGTTAAAAACCCTAATTGGATTAGAATAAGACTAGGGAGGAGGAAAGTGACCTAAAAGTAAATCCAATGCCACAAACACACTTATTGGATGCACAAGATTGGTTAAAAACCCTAATGTGATTAGAATAAGCTTAGGAAGCGGGGAAATTAGCTAAATGTTCAACCAAATACACAAAATCACATATTGGATGCACAAGATTGGTTAAAAACTCTTATTGGATTAGAATAAGCCTAGGGAGAACGAAAACGATCTAAATGTTCAACCAATGACACAAAAACACTTATTGGATCTAGAAGAATTGGTAAAAACCCTAATTGGATTAGAATAAGCCTAGGGAGGATGAGATGACCTAAATGTTCTACCAAATACACAAAATCACTTATTAGATGCACAAGATTAATTAAAAACCCTAATTGGATTTGAACAAGCCTAGGAAGGGGGGAAATTACCTAAATGTTCAACCAATGACACAAAATCACTTATAAGATGCAAAAGATTGGTTAAAAATCCTAATTGGGTTAGAATAAGCCTATGGAGGACGAAAATGACCTAAATGTTCAACCAATGACACAAACGCACTTATTGGATGCACAAGATTGGTTAAAAACCCTATTTGGATTTGAATAAGCCTAGGGAGGAGGAAAATGAACTAAAAGTAAATCCAATGCCACAAACGCACTTATTGGATGCACTATATTGGTTAAAAACCCTAATTCGATTAGAACAAAACTAGGGAAGACGAAAATGACCTAAATGTTCAACCAATGACACAAAATCACTTATTATATGCACAAGATTGGTTAAAAACCCTAATTGGATTAGAATAAGGCTAGGGAGGATGAAAATGTCCTAAATGTTCTACCAATGACACAAAATTACTTATTAGATGCACAAGATTAATTAAAAACCCTAATTGGATTAGAACAAACCTAGGAAGGGGGGAAATGACCTAAATGTTCAACCAATGAAACAAAATCACTTATAAGATGCAAAAGATTGGTTAAAAATCCTAATTGGGTTAGAATAATCCTATGGAGGACGAAAATGACCTAAATGTTCAACCAATGACACAATCGCACTTATTGGATGCACAAGATTGGTTAAAAACCCTTTTTGGATTAGAATAAGCCTAGGGATGACGAAAATGACCTAAATGTTCAACCAAATACACAAAATCACTTATTGGATGCACAAGATTGGTTAAAAACCCTTATTGGATTAGAATAAGCCTAGGGAGAACGAAAACGATCTAAATGTTCAACCAATGACACAAAATCACTTATTGGATCTAGAAGAATTGGTAAAAACCCTAATTGGATTAGAATAAGCCTAGGGAGGATGAAAATGACCTAAATGTTCTACCAATGACAGAAAGTCACTTATTAGATGCACAAGACTAATTAAAAACCCTAATTGGATTAGAATAAGCCTAAGAAGGGGGGAAATGACCTATAGGTAATCCTTTATTGACTGCACAAGATTGGTTAAAAACCCTTATTGGATTATAATTAGCCTAAGGAGAACGAAAATAATCTAAATGTTCAACCAATGACACAAAATCACTTATTGGATGCACAAGATTGGTTAAAAACCCTAATTGGATTAGAATAAGCCTAGGGAGGAGGAAAGTGACCTAAAAGTAAATCCAATGCCACAAACACACTTATTGGATGCACAAGATTGGTTAAAAACCCTAATTGGATTAGAATAAGCTTAGGAAGCGGGGAAATTAGCTAAATGTTCAACCAATGACACAAAATCACTTATAAGATGCCAAAGATTGGTTAAAAATCCTAATTGGGTTAGAATAAGCCTATGGAGGACGAAAATGACCTAAATGTTCAACCAAATACACAAAATCACATATTGGATGCACAAGATTGGTTAAAAACTCTTATTGGATTAGAATAAGCCTAGGGAGAACGAAAACGATCTAAATGTTCAACCAATGACACAAAAACACTTATTGGATCTAGAAGAATTGGTAAAAACCCTAATTGGATTAGAATAAGCCTAGGGAGGATGAGATGACCTAAATGTTCTACCAAATACACAAAATCACTTATTAGATGCACAAGATTAATTAAAAACCCTAATTGGATTTGAACAAGCCTAGGAAGGGGGGAAATTACCTAAATGTTCAACCAATGACACAAAATCACTTATAAGATGCAAAAGATTGGTTAAAAATCCTAATTGGGTTAGAATAAGCCTATGGAGGACGAAAATGACCTAAATGTTCAACCAATGACACAAACGCACTTATTGGATGCACAAGATTGGTTAAAAACCCTATTTGGATTTGAATAAGCCTAGGGAGGAGGAAAATGAACTAAAAGTAAATCCAATGCCACAAACGCACTTATTGGATGCACTATATTGGTTAAAAACCCTAATTCGATTAGAACAAAACTAGGGAAGACGAAAATGACCTAAATGTTCAACCAATGACACAAAATCACTTATTATATGCACAAGATTGGTTAAAAACCCTAATTGGATTAGAATAAGGCTAGGGAGGATGAAAATGTCCTAAATGTTCTACCAATGACACAAAATTACTTATTAGATGCACAAGATTAATTAAAAACCCTAATTGGATTAGAACAAACCTAGGAAGGGGGGAAATGACCTAAATGTTCAACCAATGACACAAAATCACTTATAAGATGCAAAAGATTGGTTAAAAATCCTAATTGGGTTAGAATAATCCTATGGAGGACGAAAATGACCTAAATGTTCAACCAATGACACAATCGCACTTATTGGATGCACAAGATTGATTAAAAACCCTTTTTGGATTAGAATAAGCCTAGGGATGACGAAAATGACCTAAATGTTCAACCAAATACACAAAATCACTTATTGGATGCACAAGATTGGTTAAAAACCCTTATTGGATTAGAATAAGCCTAGGGAGAACGAAAACGATCTAAATGTTCAACCAATGACACAAAATCACTTATTGGATCTAGAAGAATTGGTAAAAACCCTAATTGGATTAGAATAAGCCTAGGGAGGATGAAAAAGACCTAAATGTTCTACCAATGACAGAAAATCACTTATTAGATGCACAAGACTAATTAAAAACCCTAATTGGATTAGAATAAGCCTAAGAAGGGGGGAAATGACCTATAGGTAATCCTTTATTGACTGCACAAGATTAGTTAAAAACCCTTATTGGATTATAATTAGCCTAAGGAGAACGAAAATAATCTAAATGTTCAACCAATGACACAAAATCACTTATTGGATGCACAAGATTGGTTAAAATCCCTAATTGGATTAGAATAAGCCTAGGGATGAGGAAAATGACCTAAAAGTAAATCCAATGCCACAAACGCACTTATTGGATGCAAAATAATGGCTAAAAACCATAATTGGATTAGAGTAAGCCTAGGGAGGACAACCTTAATGTTCAACCAATGACACAAAATCACTTATTGGATGCAAAAGATTATTTAAAAACCCTAATTGGATTAGACTAAGCCTACAAAGGAGGAGTAAGAACTAAATGTTTAACCAATGACACAAAATCACTTATTGGATGCACAAGATTGGTTAAATACCCTAATTGGATTAGACTAAGCCTAGGGAGGACGAAAATAACCTAAATGTTCAACCAATGACACAAAATCACTTATTGGATGCACAAGATTTGTTAAAAACCCTAATTGGATTAGAATAAGCCTAGGGAAGACAAAAGTGACCTAAATGTTCAACCAATGACACAAAATCACTTATTATATGCACAAGATTGGTTAAAAACCCTAATTGGATTAGAATAAGGCTAGGGAGGATGAAAATTTCCTAACTGTTCTACCAATGACACAAAATCACTTATTTGATGCACAAGATTAATTAAAATCCCTAATTGGATTAGAACAAGCCTAGGAAAGGGGGAAATGACCTAAATGTTCAACCAATGACACAAAATCACTTATAAGATGCAAAAGATTGGTTAAAAATCCTAATTGGGTTAGAATAAGCCTATGGAGGACGAAAATGACCTAAATGTTCAACCAATGACACAAACGCACTTATTGGATGCACAAGATTGGTTAAAAACCCTATTTGGATTAGAATAAGCCTAGGGATGACTAAAATGACCTAAATGTTCAACCAAATACACAAAATCACTTATTGGATGCACAAGATT
The DNA here is from genome assembly GCA_037974735.1 of Cicer chorassanicum. Classification (NCBI taxonomy): domain Eukaryota; kingdom Viridiplantae; phylum Streptophyta; class Magnoliopsida; order Fabales; family Fabaceae; genus Cicer; species Cicer chorassanicum. Next base: position 30,268,683 of record JBBPBP010000003.1, read on the forward strand.
GATTAGAAACCCTTATTGGATTAGAATAAGTCTAGGGAGAACGAAAACGATCTAAATGTTCAACCAATGACACAAAATCACTTATTGGATCTAGAAGAATTGGTAAAAACCCTAATTGGATTAGAATAAGCCTAGGGAGGACGAAAATGTGCTAAATTTTGAACCAGTGACACAAACGCATTTATTGGATGCACAAGATTGGTTAAAAACCCGAATTGGATTAAAATAAGCCTAGGGAGGACGAAAATGAGCTAAATGTTCAACCAATGACACAAACGTACTTATTTGATGCACAAGATTGGTTAAAAACCCTAATTGAATTAGCAATAGCCTAAGGAAGACGAAAATGACGTAAATGTTCAACAAATGACACAAAATCAGTTATTGGATGCACAAGATTTGTAAAAAACCCTAATTGGATTAGAATAAGCCTAGGGAGGACGAAAATGACCTAAATGTTCAACCAATGAAACAAAATCACTTATTGGATGCACAAGATTGGTTAAAAACCCTAATTGGATTACAATAAGCCTAGGGAGGACGAAAATGACCTAAATAATCAACCAATGACACAAAATAACTTATTAGATGCAAAAGATTAGTTAAAAACCCTAATTGGATTAGAATAAGCCTAAGGAGGACGAAAAATGACGTTAATCTTCAACAAATGACACAAACGCACTTATTGAATGCACAAGATTGGTAAAAAATCCTAATTGGATTAGAATAAGCCTAGGGAGGACGAAAACGATCTAAATGTTCAACCAATGACACAAAATCACTTATTGGATGCACAAGATTGGTTAAAAACCCTTATTCGATTAGAATAAGCCTAGGGAGAACGAAAATGATCTAAATGTTCAACCAATGACACAACATCACTTATTGGATGCACAAGATTGGTTAAAAACCCTAATTTGATTAGAATAAGCCTATGGGGGAGGAAAATGACCTAAAAGTAAATCCAATGCCACAAACACACTTATTGGATGCACAAGATTGGTTAAAAACCCTAATTAGATTAGAATAAGCTTAGGAAGCGGGGAAATTAGCTAAATGTTCAACCAATGATCCAAAATCACTTATTAGATGCAAAAGATTGGTTAAAAACCCTAATTGGATTAGAATAAGCCTATGGAGGATGAAAATGACCTAAATGTTCAACCAATGACCCAAACGCACTTATTGGATGCACAAGATTGGTTAAAAACCCTAATTGGATTAGAATAAGCCTAGGGAGGAAGAAAATGATCTAGATGTTCAACCAATGACAAAAAATCACTTATTAGATGCACAAGATTAGTTAAAAACCCTAATTAGATTAGAATAAGCTTAGGGAGGACGAAAATAACCTAAATGTTAACATTTGTAAAAAAAACCCTAATTGGATTAGAATAAGCCTAGGGAGGACGAAAATGAGCTAAATGTTCAACCAATGACACAAACATACTTATTTGATGCACAAGATTGGTTAAAAACCCTAATTGAATTAGCAATAGCCTAAGGAAGACGAAAATGACGTAAATGTTCAACAAATGACACAAAATTAGTTATTGGATGCACAAGATTTGTAAAAAACCCTAATTGGTTTAGAATAAGCTTAGGGAGGACGAAAATGACCTAAATGTTCAACCAATGAAACAAAATCACTTATTGGATGCACAAGATTGGTTAAAAACCCTAATTGGATTACAATAAGCCTAAGGAGGACAAAAATGACATAAATGTTCAACCTATCACACAAAATCACTTATTAGATGCAAAAGATTAGTTAAAAACCCTAATTGGACAAGAATAAGCCTTTGGAGGACGAAAAATGACCTAAATGTTCAACCAATGATACAAACGCAATTATTGGATGCATAAGATTGATTAAAAACCTTAATTGGATTAGAATAAGCCTGGGGAGGAGGAAAATGACCTAAAAGTAAAAGATTGGTTAGGGAGGACGAAAATGACCGAAATGTTCAACCAATGAACCAAACGCACTTATTGGATGCACAAGATTGGTTAAAAACCCTAATCGGATTAGAATAAGCCTAGGGAGGACGAAAATGATCTAAATGTTCAACCAAGGACACAAAATCACTTATTGGATGCAAAAGATTAGTTAAAAACCCTTATTGGATTAGAATAAGCCTAGGGAGAACGAAAATGCGCTAAATGTTGAACCAATGACACAAACGCACTTATTGGATGCACTAGATTGGTTAAAAACCCTAATTGGATTAAAATAAGCCTAGGGAGGACGAAAATGACCTAATAATTCAACCAATGACACAAACGCACTTATTAGATGGACAAGATTAGTTAAAAACCCTAATTGGATTAGAAATAGCCTAAACAAGACGAAAATGACGTAAATGTTCAACAAATGACACAAAATCACATATTGGATGCACAAGATTGGTAAACAACCCTAATTGGATTAGAATAAGCCTAAGATGGACTAAAATAACCTAAATGTTCAACCTATGCAACAAAATCACTTATTGTATGCACAAGATTGGTTAAAAACCCTAATTGGATTACAATAAGCCTAGGGAGGACAAAAATGACCTAAATGTTCAACCAACGACACAAAATCCCTTATTAGACGAAAAAGATTAGTTAAAAACCCTAATTTGACTAGAATAAGCCTATGGAGGATGAAAAATGACCTAAATGTTCAACCAATGACACAAACGCACTTATTGGATGCACAAGATTGGTTATAAACCCTATTTGGATTAGAATAAGCCTAGGGAGGACGAAAATGATCTAAATGTTCAACCAATGACACAAAATCACTTATTGGATGCACAAGATTGGCTAAAAACCCTAATTGGATTAGAATAAGCATAGGGAGGACGAAAATAACCTAAATGTTCAACCAATGACATAAAATCACTTATTGGACCCACTAGATTGGTGAAAAATCCTACTTGGATTAGAATAACCCTAGGGAGGACGAAAATGATCTAAATGTTCAACCAGTGACACAAAATCACTTATTCGATGCACAAGATTGGTTAAAAACCCTTATTGGATTAGAATAAGCCTAGGGAGAACAAAAATGACCTTAATGTTCAACCAATGACACAAAATCACTTATTCGATGCACAAGATTGCTTAAAAACCCTAATTGGATTAGACTAAGCCTAGGGAGGACGAAAATGACCTAAATGTTCAACCAATGACAAAAAATCACTTATTGGATCTAGAAGAATTGGTAAAAACCCTAAATGGATTAGAATAAGCCTAGAGAGGACGAAAATGATCTAAATGTTCAACCAATGACACAAAATCACTTATTGGATGCACAAGATTGGTTAAAAACCCTTATTGGATTAGAATAAGCCTAGGGAGAACAAAAATGACCGTAATGTTCAACCAATGACACAAAATCATTTATTGGATGCACAAGACTGGTTAAAAACCCTAATTGGATTAGACTAAGCCTAGGGAGGACGAAAATGACCTAAATGTTCAACCAATGACAGAAAATCCATTATTGGATCTAGAAGAATTGGTAAAAACCCTAATTGGATTATAATAAGCCTAGGGAGGCGGAAAATGAGCTAAATGTTGAACCAATGACACAAACGCACTTATTGGATGCACAAGATTGGTTAAAAACCCTAATTTGGTTTAAATAAGTCTAGGGAGGACGAAAATGACCTAAATGTTCAACCAATGACACCAAATCACTTATTAGATGCAAAAGATTAGTTAAAAACCCTAATTGGATTAGAATAAGCCTATGGAGGACGAAAAATGACGTTAATCTTCAACAAATGACACAAACACACTTATTGAATGCACAAGATTGGTAAAAAAATCCTAATTGGATTAGAATAAGCCTAGGGAGGACGAAAATGATCTAAATGTTCAACCAATGACACAAAATCACTTATTGGATGCACAAGATTGGTTAAAAACCCTTATTCGATTAGAATAAGCCTAGGGAGAACGAAAATGATCTAAATTTTCAACCAATGACACAACATCACTTATTGGATGCACAAGATTGGTTAAAAACCCTAATTTGATTAGACTAAGCCTATGGGGGAGGAAAATGACCTAAAAGTAAATCCAATGCCACAAACACACTTATTGGATGCACAAGATTGGTTAAAAACCCTAATTGGATTAGAATAAGGTTAGGAAGCGGGGAAATTAGCTAAATGTTCAACCAATGATCCAAAATCACTTATTAGATGCAAAAGATTGGTTAAAAACCCTAATTGGATTAGAATAAGCCTATGGAGGATGAAAATGACCTAAATATTCAACCAATGACCCAAACGCACTTATTGGATGCACAAGATTGGTTAAAAACCCTAATTGGATTAGAATAAGCCTAGGGAGGACGAAAATAATCTAAATGTTCAACCAATGACACAAAATCACTTATTGGATGCACAAGATTGGTTAAAAACCCTAATTGGATTAAAAAAAGCCTAGGGAGGACGAAAATGACCTGAATATTCAACCAATGACACAAACTCACTTATTGGATGCACAAGATTGGTTGAAAACCCTAATTGGATTAGAAATATCCTAAGGAAGACGAAAATGACGTAAATGTTCAATAAATGACACAAAATCACTTATTGGATGCACAAGATTTGTAAAAAAAACCCTAATTGGATTAGAATAAGCCTAGGGAGGACGAAAATGACCTAAAAGTTCAACCAATGATACAAATTCACTTATTGGATGCACAAGATTGGTTAAAAACCCTAATTGGATTTAAATAAGCCTAAGGAGGACAAAAATGACGTAAATTTTCAACCTATCACACAAAATCACTTATTAGATGCAAAAGATTAGTTAAAAACCCTAATTGGACAAGAAAAAGCCTATGGAGGACGAAAAATGACCTAAATGTTCAACCAATGATACAAACGCACTTATTTGATGCATAAGATTGGTTAAAAACCCTAATTGGATTAGAATAAGCGTGGGGAGGAGGAAAATGACCTTAAAGTAAAAGATTGGTTAGGGAGGACGAAAATGACCGAAATGTTCAACCAATGAACCAAACGCACTTATTGGATGCACGGGATTGGTTAAAAACCCTAATTGGATTAAAATAAGCATAGGGAGGACGAACATGACCTAAATATTCAACCAATGACACAAACGCACTTATTAGATGGACAAGATTAGTTAAAAACCCTAATTGGATTAGAAATAGCCTAAGAAGACGAAAATGACGTAAATGTTCAACAAATGACACAAAATCACATATTGGATGCACAAGATTGGTAAAAAACCCTAATTGGATTAGAATAAGCCTAGGATGGACGAAAATGACCTAAATGTTCAACCTATGCCACAAAATCACTTATTGGATGCACAAGATTGGTTAAAAACCCTAATTGGATTACAATAAGCCTAGGGAGGACAAAAATGACCTAAATGTTCAACCAATGATCTAAAATCACTTATTAGATGCAAAAGATTGGTTAAAAACCCTAATTGGACTAGAATAAGCCTATGGAGGATGTAAAATGACCTAAATGTTCAACCAATGACACAAACACACTTATTGGATGCACAAGATTGGTAAAAAACCCTAATTGGATTAGAATAAGCCTAGGGAGGACGAAAATGATCTAAATGTTCAACCAATGACAAAAAATCACTTATTGGATGCACAAGATTAGTTAAAAACCCTAATTAGATTAGAATAAGCTTAGGGAGGACGAAAATAACCTAAATGTTCAACCAACGACACAAAATCACTTATTAGATGCACAACATTTGTAAAAAAACCCTAATTGGATTAGAATAAGCCTAGGGAGGACAAAAATGACCTAAAAGTTCAACCAATGATACAAATTCACTTATTGGATGCACAAGATTGGTTAAAAACCCTTATTGGATTACAATAAGCCTAAGGAGGACAAAAATGACCTAAATGTTCAACCAACGACACAAAATCCCTTATTAGACGAAAAAGATTAGTTAAAAACCCTAATTTGACTAGAATAAGCCTATGGAGGATGAAAAATGACCTAAATGTTCAACCAATGACACAAACGCACTTATTGGATGCTCAAGATTGGTTATAAACCGTATTTGGATTAGAATAAGCCTAGGGAGGACGAAAATGATATAAATGTTCAACCAATGACACAAAATCACTTATTGGATGCACAAGATTGGCTAAAAACCCTAATTGGATTAGAATAAGCATAGGGAGGACGAAAATAACCTAAATGTTCAACCAATGACATAAAATCACTTATTGGACCCACTAGATTGGTGAAAAATCCTAATTGGATTAGAATAACCCTAGGGAGGACGAAAATGATCTAAATGTTCAACCAGTGACACAAAATCACTTATTCGATGCACAAGATTGGTTAAAAACCCTTATTGGATTAGAATAAGCCTAGGGAGAACAAAAATGACCTTAATGTTCAACCAATGACACAAAATCACTTATTGGATGCACAAGACTGCTTAAAAACCCTAATTGGATTAGACTAAGCCTAGGGAGGACGAAAATGACCTAAATGTTCAACCAATGACAAAAAATCACTTATTGGATCTAGAAGAATTGGTAAAAACCCTAAATGGATTAGAATAAGCCTAGAGAGGACGAAAATGATCTAAATGTTCAACCAATGACACAAAATCACTTATTGGATGCACAAGATTGGTTAAAAACCCTTATTGGATTAGAATAAGCCTAGGGAGAACAAAAATGACCTTAATGTTCAACCAATGACACAAAATCATTTATTGGATGCACAAGACTGGTTAAAAACCCTAATTGGATTAGACTAAGCCTATGGAGGACGAAAAATGACGTTAATCTTCAACAAATGACACAAACACACTTATTGAATGCACAAGATTGGTAAAAAAATCCTAATTGGATTAGAATAAGCCTAGGGAGGACGAAAATGATCTAAATGTTCAACCAATGACACAAAATCACTTATTGGATGCACAAGATTGGTTAAAAACCCTTATTCGATTAGAATAAGCCTAGGGAGAACGAAAATGATCTAAATTTTCAACCAATGACACAACATCACTTATTGGATGCACAAGATTGGTTAAAAACCCTAATTTGATTAGACTAAGCCTATGGGGGAGGAAAATGACCTAAAAGTAAATCCAATGCCACAAACACACTTATTGGATGCACAAGATTGGTTAAAAACCCTAATTGGATTAGAATAAGCTTAGGAAGCGGGGAAATTAGCTAAATGTTCAACCAATGATCCAAAATCACTTATTAGATGCAAAAGATTGGTTAAAAACCCTAATTGGATTAGAATAAGCCTATGGAGGATGAAAATGACCTAAATGTTCAACCAATGACCCAAACGCACTTATTGGATGCACAAGATTGGTTAAAAACCCTAATTGGATTAGAATAAGCCTAGGTAGGACGAAAATAATCTAAATGTTCAACCAAGGACACAAAATCACTTATTGGATGCACAAGATTGGTTAAAAACCCTAATTGGATTAAAAAAAGCCTAGGGAGGACGAAAATGACCTGAATATTCAACCAATGACACAAACTCACTTATTGGATGCACAAGATTGGTTGAAAACCCTAATTGGATTAGAAATATCCTAAGGAAGACGAAAATGACGTAAATGTTCAATAAATGACACAAAATCACTTATTGGATGCACAAGATTTGTAAAAAAAACCCTAATTGGATTAGAATAAGCCTAGGGAGGACGAAAATGACCTAAAAGTTCAACCAATGATACAAATTCACTTATTGGATGCACAAGATTGGTTAAAAACCCTAATTGGATTTAAATAAGCCTAAGGAGGACAAAAATGACGTAAATGTTCAACCTATCACACAAAATCACTTATTAGATGCAAAAGATTAGTTAAAAACCCTAATTGGACAAGAATAAGCCTATGGAGGACGAAAAATGACCTAAATGTTCAACCAATGATACAAACGCACTTATTTGATGCATAAGATTGGTTAAAAACCCTAATTGGATTAGAATAAGCCTGGGGAGGAGGAAAATGACCTTAAAGTAAAAGATTGGTTAGGGAGGACGAAAATGACCGAAATGTTCAACCAATGACCCAAACGCACTTATTGGATGCACAAGATTGGTTAAAAACCCTAATTGGATTAGAATAAGCCCACGGAGGACAAAAATGACCTAAATGTTCAACCAATGATCCAAAATCACTTATTAGATGCAAAAGATTGGTTAAAAACCCTAATTGGACTAGAATAAGCCTATGGAGGATGAAAAAGGACCTAAATGTTCAACCAATGACACAAACGCACTTATTGGATGCACAAGATTGGTAAAAAACCCTAATTGGATTAGAATAAGCCTAGGGAGGACGAAAATGATCTAAATGTTCAACCAATGACAAAAAATCACTTATTGGATGCACAAGATTAGTTAAAAACCCTAATTAGATTAGAATAAGCTTAGGGAGGACGAAAATAACCTAAATTTTCAACCAACGACACAAAATCACTTATTAGATGCACAACATTTGTAAAAAAACCCTAATTGGATTAGAATAAGCCTAGGGAGGACGAAAATGACCTAAAAGTTCAACCAATGATACAAATTCACTTATTGGATGCACAAGATTGGTTAAAAACCCTTATTGGATTACAATAAGCCTAAGGAGGACAAAAATGACATAAATGTTCAACCTATCACACAAAATCACTTATTAGATGCAAAAGATTAGTTAAAAACCCTAATTGGACAAGAATAAGCCTTTGGAGGACGAAAAATGACCTAAATGTTCAACCAATGATACAAACGCACTTATTGGATGCGTAAGATTGGTTAAAAACCCTAATTGGATTAGAATAAGCCTGGGGAGGAAGAAAATGACCTAAAAGTAAAAGATTGGTTAGGGAGGACGAAAATGACCGAAATGTTCAACCAATGAACCAAACGCACTTATTGGATGCACAAGATTGGTTAAAAACCCTAATTGGATTAGAATAAGCCTAGGCAGGACGAAAATGATCTAAATGTTCAACCAAGGACACAAATTCACTTATTGGATGCACAAGATTAGTTAAAAACCCTTATTGGATTAGAATAAGCGTAGGGAGGACGAAAATGCGCTAAATGTTGAACCAATGACACAAACGCACTTATTGGATGCACTAGATTGGTTAAAAACCCTAATTGGATTAAAATAAGCCTACGGAGGACGAATATGACCTAAATATTCAACCAATGACACAAACGCACTTATTAGATGGACAAGATTGGTTAAAAACCCTAATTGGATTAGAAATAGCCTAAAGAAGACGAAAATGACGTAAATGTTCAACAAATGACACAAAATCACTTATTGGATGCACAAGATTGGTTAAAAACCCTAATTGCATTACAATAAGCTTAGGGAGGACAAAAATGACCTAAATGTTCAACCAACGACACAAAATCACTTATTAGACGAAAAAGATTAGTTAAAAACCCTAATTGGACTAGAATAAGCCTATGGAGGATAAAAATGACCTAAATGTTCAACCAATGACACAAACGCACTTATTGGATGCACAAGATTGGTTATAAACCCTATTTGGATTAGAATAAGCCTAGGGAGGACGAAAATGATCTAAATGTTCAACCAATGACACAAAATCACTTATTGGATGCACAAGATTGGCTAAAAACCCTAATTGGATTAGAATAAGCATAGGTAGGACGAAAATTACCTAAATGTTCAACCAATTACATAAAATCACTTATTGGACGCACTAGATTGCTTAAAAATCCTAATTGGATTAGAATAACCCTTGGGAGGACGAAAATGATCTAAATGTTCAACAAATGACACAAAATCACTTATTGGATGCACAAGATTGGTTAAAAACCCTTATTGGATTAGAATAAGCCTAGGGAGAACAAAAATGACCTTAATGTTCAACCAATGACACAAAATCACTTATTGGATGCACAAGACTGCTTAAAAACCCTAACTGGATTAGACTAAGCCTAGGGAGGACGAAAATGACCTAAATGTTCAACCAATAACACAAAATCACTTATTAGATCTAGAAGAATTGGTAAAAACCCTAAATGGATTAGAATAAGCCTAGGGAGGACGAAAATGATCTAAATGTTCAACCAATAACACAAAATCACTTATTGGATGCACAAGATTGGTTCAAAACCCTTATTGGATTAGAATAAGCCTAGGGAGAACAAAAATGACCTTAATGTTCAACCAATGACACAAAATCACTTATTGGATGCAAAAGACTTGTTAAAAACCCTAATTGAATTAGACTAAGCCTAGGGAGGACGAAAATGACATTAATGTTCAACCAATGACACTAAATCACTTATTGGATCTAGAAGAATTGGTAAAAACCCTAATTGGATTAGAATAAGCCTAGGGAGGCCGAAAATGAGCTAAATGTTGAACCAATGACACAAACGCACTTATTGGATGAACAAGATTCGTTAAAAACCCTAATTTGGTTAAAATAAGTCTAGGGAGGACGAAAATGACCTAAATGTTCAACCAATGATACAAACGCACTTATTGGATGCATAAGATTGGTTAAAAACCCTAATTGGATTAGAATAAGTCTGGGGAGGAGGAAAATGACCTAAAAGTAAAAGATTGGTTAGGGAGGACGAAAATGACCGAAATGTTCAACCCATGAACCAAACGCACTTATTGGATGCACAAGATTGGTTAAAAACCCTTATTGGATTAGAATAAGCCTAGGCAGGACGAAAATGATCTAAATGTTCAACCAAGGACACAAAATCACTTATTGGATGCACAAGATTAGTTAAAAACCCTTATTGGATTAGAATAAGCCTAGGGAGAACGAAAATGCGCTAAATGTTGAACCAATGACACAAACGCACTTATTGGATGCACTAGATTGGTTAAAAACCCTAATTGGATTAAAATAAGCCTAGGGAGGACGAAAATGACCTAAATATTCAACCAATGACACAAACGCACTTATTAGATGGACAAGATTAGTTAAAAACCCTAATTGGATTAGAAATAGCCTAAAGAAGACGAAAATGACGTAAATGTTCAACAAATGACACAAAATCACATATTGGATGCACAAGATTGGTAAAAAACCCTAATTGGATTAGAATAAGCCTAGGATGGACGAAAATGACCTAAATGTTCAACCTATGCCACAAAATCACTTATTGGATGCACAAGATTGGTTAAAAACCCTAATTGGATTACAATAAGCCTAGGGAGGACGAAAATGATCTAAATGTTCAACCAGTGATACAAAATCACTTATTGGATGCACAAGATTGGTTAAAAACCCTTATTGGATTAGAATAAGCCTAGGGAGAACAAAAACGACCTTAATGTTCAACCAATGACACAAAATCACTTTTTGGATGCACAAGATTGGTTAAAAACCCTTATTGGATTAGAATAAGCCTAGGGAGAACAAAAATGATCTTAATACTCAACCAATGACACAAAATTATTTATTGGATGCACAAGACAGGTTAAAAACCCTAATTGTATTAGACTAAGCCTAGGGAGGACGAAAATGACCTAAATGTTCAACCAATGACACAAAATAACTTATTGGATCTAGAAGATTTGGTAAAAACCCTAATTGGATTAGAATAAGCCTAGGGAGGCCGAAAATGAGCTAAATGTTGAACCAATGACAAAAACGCACTTATTGGATGCACAAGATTGGTTAAAAACCCTAATTTGGTTTAAATAAGTCTAGGGATGACGAAAATGACCTAAATGTTCAACCAATGACACAAAATCACTTATTAGATGCAAAAGATTAGTTAAAAACCCTAATTGGATTAGAATAAGCCTATGGAGGACGAAAAATGACATTAATCTTCAACAAATGACACAAACGCACTTATTGAATGCACAAGATTGGTAAAAAAATCCTAATTGGATTAGAATAAGCCTAGGGAGGACGAAAATGATCTAAATGTTCAACCAATGACACAAAATCACTTATTGGATGCACAAGATTGGTTAAAAACCCTAATTAGATTAGAATAAGCTTAGGGAGGACGAAAATAACCTAAATGTTCACCCAACGACAAAAAATCACTTATTAGATGCACAACATTAGTAAAAAAACCCTAATTGGATTAGAATAAGCCTAGGGAGGACGAAAATGACCTAAAAGTTCAACCAATGATACAAATTCACTTATTGGATGCACAAGATTGGTTAAAAACCCTAATTGGATTACAATAAGCCTAAGGAGGACAAAAATGACGTAAATGTTCAACCTATCACACAAAATCACTTATTGGATGCAAAAGATTAGTTAAAAACCCTAATTGGACAAGAATAAGCCTTTGGAGGACGAAAAATGACCTAAATGTTCAACCAATGATACAAACGCACTTATTGGATGCATAAGATTGGTTAAAAACCCTAATTGGATTAGAATAAGCCTGGGGAGGAGGAAAATGACCTAAAAGTAAAAGATTGGTTAGGGAGGACGAAAATGACCGAAATGTTCAACCAATGAACCAAACGCACTTATTGGATGCACAAGATTGGTTAAAAACCCTAATTCGATTAGAATAAGCCTAGGCAGGACGAAAATGATCTAAATGTTCAACCAAGGACACAAAATCACTTATTGGATGCACCAGATTAGTTAAAAACCCTTATTGGATTAGAATAAGCCTAGGGAGAACGAAAATGCACTAAATGTTGAACCAATGACACAAACGCACTTATTGGATGCACTAGATTGGTTAAAAACCCTAATTGGATTAAAATAAGCCTAGGGAGGACGAAAATGACCTAAATATTCAACCAATGACACAAACGCACTTATTAGATAGACAAGATTAGTTAAAAACCCTAATTGGATTAGAAATAGCCTAAAGAAGACGAAAATGACGTAAATGTTCAACAAATGACACAAAATCACATATTGGATGCAAAAGATTGGTAAAAAAACCCTAATTGGATTAGAATAAGCCTAGGATGGACGAAAATGACCTAAATGTTCAACCTATGCCACAAAATCACTTATTGGATGCACAAGATTGGTTAAAAACCCTAATTGGATTACAATAAGCCTAGGGAGGACAAAAATGACCAAAATGTTCAACCAACGACACAAAATCACTTATAAGACGAAAAAGATTAGTTAAAAACCCTAATTGGACTAGAATAAGCCTATGGAGGATGAAAAATGACCTAAATGTTCAACCAATGACACAAACGCACTTATTGAATGCACAAGATTGGTTATAAACCCTATTTGGATTAGAATAAGCCTAGGGAGGACGAAAATGATCTAAATGTTCAACCAATGACACAAAATCACTTATTGGATGCACAAGATTGGCTAAAAACCCTAATTGGATTAGAATAAGCATAGGTAGGACGAAAATTACCTAAATGTTCAACCAATGACATAAAATCACTTATTGGACGCACTAGATTGGTGAAAAATCCTATTTGGATTAGAATAACCCTAGGGAGGACGAAAATGATCTAAATGTTCAACCAATGACACAAAATCACTTATTGGATGCACAAGATTGGTTAAAAACGCTTATTGGATTAGAATAAGCCTAGGGAGAACAAAAATGACCTTAATGTTCAACCAATGACACAAAATCACTTATTGGATGCACAAGACTGCTTAAAAACCCTAATTGGATTAGACTAAGCCTAGGGAGGACGAAAATGACCTTAATGTTCAACCAATGACACAAAATCACTTATTGGATCTAGAAGAATTGGTAAAAACCCTAAATCGATTAGAATAAGCCTAGGGAGGACGAAAATGACCTAAATGTTCAACCAATGACACAAACGCACTTATTAGATGTACAAGATTGGTTTAAAACCCTAATTTGATTAGAAATAACCTAAGGAAGACGAAAATGACGTAAATGTTCAACAAATGACACAAAATCACTTATTGGATGCACAAGATAAGTAAAAACAACCCTAATTGGATTAGAATAAGCCTAGAGTTTACGAAAATTACCTAAATGTTTAACGAATGACACAAAATCACTTATTGGATGCACAAGATTGGTTAAAAACCCTAATTGGATTACAATAAGCCTAGATAGGACGAAAATGACCTAAACGTTCAACCAATGACACAAAATCACTTATAAGATGCAAAAGACTAGTTAAAAACCCTAATTGGACTAGAATAAGCCCATGGAGGACAAAAAATGACCTAAATATTCAACCAATGACACAAACGCACTTATTGGATGCACAAGATTGGTTAAAAACCCTAATTAGAGTAGAAAAAGCCTAGGGAGGAGGAAAATGACCTAAAAGTAAAAGATTGGTTAGGGAGGACGAAAATGACCTAAATGTTCAACCAATGACCCAAACACACTTATTGGATGCACAAGATTGGTTAAAAACCCTAATTGGATTAGAATAAGCCTAGGGAGGACGAAAAATAATCTAAATGTTCAACCAAGGACACAAAATCACTTAATGGATGCTCAAGATTGGTTAAAAACCCATATTGGATTTGAATAAGCCTAGAGAGAATGAAAATGCGCTAAATGTTGAACCAATGACACAAACGCACTTATTGGATGCACAAGATTGGTTAAAAACCCTAATTGGATTAAAATAAGCCTAGGGAGGACAAAAATGACCTAAATGTTCAATCCATGACACAAAAGCACTTATAAGATGCACAAGATTGGTTAAAAACCCTAATTGGATTACAATAAGCCTTGGGAGGGCGAAAATGACCTAAATGTTCAACCAATGACACAAAATCACTTATTAGATGAAAAAGATTAGTTAAAAACCCTAATTGGACTAGAATAAGCCTATGGAGGATGAAAAATGACCTAAATGTTCAACCAATCACACAAACGCACTTATTGGATGCACAAGATTGGTTAAAAACCCTATTTGGATTAGAATAAGCCTATGGAGTACGAAAATGATCTAAATGTTCAACCAATGACACAAAATCACTTATTGGATGCACAAGATTGGCTAAAAACCCTAATTGGATTAGAATAAGCATGGGGAGGACGAAAATAACCTAAATGTTCAATCAATGACATAAAATCACCTATTGGACGCACTAGATTGTTGAAAAATCCTAATTGGATTAGAATAACCCTAGGGAGGACGAAAATGATCTAAATGTATAACCAATGACACAAAATCACTTATTGGATGCACAAGATTGGTTAAAAACCCTTATTGGATTAGAATAAGCCTAGGGAGAACAAAAATGACCTTAATGTTCAACCAATGACACAAAATCACTTATTGGATGCACAAGACTGCTTAAAAACCCTAATTGGATTACACTAAGCCTAGGGAGGATGAAAATGAGCTAAATGTTCAACCAATGACACAAAATCACTTAATTGATCTAGAAGAATTCACTACTAGAAAAACTGGATTGAGCGTCGGCCAAAAGCCCACGCTAATAGGCAAAAAGCCGACGCTAAGCTGTATTTAGCGTTGGATTAGCGTCGGTGTCGGGCCCAGGCTAAAACGGTCGAAGCTAATACATAGCGTCGGCCAAAAGCCATCCGACGCTATATTAGCGTAGGCATGACCTACGCTAAGCCGACGTTACCAACAAAATAGAACAGCCGACGCTAGTTTGAAAAAATTTATCTGCGTCGGAGGGCCGACGCTAAAGTCAATATTTTTGTAGTCAACAAAAGTTAGCGTCGGCTACGTCGATGCTAAAGTCAAACGAAAGTCAATTATTTTTCAGTGTAGCGTCGGTGTGGCCGACGCTAACCTCTGGATAGAGAAGTCAACCAACAATTAGAGGCAGGCACTGACGCGTACCGGACACAGCAACACGCTTGTTCCAAGAGGTGTCTACACCTTCACAATTCCTTATGTCAAATAAGAATGGTTATCAAATTTCTCTTAAAACCACAAATAAAAACTCCTTTCATCAGATCATTTATTGGACTAAATTTTTTGTCATATATAATATACTCACAACAAGATTACAAAGAAACTTGAGCTACATATATGTCAAATAATAACACTTGGATTTAGTAAACAAACTCTGTCAAGTTTTTTTTTAATTTAAAAAAAGGTAAACATGAATAAGAAAATAGAACTAGCTACCAAGTCTTTTATTTCGGACAGTACTTTCGACATGGTTTCAGCCGTTTCTTCATTTCCAATTTTATGGGTTGCAAAATCCTTATGCAGAACTTCAATTGCTCGGTTTGCATCCTCGCAGAGTTGCAGCTGCCGATGTTTA
Source organism: Cicer chorassanicum (assembly GCA_037974735.1). NCBI lineage: Eukaryota > Viridiplantae > Streptophyta > Magnoliopsida > Fabales > Fabaceae > Cicer > Cicer chorassanicum. The sequence goes on from JBBPBP010000003.1 coordinate 30,284,897, forward strand.
AGCTTTTGAAATTCATCAACAAGTATCAATGGATCAGGAGAAGCCAATAAACTCTTCAGCATTGCATGCCTGCCTACTACTTCCCGTCTTTGTGGAGTATGTTTATCAATAGCCGAATCATTTTCTTCAGCAAAAGAAAGACATATGACAACTTGACTAGAGGGCCCATAATCACTTGATCCCTGCATATAATAATTTGAGTCAGCAGAATAAAATTTCTGGTTAAACTAATGTGTTATGATCATTCCAAATACCTTTTGAACTTTATTTGCTCTTTTTTCAAGATCAAGTTGAGATTGTGCAACATCTCTCTGTCGCCTCAGATCTTCTATATCCTTTTCCATCTGCAAGTTTCCATAAAAAGTGAGAATGTTTGCATAAAACTCAAGAAAAGTCACCTTTATTAAACTATTAGATAAAAAATAAGCCTTTCACAGTTTATACTTGTCTTCTAGACTTGAAGAGCAGAGTAACCAAGTTGAAGCTACTTTTTAGGATTTGATAATCACAATATGACATCGGAAAGTCAAATGCATAGCTACAGATTCCAATACTTACGCAAATGTCAGAATATATGGCTTCACTCATTAAGCTTATACCTGCTGAATTTTCAACTCCTTTTCAGCTAATAATGATCTTAGAAATGCATGTGCAGACATTTCAGGGTTTCTTAACTCTTCTTCAAGCCTTGCAACTTCTTTTTGCAATTCGCTATCTGTTTACACCAGTAATAATTAAAGTGAATTAAAAGCAACTAGTGACTCAATTAATTAAGAAGCCTAAGCAATCAATAGCGGCAAATAGCGATGCATCTTGACTTTTGAATGTATGGGATGCAATGAAAAAGCAAGAGAAAACCAAGAAAGCAGATGAAAGAGCATTTAAGACTTAGAAGAAAAAGTGCAGAAGTTTAAGGGAATTATTTGGTAACAGATGTGAGTAACATTTAAAAAAAGTTTAAGGGAAAGTCAGTGTAATTAATTCTACCTAAATAATATGCACCACATCAAAATCTAAAAACATACAATTGAGATATTAAGCAGGCAGATTATCACTAATATATTAGATGCAATATCTTCAAGAGATTATCACCCACTGAGAATAAGCATCTATTAAACTTTAATATGTTATTTTATATACAATAAAGACAGAACAATATTTACAAGTAAAAAAATAAAATACTATCAGTTATTAAAATATTAACAGTTAGTATTTATTTAGATAGAAACAATAAACATCAGGTAGCAAACATGTGTTTTGACTGACTCACCTGTGAAGGGCTGCAGATCATAGCTAAATTATCAATATGTCTTAATCTTGCAATTGGACAAAAGGGGTCTGAATTTTCCGGTGCCTTAGATGCATTCAAAACAACCGGATGAAAGATTCAATGCATCAATAGCTATGCACTGAGGATTGTAATGCATATATCCACAGTCAATTATTTTTAAATGATGCAACTTTAGACTGACAATTTTCAATTTTCAAATCTAATAGGAGCTTTCAAAGTCTACTGACAAAAGTGCTTACAACACAGGAAGTGCTTGCATGAGACCAATCACTGATGGAATGTGACCAGAAAGTTTATTTCCTTGCAATAACCTACCAATTTCACAAATATAAATATTAAAGAACTCCAATAGAAAGAAAGTGGACGAACAAATATTATTCATACCAAAAATAACTTTTAAAAATAAAAACATGTAATACATACAAGGTTGCTATTTGCAGAAACCCAATATTGAATGGAATCACTCTAGTTAACTGGTTGTAAGATAAATCCCTGGCATTAACAGAAAATGTTAAAAAAGTAACAAGAAAATAACAAAGGTATCACAAAATAAGTCAGAGTAAGATTATATTCTGCTATATGACATTCTTGTGCAACTTTGCATAATGATTTGGAAATTGTAAATTTTAATATGCATTGAAAATGTATTGGGAGACCTTCCTACCTCACAACAAGTTCCCTTCCTCCTATTATCTAGAACTACAATTATATTTATGCAAACCTGTTCTGCTAAATTTATACAATTTTATTCTGCTATATTTATACAATTTTATTCTGCTATATAACAGAAACTTGAATCACCTAAAGCTTCAAATTCGAAAACCTGTTCATCCTCAATCTTCCTTAAACAAAAACCCATTTACTCAGAGACTAAGAATTTAGTTGAACATAACTAGTATTACTTCTGAATTTAGCTGACAATTT
>JBBPBP010000003.1:30287121-30308206 GCA_037974735.1 Cicer chorassanicum
TTTAAGCTTTTGAAATTCATCAACAAGTATCAATGGATCAGGAGAAGCCAATAAACTCTTCAGCATTGCATGCCTGCCTACTACTTCCCGTCTTTGTGGAGTATGTTTATCAATAGCCGAATCATTTTCTTCAGCAAAAGAAAGACATATGACAACTTGACTAGAGGGCCCATAATCACTTGATCCCTGCATATAATAATTTGAGTCAGCAGAATAAAATTTCTGGTTAAACTAATGTGTTATGATCATTCCAAATACCTTTTGAACTTTATTTGCTCTTTTTTCAAGATCAAGTTGAGATTGTGCAACATCTCTCTGTCGCCTCAGATCTTCTATATCCTTTTCCATCTGCAAGTTTCCATAAAAAGTGAGAATGTTTGCATAAAACTCAAGAAAAGTCACCTTTATTAAACTATTAGATAAAAAATAAGCCTTTCACAGTTTATACTTGTCTTCTAGACTTGAAGAGCAGAGTAACCAAGTTGAAGCTACTTTTTAGGATTTGATAATCACAATATGACATCGGAAAGTCAAATGCATAGCTACAGATTCCAATACTTACGCAAATGTCAGAATATATGGCTTCACTCATTAAGCTTATACCTGCTGAATTTTCAACTCCTTTTCAGCTAATAATGATCTTAGAAATGCATGTGCAGACATTTCAGGGTTTCTTAACTCTTCTTCAAGCCTTGCAACTTCTTTTTGCAATTCGCTATCTGTTTACACCAGTAATAATTAAAGTGAATTAAAAGCAACTAGTGACTCAATTAATTAAGAAGCCTAAGCAATCAATAGCGGCAAATAGCGATGCATCTTGACTTTTGAATGTATGGGATGCAATGAAAAAGCAAGAGAAAACCAAGAAAGCAGATGAAAGAGCATTTAAGACTTAGAAGAAAAAGTGCAGAAGTTTAAGGGAATTATTTGGTAACAGATGTGAGTAACATTTAAAAAAAGTTTAAGGGAAAGTCAGTGTAATTAATTCTACCTAAATAATATGCACCACATCAAAATCTAAAAACATACAATTGAGATATTAAGCAGGCAGATTATCACTAATATATTAGATGCAATATCTTCAAGAGATTATCACCCACTGAGAATAAGCATCTATTAAACTTTAATATGTTATTTTATATACAATAAAGACAGAACAATATTTACAAGTAAAAAAATAAAATACTATCAGTTATTAAAATATTAACAGTTAGTATTTATTTAGATAGAAACAATAAACATCAGGTAGCAAACATGTGTTTTGACTGACTCACCTGTGAAGGGCTGCAGATCATAGCTAAATTATCAATATGTCTTAATCTTGCAATTGGACAAAAGGGGTCTGAATTTTCCTGTGCCTTAGATGCATTCAAAACAACCGGATGAAAGATTCAATGCATCAATAGCTATGCACTGAGGATTGTAATGCATATATCCACAGTCAATTATTTTCAAATGATGCAACTTTAGACTGACAATTTTCAATTTTCAAATCTAATAGGAGCTTTCAAAGTCTACTGACAAAAGTGCTTACAACACAGGAAGTGCTTGCATGAGACCAATCACTGATGGAATGTGACCAGAAAGTTTATTTCCTTGCAATAACCTACCAATTTCACAAATATAAATATTAAAGAACTCCAATAGAAAGAAAGTGGACGAACAAATATTATTCATACCAAAAATAACTTTTAAAAATAAAAACATGTAATACATACAAGGTTGCTATTTGCAGAAACCCAATATTGAATGGAATCACTCTAGTTAACTGGTTGTAAGATAAATCCCTGGCATTAACAGAAAATGTTAAAAAAGTAACAAGAAAATAACAAAGGTATCACAAAATAAGTCAGAGTAAGATTATATTCTGCTATATGACATTCTTGTGCAACTTTGCATAATGATTTGGAAATTGTAAATTTTAATATGCATTGAAAATGTATTGGGAGACCTTCCTACCTCACAACAAGTTCCCTTCCTCCTATTATCTAGAACTACAATTATATTTATGCAAACCTGTTCTGCTAAATTTATACAATTTTATTCTGCTATATTTATACAATTTTATTCTGCTATATAACAGAAACTTGAATCACCTAAAGCTTCAAATTCGAAAACCTGTTCATCCTCAATCTTCCTTAAACAAAAACCCATTTACTCAGAGACTAAGAATTTAGTTGAACATAACTAGTATTACTTCTGAATTTAGCTGACAATTTTACTCAAATTATCTGACAATCATAACCAAAACCCATTTACCCAGAGACTAAGAATTTTACTCAATTTTACTTCTGAACAAAACCCATTTAGCTGACAATTTTACTCAAATTATCTTCTGTATTACTTCTGAAAATAACTAGTAAAGTCATTTGACAAACCAATTCCAATTCCAATTCAATTCCAAGTCTCAATAGTCAACTAAATCCTATCCAATTTTAAGGCTGTTTGATTTTTAAGTCTCAATAGTCAGATTTTGCAGAATCCAAACCAAACCCTAAACCAAATGAGTTAACGCAAATCAAATGTTTGTATCAAAACCAAACCCTAAACCAAAAGTGAACAAAACAAAGGTTAAAGGTACACTTACATTGAGAATGGATTCAAGAAGAGAGTGAGACGGCGACAGTGAGAGTGAGGGAAACGGTGAGGCGTGAGAGTGAGTGAGGTGAGGGAAACGGTGACCTTGACGGCCATGACGGAGTACGTGACAGGTTCAAGAGGGTTCAGAGTGGGTGACGAGTTCGGGGGCTAGGGTTCAGATTGGGAGACGGTGATGCGCAAGAGTGAGTAGGGGGCTGGTGATGAAGTGAGATGAAGGGTGAGAGACAGTGATGAAGTGAGAGTGCCTGACGGTGATGAAGGTGGGAGACGGTGATGAAGGTGGGAGACAGTGATGAAGGACCGTGAGGATGAGAGGAAGGGTTAATGAAAGTGAGAGGGTTGAGGGCTTGTATACATCTGATGAAATTTTGAGGAAACAATATTAATTTTTCAAATAATATTAAAAATTTTAATTTTAAAAAATCCTAAACGTAGCGTCGGCACCGCCGACGCTAATTATTAAAATAATAAATAAAAAAGTAAAAAATAGATTAGCGTCTGCCTTATTTTATTTAGCGTCGGCTTAGCCGACGCTAACTATTGGCAAAGTAAAAAAAAAATTTGACAGGTTAGCGTCGGTGTGACCGACGCTATCCCGACGCTAACTAGCCTCGGAGTCGAGGGCCGACGCTAAATATGGCAGCTAAAATGAGATTTTCTAGTAGTGATTGGTAAAAACCCTAAATGGATTAGAATAAGCCGAGGGAGGACGAAAATGATCTAAATGTTCAACCAATGACACAAAATCACTTATTGGATGCACAAGATTGGTTAAAAACCCTTATTGGATTAGAATACGCCTAGGGAGAACAAAAATGACCTTAATGTTCAACCAATGACACAAAATCACTTATTGGACGCACAAGATTGGTTAAAAACCCTAATTGGATTACAATAAGCCTTGGGAGGACGAAAATGACCTAAATGTTCAACCAATGACACAAAATCACTTATTAGATGAAAAAGATTAGTTAAAAACCCTAAATGGACTAGAATAAGCATATGGAGGATGAAAAATGACCTAAATGTTCAACCAATGACACAAACGAATTTATTGGATGCACAAGATTGGTTAAAAACCCTATTTGGATTAGAATAAGCCTATGGAGTACGAAAATGATCTAAATGTTCAACCAATGACACAAAATCACTTATTGGACGCACAAGATTGGCTAAAAACCCTAATTGGATTAGAATAAGCATAGGGAGGACGAAAATAACCTAAATGTTCAACCAATGACATAAAATCACCTATTGGACGCACTAGATTGGTGAAAAATCCTAATTGGATTAGAATAACCCTTGGGAGGACGAAAATGATCTAAATGTTCAACCAATGACACAAAATCACTTATTGGATGCACAAGATTGGTTAAAAACCCGTATTGGATTAGAATAAGCCTAGGGAGAACAAAAATGACCTTAATGTTCAACCAATGACACAAAGTCACTGATTGGATGCACAAGACTTCTTAAAAACCCTAATTGGATTAGACTAAGCCTAGGGAGGACGAAAATGACCTAAATGTTCAACCAATGACACAAAATCACTTATTGGATCTAGAAGAATTGGTAAAAACCCTAAATGGATTAGAATAAGCCTAGGGAGGACGAAAATGATCTAAATGTTCAACTAATGACACAAAATCACTTATTGGATGCACAAGATTGGTTAAAAACCCTTATTGGATTAGAATACGCCTAGATAGGACGAAAATGACATAAATGTTCAACCAATGACACAAAATCACTTATAAGATGCAAAAGACTAGTTAAAAACCCTAATTGGACTAGAATAAGCCCATGGAGGACAAAAAATGACCTAAATATTCAACCAATGACACAAACGCACTTATTGGATGCACAAGATTGGTTAAAAACCCTAATTAGAGTAGAAAAAGCCTAGGGAGGAGGAAAATGACCTAAAAGTAAAAGATTGGTTAGGGAGGACGAAAATGACCTAAATGTTCAACCAATGACCCAAACACACTTATTGGATGCACAAGGTTTGTTAAAAACCCTAATTGGATTAGAATAAGCCTAGGGAGGACGAAAATAATCTAAATGTTCAACCAAGGACACAAAATCACTTAATGGATGCACAAGATTGGTTAAAAACCCATATTGGATTTGAATAAGCCTAGAGAGAATGAAAATGCGCTAAATGTTGAACCAATGACACAAACGCACTTATTGGATGCACAAGATTGGTTAAAAATCCTAATTGGATTAAAATAAGCCTAGGGAGGACAAAAATGACCTAAATGTTCAACCAATGACACAAACGCACTTATTAGATGCACAAGATTGGTTAAAAACCCTAATTTGATTACAATAAGCCTTGGGAGGATGAAAATGACCTAAATGTTCAACCAATGACACAAAATCACTTATTGGATGCACAAGACTACTTAAAAACCCTAATTGGATTACACTAAGCCTAGGGAGGACGAAAATGACCTAAATGTTCAACCAATGACACAAAATCACTTATTGGATCTACAAGAATTGGTAAAAACCCTAAATGGATTAGAATAAGCCTAGGGAGGACGAAAATGATCTAAATGTTCAACCAATGACACAAAATCACTTATTGGATGCACAAGATTGGTTAAAAACCCTTATTGGATTACAATAAGCCTTGGGAGGACGAAAATGACCTAAATGTTCAACCAATGACACAAAATCACTTATTAGATGAAAAAGATTAGTTAAAAACCCTAATTGGACTAGAATAAGCCTATCGAGGATGAAAAATGACCTAAATGTTCAACCAATGACACAAACGAATTTATTGGATGCACAAGATTGGTTAAAAACCCTATTTGGATTAGAATAAGCCTATGGAGTACGAAAATGATCTAAATGTTCAACCAATGACACAAAATCACTTATTGGATGCACAAGATTGGCTAAAAACCCTAATTGGATTAGAATAAGCATAGGGAGGACGAAAATAACCTAAATGTTCAACCAATGACATAAAATCACCTATTGGACGCACTAGATTGGTGAAAAATCCTAATTGGATTAGAATAACCCTTGGGAGGACGAAAATGATCTAAATGTTCAACCAATGACACAAAATCACTTATTGGATGCACAAGATTGGTTAAAAACCCTTATTGGATTAGAAAAAGCCTAGGGAGAACAAAAATGACCTTAATGTTCAACCAATGACACAAAATCACTTATTGGATGCACAAGACTGCTTAAAAACCCTAATTGGATTACACTAAGCCTAGGGAGGACGAAAATGAGCTAAATGTTCAACCAATGACACAAAATCACTTATTGGATCTAGAAGAATTGGTAAAAACCATAAATGGATTAGAATAAGCCTAGGGAGGACGAAAATGATCTAAATGTTCAACCAATGACACAAAATCACTTATTGGATGCACAAGATTGGTTAAAAACCCTTATTGGATTAGAATACGCCTAGATAGGACGAAAATAACATAAATGTTCAACCAATGACACAAAATCACTTATTGGATGCACAAGATTGGCTAAAAACCCTAATTGGATTAGAATAAGCATAGGGAGGACGAAAATAACCTAAATGTTCAATCAATGACATAAAATCACCTATTGGACGCACTAGATTGTTGAAAAATCCTAATTGGATTAGAATAACCCTAGGGAGGACGAAAATGATCTAAATGTATAACCATTGACACAAAATCACTTATTGGATGCACAAGATTGGTTAAAAACCCTTATTGGATTAGAATAAACCTAGGGAGAACAAAAATGACCTTAATGTTCAACCAATGACACAAAATCACTTATTGGATGCACAAGACTGCTTAAAAACCCTAATTGGATTACACTAAGCCTAGGGAGGACGAAAATGACCTAAATGTTCAACCAATGACACAAAATCACTTATTGGATCTAGAAGAATTGGTAAAAACCCTAAATGGATTAGAATAAGCCTAGGGAGGACGAAAATGATCTAAATGTTCAACCAATGACACAAAATCACTTATTGGATGCACAAGATTGGTTAAAAACCCTTATTGGATTAGAATACGCCTAGATAGGACAAAAATGACATAAATGTTCAACCAATGACACAAAATCACTTATTGGATGCACAAGATTGGCTAAAAACCCTAATTGGATTAGAATAAGCATAGGGATGACGAAAATAACCTAAATGTTCAATCAATGACATAAAATCACCTATTGGACGCACTAGATTGTTGAAAAATCCTAATTGGATTAGAATAACCCTAGGGAGGACGAAAATGATCGAAATGTATAACCAATGACACAAAATCACTTATTGGATGCACAAGATTGGTTAAAAACCCTTATTGGATTAGAATAAACCTAGGGAGAACAAAAATGACCTTAATGTTCAACCAATGACACAAAATCACTTATTGGATGCACAAGACTGCTTAAAAACCCTAATTGGATTACACTAAGCCTAGGGAGGACGAAAATGACCTAAATGTTCAACCAATGACACAAAATCACTTATTGGATCTAGAAGAATTGGTAAAAACCCTAAATGGATTAGAATAAGCCTAGGGAGGACGAAAATGATCTAAATGTTCAACCAATGACACAAAATCACTTATTGGATGCACAAGATTGGTTAAAAACCCTTATTGGATTAGAATACGCCTAGATAGGACGAAAATGACATAAATGTTCAACCAATGACACAAAATCACTTATAAGATGCAAAAGACTAGTTAAAAACCCTAATTGGACTAGAATAAGCCCATGGAGGACAAAAAATGACCTAAATATTCAACCAATGACACAAACGCACTTATTGGATGCACAAGATTGGTTAAAAACCCTAATTAGAGTAGAAAAAGCCTAGGGAGGAGGAAAATGACCTAAAAGTAAAAGATTGGTTGGGGAGGACGAAAATGACCTAAATGTTCAACCAATGACCCAAACACACTTATTGGATGCACAAGGTTTGTTAAAAACCCTAATTGGATTAGAATAAGCCTAGGGAGGACGAAAATAATCTAAATGTTCAACCAAGGACACAAAATCACTTAATGGATGCACAAGATTGGTTAAAAACCCATATTGGATTTGAATAAGCCTAGAGAGAATGAAAATGCGCTAAATGTTGAACCAATGACACAAACGCACTTATTGGATGCAGAAGATTGGTTAAAAATCCTAATTGGATTAAAATAAGCCTAGGGAGGACAAAAATGACCTAAATGTTCAACCAATGACACAAACGCACTTATTAGATGCACAAGATTGGTTAAAAACCCTAATTTGATTACAATAAGCCTTGGGAGGATGAAAATGACCTAAATGTTCAACCAATGACACAAAATCACTTATTGGATGCACAAGACTACTTAAAAACCCTAATTGGATTACACTAAGCCTAGGGAGGACGAAAATGACCTAAATGTTCAACCAATGACACAAAATCACTTATTGGATCTAGAAGAATTGGTAAAAACCCTAAATGGATTAGAATAAGCCTAGGGAGGACGAAAATGATCTAAATGTTGAACCAATGACACAAAATCACTTATTGGATGCACAAGATTGGTTAAAAACCCTTATTGGATTACAATAAGCCTTGGGAGGATGAAAATGACCTAAATGTTCAACCAATGACCCAAACACACTTATTGGATGCACAAGGTTTGTTAAACCCCTAATTGGATTAGAATAAGCCTATGGAGGATGAAAAATGACCTAAATGTTCAACCAATGACATAAACGCACTTATTGGATGCACAAGATTGGTTAAAAACCCTATTTGGATTAGAATAAGCCTATGGAGTACGAAAATGATCTAAATGTTCAACCAATGACACAAAATTACTTATTGGATGCACAAGATTGGCTAAAAACCCTAATTGGATTAGAATAAGCATAGGGAGGACGAAAATAACCTAAATGTTCAACCAATGAAATAAAATCACTTATTGGACGCAGTAGATTGGTGAAAAATCCTAATTGGATTAGAATAACCCTAGGGAGGACAAAAATGATCTAAATGTTCAACCAATGACACAAAATCACTTATTGGATGCACAAGATTGGTTAAAAACCCTTATTGGATTAGAATAAGCCTAGGGAGAACAAAAATGACCTTAATGTTCAACCAATGACACAAAATCACTTATTGGATGCACAAGACTGCTTAAAAACCCTAATTGGATTAGACTAAGCCTAGGGAGGACGAAAATGACCTAAATGTTCAACCAATGACACAAAATCACTTATTGGATCTAGAAGAATTGGGAAAAACCCTAAATGGATTAGAATAAGCCTAGGGAGGACGAAAATGATCTAAATGTTCAAGCAATGACACAAAATCACTTATTGGATGCACAAGATTGGTTAAAAACCCTTATTGGATTAGAATAAGCCTAGGGAGAACAAAAATGACCTTAATGTTCCACCAATGACACAAAATCACTTATTAGATGCAAAAGATTAGTTAAAAACCTTAATTGGACAAGAATAAGCGCCTGGAGGACAAAAAATGACCTAAATATTCAACCAATGACACAAACGCACTTATTGGATGCACAAGATTGGTGAAAAACCCTAATTAGAGTAGAATAATCCTAGGGAGGAGGAAAATGACCTAAAAGTAAAAGATTGGTTAGGGAGGACGAAAATGATCTAAATGTTCAACCAATGACCCAAACACACTTATTGGATGCACAAGATTGGTTAAAAACCCTAATTGGATTAGAATAAGCCTAGGGAGGACAAAAATAATTTAAATGTTCAACAAAGGACACAAAATCACTTATTGGATGCACAAGATTGGTTAAAAACCCATATTGGATTTGAATAAGCCTAGAGAGAATGAAAATGTGCTAAAAGTTGAACCAATAACCCAAACGCACTTATTGGATGCACAAGATTGTTTAAAAACCCTAATTGGATTAGAATAAGCCTAGGGAGAACAAAAATGACCTTAATGTTCAACCAATGACACAAAATCACTTATTGGATGCACAAGACTGCTTAAAAACCCTAATTGGATTAGACTAAGCATAGGGAGGACGAAAATGACCTAAATGTTCAACCAATGACACAAAATCACTTATTGGATCTAGAAGAATTGGTAAAAACCCTAAATGGATTAGAATAAGCCTAGGGAGGACGAAAATGATCTAAATGTTCAACCAATGACACAAAATCACTTATTGGATGCACAAGATTGGTTAAAAACCCTTTTTGGATTAGAATAAGCCTAGGGAGGACGAAAATAATCTAATTGTTCAACCAAGGACACAAAATCACTTATTGGATGCACAAGATTGGTTAAAAACCCATATTGGATTTGAATAAGCCTAGAGAGAATGAAAATGTGCTAAATGTTGAACCAATAACACAAACACACTTATTGGATGCACAATATTGGTTGAAAACCCTAATTGGATTAAAATAAGCCTAGGGAGGACAAAAATGATCTAAATGTTCAACCAATGACAAAAACGCACTTATTAGATGCACAAGATTGGTTAAAAAACCTGATTGGACTATAATAAGCCTATGGAAGATAAAAAATGACCTAAATGTTCAACCAATGACACAAACGCACTTATTGGATGCACAATATTGGTTAAAAACCCTATTTGGATTAGAATAAGCCTATGGAGTACGAAAATGATCTAAATGTTCAACCAATGACACAAAATCACTTATTGGATGAAAAAGATTAGTTAAAAACCCTAATTGGACTAGAATAAGCCTATAGAGGATGAAAAATGACCTAAATGTTCAACCAATGACACAAACGCACTTATTGGATGCACAAGATTGGTTAAAAACCCTATTTGGATTAGAATAAGCCTATGGAGTACGAAAATGATCTAAATGTTCAACCAATGACACAAAATCACTTATTGGATGCACAACATTGGTTAAAAACCCTAATTGGATTAGAATAAGCATAGGGAGGACGAAAATAACCTAAATGTTCATCCAATGACAAAAATTCGCTAATTGGACGCATTAGATTGGTTAAAATCCTAATTTGATTAGAATAAGCCTAGGGAGGACGAAAATGACCTAAATTTTCAACCAATGACACACAATTACTTATTATATGCACAGGATTGGTTAAAAACCCTAATTGGATTAGAATAAGGCTAAGAAGGATGAAAATGAGCTAAATGTTCTACCAATGACACAAAATCACTTATTGGATGCACAAGATTGGTTAGAAACCCAAATTGGATTAAAATAAGCTTAGGAAGGGGGGAAATGAGCTAAATGTTCAACCAATGACCCAAAATCACTTATTAGATGCAAAAGATTGGTTAAAAACCCTAATTGGATTAGAAAAAGCCTATGGAGGACGAAAATGACGTAAATATTCAACCAATGACCCAAATGCACTTATTGGATGCACAAGATTGGTTAAAAACCCTAATTGGATTTGAATAAGCCTAGGGAGGACGAGAATGATCTAAATGTTCAACCAATGACATAAAATCACTTATTGGATGCACAAGATTGGTTAAAAACCCTTATTCGATTAGAATAAGCCTAGGGAGAACAAAAATGACCTTAATGTTCAACCAATGACACAAAATCACTTATTGGATGCACAAGACTGGTTAAAAACCCTAATTGGATTAGAATAAGCCTAGGGAGGAGGAAAATGACCGAAAAGTAAATCCAATGCCACACACACACTTATTGGATGCACAAGAGTGGTTAAAAACCCTAATTGGATTAGAATAAGCTTAGGGAGGAGGAATGTGACCTAAAAGTAAATCCAATGCCACAAACGCACTTAGTGGATGCACAACATTAGTTAAAAACCCTCATTTGATTAGAATAAGCCTATCGAGGACGAAAATGACCTTAATGTTCAACCAATGACACAAAATCACTTATTGGATGCACAAGATTGGTTAAAAACCCTAATTGGATTAAAATAAGCTTAGGAAGGGGGAAATGAGCTAAAAGTAAATCCAATGACACAAACGCACTTATTGGATGCACAAGATTGGTTAAACCCTAATTGGATTAAAATAAGCCTAGGGAGGACGAAAATGACATAAATGTTCAACCAATGATACAAACGCACTTATTGGATGCACAAGATTGGTTAAAAACCCTAATTGGATTAGAATAAGCCTAGGGATGACGAAAATGATCTAAATGTTCAACCAAGGACACAAAATCACTTATTGGATGCATAAGATTGATTAAAAACCCTTATTGGATTAGAAATAGCCTAAGGAAGACAAAAATGACGTAAATGTTCAACAAATGACACAAAATCAGTTATTGGATGGACAAGATTGGTAAAAAATCCTAATTGGGTAAGAATAAGCCTAGGATGGACGAAAATGACCTAAATGTTCAACCAATGTCACAAACGTACTTATTGGATGCACAAGATTGGTTAAAAACCCTTATTGGATGAGAATAAGCCTAGGGAGGACGAAAATGACCTAAATTTTCAACCAATGACACAAATGTACTTATTGGATGCACAAGATTGGTTAAAAACCCTAATTGGATGAGAATAAGCCTAGGGAGGACGAAAATGACATAAACGTTCAACAAATGACACAAAATCACTTATTGGATGCAGAAGATTGGTTAAAAACCCTAATTGGATGAGAATAAGCCTAAGAAAGACGAAAATGATCTAAATGTTCAACCAATAACACAAAATCACTTATTGGATGCACAAAATTGGTAAAAAACCCTAATTGGATGAGAATAAGCCTAGGGAGGACGTAAATGACCTAATTGGATTAGAATAAGCCTAGGGAGGATGAAAATGACCTAAATGTTCTACCAATGACAGAAAATCACTTATAAGATGCACAAGACTAATTAAAAACCCTAATTGGATTAGAATAAGCCTAAGAAGGGGGGAAATGACCTAAATGTTCAACTAATGACACAAAATCACTTATTGAATGCACAAGATTGGTTAAAAACCCTTATTGGATTAGAATAAGGCTAAGGAGGATGAAAATGTCCTAAATGTTCTACCAATGACACAAAGTCACTTACTAGATGCACAAGATTAACTAAAAACCCTAATTGGATTAGAACAAGCCTAGGAAGGGGGGAAATGACCTAAATATTCAACCAATGACACAAAATCACTTATAAGATGCAAAAGATTGGTAAAAAATCCTAATTGGGTTAGAATAAGCCTAGGATGGACGAAAATGACCTAAATGTTCAACCAATGACACTAACGTACTTATTGGATGCACAAGATTGGTTAAAAACCCTAAATGGATTAGAATAAGGCTAGGGAGGATGAAAATGTCCTAAATGTTCTACCAATGACACAAATACACTTACTAGATGCACAAGATTAATTAGAAACCCTAATTGGATTAGAACAAGCCTAGGAAGGGGGGAAATGACCTAAATGTTCAACCAATCACACAAAATCACTTATAAGATGCTCAAGATTGGTTAAAAACCCTATTTGTATTAGAATGAGCCTAGGGATGACGAAAATGACCTAAATGTTCAACAAAATACACCAAATCACTTATTGGATGCACAAGATTGGATAGAAACCCTTATTGGATTAGAATAAGCCTAAGGAGAACGAAAACGATCTAAATGTTCAACCAATGACACAAAATCACTTATTGGATGCACAAGATTGGTTAAAAACCCTAATTGGATTACAATAAGCCTAGCGAGGACGAAAATGACCTAAATGTTCAACCAATGACACAAAATCACTTATTAGATGCAAAAGATTAGTTAAAAACCCTAATTGGACTAGAATAAGCCTATGGAGGACGAAAAATGACGTTAATCTTCAACAAATGACACAAACATCACTTATTGGATGCACAAGATTGGTTAAAAACCCTAATTGGATTAGAATAAGCCTAGGGGGAGGAAAATGACCTTAGTGTTCAACCAACGACACAAAATCACTTATTGGATGCACAAGATTGGTTAAAAACCCTAATTGGATTAGTATAAGCTTAGGGAGGAGGAAAGTGACCTAAAAGTAAATCCAATGCCACAAACACACTTATTGGATGCACAACATTGGTTAAAAATCCTAATTGGATTAGAATAAGCTTAGGAAGCGGGGAAATTAGCTAAATGTTCAACCAATGATCCAAAATCACTTATTAGATGCAAAAGACTGGTTAAAAACCCTAATTGGATTAGAATAAGCCTATGGAGGATGAAAATGATCTAAATGTTCAACCAATGACCCAAACGCACTTATTGGATGCATAAGATTGGTTAAAAACCCTAATTGGATTAGAATAAGCCTAGGGAGGACGAAAATGATCTAAATGTTCAGCCAATGACAAAAAATCACTTATTGGATGCACAAGATTGGTTAAAAACCCTAATTAGATTAGAATAAGCTTAGGGAGGACGAAAATAACCTAAATGTTCAACCAACGACACAAAATCACTTATTAGATGCACAAGATTTGTAAAAAAACCCTAATTGGATTAGAATAAGCCTAGGGAGGACGAAAATGACCTAAAAGTTCAACCAATGATACAAATTCACTTATTGGATGCACAAGATTGGTTAAAAACCCTAATTGGATTACAATAAGCCTAAGGAGGATTACAATAAACCCTAATTGGATTACAATAAGCCCAAATTCACTTTTGGATGCACAAGATTGGACAAAAATGATGTAAATGTTCAACCTATCACACAAAATCACTTATTAGATGCAAAAGATTAGTTAAAAACCGTAATTGGACAAGAATAAGCCTATGGAGGACGAAAAATGACCTAAATGTTCAACCAATTATACAAACGCACTTATTGGATGCATAAGATTGGTTAAAAACCCTAATTGGATTAGAATAAGCCTGGGGAGGAGGAAAATGACCTAAAAGTAAAAGATTGGTTAGGGAGGACGAAAATGACCGAAATGTTCAACCAATGAACCAAACGCACTTATTGGATGCAAAAGATTGGTTAAAAACCCTAATTGGATTAGAATAAGCCTAGGGAGGACGAAAATGATCTAAATGTTCAACCAATGACACAAAATCACTTATTGGATGCATAAGATTAGTTAAAAACCCTTATTGGATTAGAATACGCCTAGGGAGAACGAAAATGCGCTAAATGTTGAACCAATGACACAAACGCACTTAATGGATGCACTAGATTGGTTAAAAACCCTAATTGGATTAAAATAAGCCTAGGGAGGACGAAAATGACCTAAATATTCAACCAAAGACACAAACTCACTTATTGGATGCAAAAGATTGGTTGAAAACCCTAATTGGATTAGAAATATCCTAAGGAAGAGGAAAATGACGTAAATGTTCAATAAATGACACAAAATCACTTATTGGATGCACAAGATTTATAAAAAAAAACCCTAATTGGATTAGAATAAGCTTAGGGAGGACGAAAATGACCTAAAAGTTCAACCAATGATACAAATTCACTTATTGGATGCACAAGATTGGTTAAAAACCCTAATTGGATTAAAATAAGCCTAAGGAGGACAAAAATGACGTAAATGTTAGACCTATCACACAAAATCACTTATTAGATGCAAAAGATTAGTTAAAAACCCTAATTGGACAAGAATAAGCCTATAGAGGACGAAAATTGACCTAAATGTTCAACCAATGATACAAACGCACTTATTGGATGCATACGATTGGTTAAAAATCCTAATTGGATTAGAATAAGCCTGGGGAGGAGGAAAATGACCTAAAAGTAAAAGATTGGTTAGGGAGGACAAAAATGACCGAAATGTTCAACCAATGCACCAAACGCACTTATTGGATGCACAAGATTGGTTAAAAACCGTAATTGGATTAGAATAAGGCTAGGGAGGACGAAAATGATAAAAATGTTCAACCAAGGACACAAAATCACTTATTGGATGCACAAGATTAGTTAAAAACCCTTATTGGATTAGAATAAGCCTAGGGAGAACGAAAATGCGCTAAATGTTGAACCAATGACGCAAACACACTTATTGGATGCACTAAATTGGTTAAAAACCCTAATTGGATTAAAATAAGCCTAGGGAGGACGAAAATGACCTAAATATTCAACCAATGACACAAACGCACTTACTAGATGGACAAGATTAGTTAAAAACCTAATTGGATTAGAAATAGCCTAAAGAAGACGAAAATGACGTAAATGTTCAACAAATGACACAATCACATATTGGATGCACAAGATTGGTAAAAAACCCTAATTGGATTAGAATAAGCCTAGGATGGACGAAAATGACCTAAATGTTCAACCTATGCCACAAAATCACTTATTGGATGCACAAGATTGGTTAAAAACCCAAATTGGATTACAATAAGCCTAGGGAGGACAAAAATGACCGAAATGTTCAACCAACGACACAAAATCACTTATTAGACGAAAAAGATTAGTTAAAAACCCTAATTGGACTAGAATAAGCCTATGGAGGATGAAAAATGACCTAAATGTTCAACCAATGACACAAACGCACTTATTGGATGCACAAGATTGGTTATAAACCCTATTTGAATTAGAATAAGCCTAGGGAGGACGAAAATGATCTAAATGTTCAACCAATGACACAAAATCACTTATTGGATGCACAAGATTGGCTAAAAACCCTAATTGGAATAGAATAAGCATAGGGAGGACGAAAATAACCTAAATGTTTAACCAATGACATAAAATCACTTATTGGACGCACTAGATTGGTTAAAAATCCTAATTGGATTAGAATAACCCTAGGGAGGACGAAAATGATCTAAATGTTCAACCAATGACACAAAATCACTTATTGGATGCACAAGATTGGGTAAAAACCCTTATTGGATTAGAATAAGCCTAGGGAGAACAAAAATGACCTTAATGTTCAACCAATGACACAAAATCACTTATTGGATGCACAAGACTGCTTAAAAACCCTAATTGGATTAGACTAAGCCTAGGGAGGACGAAAATGACCTAAATGTTCAACCAATGAGACAAAATGACTTATTGGATCCAGAAGAATTGGTAAAAACCCTAAATGGATTAGAATAAGCCTAGGGAGGACGAAAATGATCTAAATGTTCAACCAATGACAAAAAATCACTTATTGGATGCACAAGATTGGTTAAAAACCCTTATTGGATTAGAATAGGCCTAGGGAGAACAAAAATGACCTTAATGTTCAACCAATGACACAAAATCACTTATTGGATGCACAAGACTGTTTAAAAACCCTAATTGGATTAGACGAAGCCTAGGGAGGACGAAAATGACTTGAATATTCAACCAATGACACAAAATCACTTATTGGATCTAGAAGAATTGGTAAAAACCCTAATTGGACTAGAATAAGCCCATGGAGGACAAAAAATAACCTAAATATTCAACCAATGACACAAACGCACTTATTGGATGCACAAGATTGGTTAAAAACACTAATTAGAGTACAATAAGCCTAGGGACGAGGAAAATAATCTAAATGTTTAACCAAGGACACAAAATCACTTATTGGATGCACAAGATTGGTTAAAAACCCATATTGGATTTGAATAAGCCTAGAGAGAATGAAAATGCGCTAAATGTTGAACCAATGACACAAACGTACTTATTGGATGCACAAGATTGGTTAAAAACCCTAATTGGATTACAATAAGCCTCGGGAGGACGAAAATGACCTAAATGTTCAACCAATGACACAAAATCACTTATTAGATGAAAAAGATTAGTTAAAAACCCTAATTAGACTAGAATAAGCCTATGGAGGATGAAAAATGACCTAAATGTTCAACCAATGACACAAACGCACTTATTGGATGCACAAGATTGGTTAAAAACCCTAATTGGATTAGAATAAGCATAAGGAGGACGAAAATAACCTAAATGTTCAACCAATGACACAAATCACTTATTAGATGAAAAAGATTAGTTAAAAACCCTAATTGGACTAGAATAAGCCTATAGAGGATGAAAAATGACCTAAATGTTCAACCAATGACACAAACGCACTTATTGGATGCACAAGACTGGTTAAAAATCCTAATTTGATTAGAATAAGCCTAGGGAGGACGAAAATGACCTAAATGTTCAACCAATGACACACAATTACTTATTATATGCACAAGATTGGTAAAAAAAACCCTAATTGGATTAGAATAAGGCTAAGGAGGATGAAAATGAGCTAAATGTTCTACCAATGACACAAAATCACTTATTGGATGCACAAGATTGGTTAAAAACCCTAATTGGATTAAAATAAGCTTAGGAAGGGGGGAAATGAGCTAAATGTTCAACCAATGACCCAAAATCACTTATTAGATGCAAAAGATTGGTTTAAAACCCTAATTGGATTAGAAAAAGCCTATGGAGGACGAAAATGACGTAAATATTCAACCAATGACCCAAATGCACTTATTGGATGCACAAGATTGGTTAAAACCCCTAATTGGATTTGAATAAGCCTAGGGAGGACGAAAATGATCTAAATGTTCAACCAATGACATAAAATCACTTATTGGATGCACAAGATTGGTTAAAAACCCTTATTCGATTAGAATAAGCATAGGGAGAACAAAAATGACCTTAATATTCAACCAATGACACAAAATCACTTATTGGATGCACAAGACTGGTTAAAAACCCTAATTGGATTAGAATAAGCCTAGGGAGGAGGAAAATGACCTAAAAGTAAATCGAATGCCACACACACACTTATTGGATGCACAAGATTGGTTAAAAATCCTAATTGGATTAGAATAAGCCTAGGGAGGAGGAAAGTGACCTAAAAGTAAATCCAATGCCACAACATTAGTTAAAAACCCTCATTGGATTAGAATAAGCCTAGGGAGGACGAAAATGACCTTAATGTTCAACCAATGACACAAAATCACTTATTGGATGAACAAGATTTGTTAAAAACCCTAATTGGATTAAAATAAGCTTAGGAAGGGGGAAATGAGATAAAAGTAAATCCAATGACACAAACGCACTTATTGGATGCACAAGATTGGTTAAAAACCCCAATTGGATTAAAATAAGCCTAGGGAGGACAAAAATGACATAAATGTTCAACCAATGATACAAACGCACTTATTGGATGCACAAGATTGGTTAAAAACCCTAATTGGATTAGAATAAGCCTAGGGAGAACGAAAATGCGCTAAATGTTGAACCAATGACACAAACGCACTTATTGGATGCACAAGATTGGTTAAAAAACCTAATTGGATTAAAATAAGCCTAGGGAGGACGAAAATGACCTAAATGTTCAACCAATGACACAAACGCACTTATCCGAAGCACAAGATTTGTTAAAAACTCTAATTGGATTAGAAATAGGCTAAGGAAGACGAAAATGATGTAAATGTTCAACAAATGACACAAAATCACTTATTGGATGCACAAGATTGGTAAAAAATCCTAATTGGGTTAGAATAAGCCTAGGATGGACGAAAATGACCTAAATGTTCAACCAATGACACAAAATCACTTATTGGATGCACAAAATTGGATAAAAACCCTAATTGGATGAGAATAAGCCCAGGGAGGATGAAAATGACCTAAATGTTCAACCAATGACACAAAATCAGTTTTTGATGTACGAGATTGGTTAAAAACCCTATTTGGATGAAAATAAGCCTAGGGAGGACGAAAATGACCTAATTGTTCAACCAATGACACAAAATCACTTATTGGATGCCCAAGATTGGTTAAAAACCCTAATTGGATGAGAATAAGCTTAGGGAGGACGAAAATGACCTAACGTTCAACCAATGACACAAACGTCCTTATTGGATGCACAAGATTGGTTAAAAACCCTAATTGGATGAGAATAAACCTAAGGAGGACGAAAATGACCTAAATTTTCAACCAATGACACAAAATCACTTATTGGATGAACAAGATTGGTTAAAAACCCTAATTGGATTAAAATAAGCTTAGGAAGGGGGAAATGAGCTAAAAGTAAATCCAATGACACAAACGCACTTATTGGATGCACAAGATTGGTTAAAAACCCCAATTGGATTAAAATAAGCCTAGGGAGGACAAAAATGACATAAATGTTCAACCAATGATACAAACGCACTTATTGGATGCACGTGATTGGTTAAAAACCCTTATTGGACTAGAATAAGCCTTGGGAGAACGAAAATGCGCTAAATGTTGAACCAATGACACAAACGCACTTATTGGATGCACAAGATTGGTTAAAAAACCTAATTGGATTAAAATAAGCCTAGGGAGGACGAAAATGACCTAAATGTTCAACCAATGACACAAACGCACTTATCCGATGCACAAGATTTGTTAAAAACCCTAATTGGATTAGAAATAGCCTAAGGAAGACGAAAATGATGTAAATGTTCAACATATGACACAAAATCACTTATTGGATGCACAAGATTGGTAAAAAATCCTAATTGGGTTAGAATAAGCCTAGGATGGACGAAAATGACCTAAATGTTCAACCAATGACACAAAATCACTTATTAGATGTACGAGATTGGTTAAAAACCCTATTTGGATGAAAATAAGCCTAGGGAGGATGAAAATGACCTAAATGTTCAACCAATGACACAAAATCAGTTTTTGGATGTATGAGATTGGTTAAAAACCATAATTGGATGAGAATAAGCCTAGGGAGCACGAAAAGGACCTAAATGTTCAACCAATGACACCAAATCACTTATTGAATGTACGAGATTGGTTAAAAACCCTATTTGGATGAAAATAAGCCTAGGGAGGATGAAAATGACCTAAATGTTCAACCAATGACACAAAATCACTTATTGGATGCACAAGATTGGTTAAAAACCCTAATCGGATGAGAATAAGCTTAAGGAGGACGAAAATGACCTAAATGATCAACCAATGACACAAACGTACTTATTGGATGCACAAGATTGGTTAAAAACCCTATTTACATGAGAATAAGCCTAGGGAGGACGAAAATGACCTAAATGTTCAACCAATGACACAAACGTACTTATTCGATGCACAAGATTGGTTAAAAACCCTAATTGGATGAGAATAAGCCTAGGGAGGACGAAAATGAGCTAAATGTACCACCAATGACACAAAATCACTTATTGGATGCACAAGATTGGTTAAAAACCCTAATTGGATGAGAATAAGCATAGGGAGGACGAAAATGACCTAAATGTTCCATCAATGACACAAAATCAATTATTGGATGCACAAGATTGGTTAAAAACCCTAATTGGATAAGAATAGGCCTAGGGAGGACGAAAATGACCTAAATTTTCAACCAATGACACAAACGTACTTATTGGATGCACAAGATTGGTTAAAAACCCTAGTTGGATGAGAATAAGCCTACGGAGGGTGAATATGACCTAAATGTTCAACACATGACACAAAATCACTTATTGGATGCACAAGATTGGTTAAAAACCATAATTGGATGAGAATTATCCTAGGGAGGACGAAAATGAACTAAATGTTCAACCAATGACTCAAAATCACTTATTGGATGCACAAGATTGGTTAAAAACCCTAATTAGATGAGAATAAGCCTAG
>JBBPBP010000003.1:30308216-30371420 GCA_037974735.1 Cicer chorassanicum
CAATGACACAAAATCAATTATTGGATGCACAAGATTGGTTAAAAACCCTAATTGGATAAGAATAGGCCTAGGGAGGACGAAAATGACCTAAATTTTCAACCAATGACACAAACGTACTTATTGGATGCACAAGATTGGTTAAAAACCCTAGTTGGATGAGAATAAGCCTACGGAGGGTGAATATGACCTAAATGTTCAACAAATGACACAAAATCACTTATTGGATGCACAAGATTGGTTAAAAACCATAATTGGATGAGAATTATCCTAGGGAGGACGAAAATGAACTAAATGTTCAACCAATGACTCAAAATCACTTATTGGATGCACAAGATTGGTTAAAAACCCTAATTAGATGAGAATAAGCCTAGCGAGGACGAAAATGACCTAAATGTTCAACCAATGACACAAACGTAATTAATGGATGCACAAGATTGGTTAAAAATCTTAATTGGATGAGAATAAGCCTAGGGAGGACGAAAATGACCTAAATGTACCACCAATGACACAAAATCACTTATTGGATGCACAAGATTGGTTAAAAACCCTAATTGGATGAGAATAAGCCTAGGGAGGACGAAAATGACCTAAATGTTCAACCAATGACACAAAATCAATTATTGGATGCACAAGATTGGTTAAAAACCCTAATTGGATAAGAATAAGCCTATGGAGGAAGAAAATGACCTAATTGTTCAACCAATGACACAAACGTAATTATTGGATGCACATGATAGGTTAAAAACACTAATTGGATGAGAATAAGCATAGGAAGGACGAAAATGACCTAAATGTTCAACCAATAACACAAACGTACTTTTTGGATGCACAAGATAGGTTAAAAACCCAAATTGGATGAGAATAAGCCTAGAAAGGACGAAAATGACCTAAATGTTCAACCAATAACACCAAATCACCTAATTGGATGAGAATAAGCCTAAGAAGGACGAAAATAACCTAAAAGTTCAACCAATGTCACAAAATTACTTATTGAATGCACAAGATTGGTTAAAAACCCTAATTGAATGAGAATAAGCCTAGGGATGACAAAAATGACCTAAATGTTTAACCAATGACACAAAATCACTTCTTGGATGTACAAGATTGGTTAAAAGCCCTAATTGGAAGAAAATAAGCCCAGGAAGGACGAAAATGACCTAAATGTTCAACCAATGACACAAAATCACTTATTGGATGTACGAGATTGGTTAAAAACCCTATTTGGATGAAAATAAGCCTAGGGAGGACGAAAATGACATAAATGTTTAACCAATGACACAAAATCACTTATTGGATGCAAAAGATTTGTTAAAAACCCTAATTGGATGAGAATAAGCCTAGGGAGGACGAAAATGACTTCAATTTTAAACCAATGACTCAAAATCACTTATTGGATGCACAAGATTGGTTAAAAACCCTATTTACATGAGAATAAGCCTAGGGAGGGCGAATATGACCTAAATGTTCAACAAATGACACAAAATCACTTATTGGATGCACAAGATTGGTTAAAAACCCTAATTGGATGAGAATTATCCTAGGGAGGACGAAAATGACCTAAATGTTCAACCAATGACACAAAATCATTTATTGGATGCACAAGATTGGTTAAAAACCATAATTGGATGAGAATAAGCATATGGAGGAAGAAAATGACCTAAATGTTCAACCAGTGATACAAAATCATTTATTGGATGCACAAGATTGGTTAAAAACCCTAATTGGATGATAATAAGCCTAGGAAGGACGAAAATGACCTAATTGTTCAACCAATGACACAAACGTAATTATTGGATGCACATGATATGTTAAAAACACTACTTGGATGAGAATAAGACTAGGAAGGACGAAAATGACCTAAATGTTCAACCAATAACACAAACGTACTTATTGGATGCACAAGATAGGTTAAAAACCCAAATTGGATGAGAATAAGCATAGAAAGGACGAAAATGACCTAAATGTTCAACCAATAACACCAAATCACCTAATTGGATGAGAATAAGCCTAAGAAGGACGAAAATGACCTAAATGTTCAACCAATGTCACAAAATTACTTATTGAATGCACAAGATTGGTTAAAACCCAAATTGGATGAAACTAAGCCTAGGGATGACAAAAATGACCTAAATGTTT
Source organism: Cicer chorassanicum (assembly GCA_037974735.1). Classification (NCBI taxonomy): domain Eukaryota; kingdom Viridiplantae; phylum Streptophyta; class Magnoliopsida; order Fabales; family Fabaceae; genus Cicer; species Cicer chorassanicum. The sequence goes on from JBBPBP010000003.1 coordinate 30,310,353, forward strand.
AACCAATGACAAAATATCACTTCTTTGATGTACAAGATTGGTTAAAAGCCCTAATTGGATGAAAATAAGCCCAGGAAGGACGAAAATGACCTAAATGTTCAACCAATGACACAAAATCACTTATTGGATGTACGAGATTGGTTAAAAACCCTATTTGGATGAAAATAAGCCTAGGAAGGACGAAAATGTTCAACCAATAACACCAAATCACCTAAATGTTCAACCAATAACACCAAATCACCTATTTGGATGAAAATAAGCCTAGGAATGACCTAAATGTTCAACCAATAACACCAAATCACCTAATTGGATGAGAATAAGCCTAAGAAGGACGAAAATGACCTAAATGTTCAACCAATGTCACAAAATTACTTATTGAATGCACAAGATTGGTTAAAAACCGTAATTGGATGAGAATAAGCCTAGGGATGACAAAAATGACCTAAATGTTTAACCAATGACACAAAATCACTTCTTAAATGTACAAGATTGGTTAAAAGCCCTAATTGGATGAAAATAAGCCCAAGAAGGACGAAAATGACCTAAATGTTCAACCAATGACACAAAATCACTTATTGGATGTACGAGATTGGTTAAAAACCCTATTTGGATGAAAATAAGCCTAGGAAGGACGAAAATGTCCTAAATGTTCAACCAATGACACAAAATCACTTATTGGATGCACAAGATTGGTAAAAAATCCTAATTGGATGAGAATAAGCCTAGGGAGGACCAAAATGACCTAATTGTTCAACCAATGACACAAAATCACTTATTGGATGCACAAAATTGGATAAAAACCCTAATTGGATGAGAATAAGCCCAGGAAGGACGAAAATGACCTAAATGTTCAACCAATGACACAAAATCACTTATTGGATGTACGAGATTGGTTAAAAACCCTATTTGGATGAAAATAAGCCTAGGGAGGACGAAATTGACCTTAATGTTCAACCAATGACACAATATCACTTATTGGATGCACAAGATTGGTTAAAAACCCTAATTGGATTAGAATAAGCTTAGGGAGGATGAAAATGACATAAATGTTCAACAAATTAGACAAAATCACTTATTGGATGCAAAAGATTGGTTAAAACCCCTAATTGGATGAGAATCAACCTAAGAAGGACGAAAATGACCTAAATGTTCAACCAATGAGACAAAATCGCTTATTCGATGCACAAGATTGGTTAAAAACCCTAATTGGATGAGAATAAGCTCACGGAGGACGTAAATGACCTAAATATTCAACCAATGACACAACATACTTATTGGATGCACAAGATTGGTTAAAAACCCTAATTGGATGAGAATAAGCCTAGGGAGCACGAAAAGGACCTAAATGTTCAACCAATGACACCAAGTCACTTATTGGATGTACGAGATTGGTTAAAAACCCTATTTGGATGAAAATAAGCCTAGGAAGGACGAAAATGTTCAACCAATAACACCAAATCACCTAAATGTTCAACCAATAACACCAAATCACCTATTTGGATGAAAATAAGCATATGAATGACCTAAATGTTCAACCAATAACACCAAATCACCTAATTGGATGAGAATAAGCCTAAGAAGGACGAAAATGACCTAAATGTTCAACCAATGTCACAAAATTACTTATTGAATGCACAAGATTTGTTAAAAACCCTAATTGGATGAGAATAAGCCTAGGGATGACAAAAATGACCTAAATGTTTAACCAATGACACAAAATCACTTCTTAAATGTACAAGATTGGTTAAAAGCCCTAATTGGATGAAAATAAGCCCAAGAAGGACGAAAATGACCTAAATGTTCAACCAATGACACAAAATCACTTATTGGATGTACGAGATTGGTTAAAAACCCTATTTGGATGAAAATAAGCCTAGGAAGGACGAAAATGTTCAACCAATAACACCAAATCACCTAAATGTTCAACCAATAACACCAAATCACCTATTTGGATGAAAATAAGCATATGAATGACCTAAATGTTCAACCAATAACACCAAATCACCTAATTGGATGAGAATAAGCCTAAGAAGGACGAAAATGACCTAAATGTTCAACCAATGTCACAAAATTACTTATTGAATGCACAAGATTTGTTAAAAACCCTAATTGGATGAGAATAAGCCTAGGGATGACAAAAATGACCTAAATGTTTAACCAATGACACAAAATCACTTCTTAAATGTACAACATTGGTTAAAAGCCCTAATTGGATGAAAATAAGCCCAAGAAGGACGAAAATGACCTAAATGTTCAACCAATGACACAAAATCACTTATTGGATGTACGAGATTGGTTAAAAACCCTATTTGGATGAAAATAAGCCTAGGAAGGACGAAAATGTCCTAAATGTTCAACCAATGACACAAAATCACTTATTGGATGCACAAGATTGGTAAAAAATCCTAATTGGATGAGAATAAGCCTAGGGAGGACCAAAATGACCTAATTGTTCAACCAATGACACAAAATCACTTATTGGATGCACAAAATTGGATAAAAACCCTAATTGGATGAGAATAAGCCCAAGAAGGACGAAAATGACCTAAATGTTCAACCAATGACACAAAATCACTTATTGGATGTACGAGATTGGTTAAAAACCCTATTTGGATGAAAATAAGCCTAGGGAGGACGAAATTGACCTTAATGTTCAACCAATGACACAATATCACTTATTGGATGCTTTAAATCGGTTAAAAACCCTAATTGGATTAGAATAAGCTTAGGGAGGATGAAAATGACCTAAATGTTCAACAAATTAAACAAAATCACTTATTGGATGCAGAAGATTGGTTAAAACCCCTAATTGGACGAGAATCAGCCTAAGAAGGACGAAAATGACCTAAATGTTCAACCAATGACACAAAATCACTTATAGGATTCACAAGATTGGTTAAAAACCCTAATTGGATGAGAATAAGCTCAGGGAGGACGTAAATGACCTAAATGTTCAACCAATGACACAACATACTTATTGGATGCCCAAGATTGGTTAAAAACCCTAATTGGATGAGAATAAGCCTAGGGAGCACGAAAAGGACCTAAATGTTCAACCAATGACACCAAATCACTTATTGGATGTACGAGATTGGTTAAAAACCCTATTTGGATGAAAATAAGCCTAGGAAGGACGAAAATGTTCAACCAATAACACCAAATCACCTAAATGTTCAACCAATAACACCAAATCACCTATTTGGATGAAAATAAGCATATGAATGACCTAAATGTTCAACCAATAACACCAAATCACCTAATTGGATGAGAATAAGCCTAAGAAGGACGAAAATGACCTAAATGTTCAACCAATGTCACAAAATTACTTATTGAATGCACAAGATTTTTTAAAAACCCTAATTGGATGAGAATAAGCCTAGGGATGACAAAAATGACCTAAATGTTTAACCAATGACACAAAATCACTTCTTAAATGTACAACATTGGTTAAAAGCCCTAATTGGATGAAAATAAGCCCAAGAAGGACGAAAATGACCTAAATGTTCAACCAATGACACAAAATCACTTATTGGATGTACGAGATTGGTTAAAAACCCTATTTGGATGAAAATAAGCCTAGGAAGGACGAAAATGTCCTAAATGTTCAACCAATGACACAAAATCACTTATTGGAATCACAAGATTGGTAAAAAATCCTAATTGGATGAGAATAAGCCTAGGGAGGACCAAAATGACCTAATTGTTCAACCAATGACACAAAATCACTTATTGGATGCACAAAATTGGATAAAAACCCTAATTGGATGAGAATAAGACCAGGAAGGACGAAAATGACCTAAATGTTCAACCAATGACACAAAATCACTTATTGGATGTACGAGATTGGTTAAAAACCCTATTTGGATGAAAATAAGCCTAGGGAGGACGAAATTGACCTTAATGTTCAACCAATGACACAATATCACTTATTGGATGCACAAGATTGGTTAAAAACCCTAATTGGATTAGAATAAGCTTAGGGAGGATGAAAATGACCTAAATGTTCAACAAATTAAACAAAATCACTTATTGGATGCAGAAGATTGGTTAAAACCCCTAATTGGATGAGAATCAGCCTAAGAAGGACGAAAATGACCTAAATGTTCAACCAATGACACAAAATCACTTATTGGATGCACAAGATTGGTTAAAAACCCTAATTGGATGAGAATAAGCTCTGGGAGGACGTAAATGACCTAAATGTTCAACCAATGACACAACATACTTATTGGATGCACAAGATTGGTTAAAAACCCTAATTGGATGAGAATAAGCCTAGGGAGCACGAAAAGGACCTAAATGTTATACCAATGACACCAAATCACTTATTGGATGTACGAGATTGGTTAAAAACCCTATTTGGATGAAAATAAGCCTAGGAAGGACGAAAATGTTCAACCAATAACACCAAATCACCTAAATGTTCAACCAATAACACCAAATCACCTATTTGGATGAAAATAAGCCTAGGAATGACCTAAATGTTCAACCAATAACACCAAATCACCTAATTGGATGAGAATAAGCCTAAGAAGGACGAAAATGACCTAAATGTTCAACCAATGTCACAAAATTACTTATTGAATGCACAAGATTGGTTAAAAACCCTAATTGGATGAGAATAAACCTAGGGATGACAAAAATGACCTAAATGTTTAACCAATGACACAAAATCACTTCTTAAATGTACAAGATTGGTTAAAAGCCCTAATTGGATTAAAATAAGCCCAAGAAGGACGAAAATGACCTAAATGTTCAACCAATGACACAAAATCACTTATTGGATGTACGAGATTGGTTAAAAACCCTAATTGGATGAAAATAAGCCTAGGAAGGACGAAAATGTCCTAAATGTTCAACCAATGACACAAAATCACTTATTGGATGCACAAGATTGGTAAAAAATCCTAATTGGATGAGAATAAGCCTAGGGAGGACCAAAATGACCTAATTGTTCAACCAATGACACAAAATCACTTATTGGATGCACAAAATTGGATAAAAACCCTAATTGGATGAGAATAAGCCCAGGAAGGACGAAAATGACCTAAATGTTCAACCAATGACACAAAATCACTTATTGGATGTACGAGATTGGTTAAAAACCCTATTTGGATGAAAATAAGCCTAGGGAGGACGAAATTGACCTTAATGTTCAACCAATGACACAATATCGCTTATTGGATGCACAAAATTGGTTAAAAACCCTAATTGGATTAGAATAAGCTTAGGGAGGATGAAAATGACCTAAATGTTCAACAAAGTAAACAAAATCACTTATTGGATGCAGAAGATTGGTGAAAACCCCTAATTGGATGAGAATCAGCCTAAGAAGGAAGGAAATGACCTAAATGTTCAACCAATGACACAAAATCACTTATAGGATTCACAATATTGGTTTAAAACCCTAATTGGATGAGAATCAGCCTAAGAAGGACCAAAATGACATAATTGTTCAACCAATGACACAAAATCACTTATTGGATGCACAAAATTGGATAAAAACCCTAATTGGATGAGAATAAGCCCAGGAAGGACGAAAATGACCTAAATGTTCAACCAATGACACAAAATCACTTATTGGATGTACGAGATTGGTTAAAAACCCTATTTGGATGAAAATAAGCTTAGGGAGGACGAAATTGACCTTAATGTTCAACCAATGACACAATATCACTTATTGGATGCACAAGATTGGTTAAAAACCCTAATTGGATTAGAATAAGCTTAGGGAGGATGAAAATGACCTAAATGTTCAACAAATTAAACAAAATGACTTATTGGATGCAAAAGATTGGTTAAAACCCCTAATTGGATGAGAATCAACCTAAGAAGGACGAAAATGACCTAAATGTTCAACCAATGAGACAAAATCACTTATTCGATGCACAAGATTGGTTAAAAACCCTAATTGGATGAGAATAAGCTCACGGAGGACGTAAATGACCTAAATATTCAACCAATGACACAACATACTTATTGGATGCACAAGATTGGTTAAAAACCCTAATTGGATGAGAATAAGCCTAGGGAGCACGAAAAGGACCTAAATGTTCAACCAATGACACCAAGTCACTTATTGGATGTACGAGATTGGTTAAAAACCCTATTTGGATGAAAATAAGCCTAGGAAGGACGAAAATGTTCAACCAATAACACCAAATCACCTAAATGTTCAACCAATAACACCAAATCACCTATTTGGATGAAAATAAGCATATGAATGACCTAAATGTTCAACCAATAACACCAAATCACCTAATTGGATGAGAATAAGCCTAAGAAGGACGAAAATGACCTAAATGTTCAACCAATGTCACAAAATTACTTATTGAATGCACAAGATTTGTTAAAAACCCTAATTGGATGAGAATAAGCCTAGGGATGACAAAAATGACCTAAATGTTTAACCAATGACACAAAATCACTTCTTAAATGTACAAGATTGGTTAAAAGCCCTAATTGGATGAAAATAAGCCCAAGAAGGACGAAAATGACCTAAATGTTCAACCAATGACACAAAATCACTTATTGGATGTACGAGATTGGTTAAAAACCCTATTTGGATGAAAATAAGCCTAGGAAGGACGAAAATGTCCTAAATGTTCAACCAACGACACAAAATCACTTATTGGAATCACAAGATTGGTAAAAAATCCTAATTGGATGAGAATAAGCCTAGGGAGGACCAAAATGACCTAATTGTTCAACCAATGACACAAAATCACTTATTGGATGCACAAAATTGGATAAAAACCCTAATTGGATGAGAATAAGCCCAGGAAGGACGAAAATGACCTAAATGTTCAACCAATGACACAAAATCACTTATTGGATGTACGAGATTGGTTAAAAACCCTATTTGGATGAAAATAAGCCTAGGGAGGACGAAATTGACCTTAATGTTCAACCAATGACACAATATCACTTATTCGATGCACAAAATTGGTTAAAAACCCTAATTGGATTAGAATAAGCTTAGGGAGGATGAAAATGACCTAAATGTTCAACAAATTAAACAAAATCACTTATTGGATGCAGAAGATTGGTTAAAACCCCTAATTGGATGAGAATCAGCCTAAGAAGGACGAAAATGACCTAAATGTTCAACCAATGACACAAAATCACTTATAAGATGCACAAGATTGGTTAAAAACCCTAATTGGATGAGAATAAGCTCAGGGAGGACGTAAATGACCTAAATGTTCAACCAATGACACAACATACTTATTGGATGCACAAGATTGGTTAAAAACCCTAATTGGATGAGAATAAGCCTAGGGAGCACGAAATGGACCTAAATGTTCAACCAATGACACCAAATCACTTATTGGATGTACGAGATTGGTTAAAAACCCTATTTGGATGAAAATAAGCCTAGGAAGGACGAAAATGTTCAACCAATAACACCAAATCACCTAAATGTTCAACCAATAACACCAAATCACCTATTTGGATGAAAATAAGCCTAGGAATGACCTAAATGTTCAACCAATAACACCAAATCACCTAATTGGATGAGAATAAGCCTAAGAAGGACAAAAATGACCTAAATGTTCAACCAATGTCACAAAATTACTTATTGAATGCACAAGATTTGTTAAAAACCCTAATTGGATGAGAATAAGCCTAGGGATGACAAAAATGACCTAAATGTTTAACCAATGACACAAAATCACTTCTTAAATGTACAAGATTGGTTAAAAGCCCTAATTGGATGAAAATATGCCCAAGAAGGACGAAAATGACCTAAATGTTCAACCAATGACAGAAAATCACTTATTGGATGTACGAGATTGGTTAAAAACCCTATTTGGATGAAAATAAGATTAGGAAGGACGAAAATGTCCTAAATGTTCAACCAATGACACAAAATCACTTATTGGATGCACAAGATTGGTAAAAAATCCAAATTGGATGAGAATAAGCCTAGGGAGGACCAAAATGACCTAATTGTTCAACCAATGACACAAAATCACTTATTGGATGCACAAAATTGGATAAAAACCCTAATTGGATGAGAATAAGCCCAGGAAGGACGAAAATGACCTAAATGTTCAACCAATGACACAAAATCACTTATTGGATGTACGAGATTGGTTAAAAACCCTATTTGGATGAAAATAAGCCTAGGGAGGACGAAATTGACCTTAATGTTCAACCTATGACACAATATCACTTATTGGATACACAAAATTGGTTAAAAACCCTAATTGGATTAGAATAAGCTTAGGGAGGATGAAAATGACCTAAATGTTCAACAAATTAAACAAAATCACTTATTGGATGCAGAAGATTGGTTTAAACCCCTAATTGGATGAGAATCAGCCTAAGAAGGACGAAAATGACCTAAATGTTCAACCAATGACACAAAATCACTTATAGGATGCACAAGATTGGTTAAAAACCCTAATTGGATGAGAATAAGCTCAGGGAGGACGTAAATGACCTAAATGTTCAACCAATGACACAACATACTTATTGGATGCACAAGATTGGTTAAAAACCCTAATTGGATGAGAATAAGCCTAGGGAGCACGAAAAGGACCTAAATGTTCAACCAATGACACCAAATCACTTATTGGATGTACGAGATTGGTTAAAAACCCTATTTGGATGAAAATAAGCCTAGGAAGGACGAAAATGTTCAACCAATAACACCAAATCACCTAAATGTTCAACCAATAACACCAAATCACCTATTTGGATGAAAATAAGCCTAGGAATGACCTAAATGTTCAACCAATAACACCAAATCACCTAATTGGATGAGAATAAGCCTAAGAAGGACGAAAATGACCTTAATGTTCAACCAATGTCACAAAATTACTTATTGAATGCACAAGATTTGTTAAAAACCCTAATTGGATGAGAATAAGCCTAGGGATGACAAAAATGACCTAAATGTTTAACCAATGACACAAAATCACTTCTTAAATGTACAAGATTGGTTAAAAGCCCTAATTGGATGAAAATATGCCGAAGAAGGACGAAAATGACCTAAATGTTCAACCAATGACAGAAAATCACTTATTGGATGTACGAGATTGGTTAAAAACCCTATTTGGATGAAAATAAGATTAGGAAGGACGAAAATGTCCTAAATGTTCAACCAATGACACAAAATCACTTATTGGATGCACAAGATTGGTAAAAAATCCTAATTGGATGAGAATAAGCCTAGGGAGGACCAAAATGACCTAATTGTTCAACCAATGACACAAAATCACTTATTGGATGCACAAAATTGGATAAAAACCCTAATTGGATGAGAATAAGCCCAAGAAGGACGAAAATGACCTAAATGTTCAACCAATGACACAAAATCACTTATTGGATGTACGAGATTGGTTAAAAACCCTATTTGGATGAAAATAAGCCTAGGGAGGACGAAATTGACCTTAATGTTCAACCAATGACACAATATCACTTATTGGATGCTTTAAATCGGTTAAAAACCCTAATTGGATTAGAATAAGCTTAGGGAGGATGAAAATGACCTAAATGTTCAACAAATTAAACAAAATCACTTATTGGATGCAGAAGATTGGTTAAAACCCCTAATTGGACGAGAATCAGCCTAAGAAGGACGAAAATGACCTAAATGTTCAACCAATGACACAAAATCACTTATAGGATTCACAAGATTGGTTAAAAACCCTAATTGGATGAGAATAAGCTCAGGGAGGACGTAAATGACCTAAATGTTCAACCAATGACACAACATACTTATTGGATGCCCAAGATTGGTTAAAAACCCTAATTGGATGAGAATAAGCCTAGGGAGCACGAAAAGGACCTAAATGTTCAACCAATGACACCAAATCACTTATTGGATGTACGAGATTGGTTAAAAACCCTATTTGGATGAAAATAAGCCTAGGAAGGACGAAAATGTTCAACCAATAACACCAAATCACCTAAATGTTCAACCAATAACACCAAATCACCTATTTGGATGAAAATAAGCCTAGGAATGACCTAAATGTTCAACCAATAACACCAAATCACCTAATTGGATGAGAATAAGCCTAAGAAGGACGAAAATGACCTAAATGTTCAACCAATGTCACAAAATTACTTATTGAATGCACAAGATTTGTTAAAAACCCTAATTGGATGAGAATAAGCCTAGGGATGACAAAAATGACCTAAATGTTTAACCAATGACACAAAATCACTTCTTAAATGTACAAGATTGGTTAAAAGCCCTAATTGGATGAAAATATGCCTAAGAAGGACGAAAATGACCTAAATGTTCAACCAATGACAGAAAATCACTTATTGGATGTACGAGATTGGTTAAAAACCCTATTTGGATGAAAATAAGATTAGGAAGGACGAAAATGTCCTAAATGTTCAACCAATGACACAAAATCACTTATTGGATGCACAAGATTGGTAAAAAATCCTAATTGGATGAGAATAAGCCTAGGGAGGACCAAAATGACCTAATTGTTCAACCAATGACACAAAATCACTTATTGGATGCACAAAATTGGATAAAAACCCTAATTGGATGAGAATAAGCCCAGGAAGGACGAAAATGACCTAAATGTTCAACCAATGACACAAAATCACTTATTGGATGTACGAGATTGGTTAAAAACCCTATTTGGATGAAAATAAGCCTAGGAAGGACGAAAATGTCCTAAATGTTCAACCAATGACACAAAATCACTTATTGGATGCACAAGATTGGTAAAAAATCCTAATTGGATGAGAATAAGCCTAGGGAGGACCAAAATGACCTAATTGTTCAACCAATGACACAAAATCACTTATTGGATGCACAAAATTGGATAAAAACCCTAATTGGATGAGAATAAGCCCAAGAAGGACGAAAATGACCTAAATGTTCAACCAATGACACAAAATCACTTATTGGATGTACGAGATTGGTTAAAAACCCTATTTGGATGAAAATAAGCCTAGGGAGGACGAAATTGACCTTAATGTTCAACCAATGACACAATATCACTTATTGGATGCACAAGATTGGTTAAAAACCCTAATTGGATTAGAATAAGCTTAGGGAGGATGAAAATGACCTAAATGTTCAACAAATTAAACAAAATCACTTATTGGATGCAGAAGATTGGTTAAAACCCCTAATTGGATGAGAATCAGCCTAAGAAGGACGAAAATGACCTAAATGTTCAACCAATGACACAAAATCACTTATTGGATGCACAAGATTGGTTAAAAACCCTAATTGGATGAGAATAAGCTCTGGGAGGACGTAAATGACCTAAATGTTCAACCAATGACACAACATACTTATTGGATGCACAAGATTGGTTAAAAACCCTAATTGGATGAGAATAAGCCTAGGGAGCACGAAAAGGACCTAAATGTTATACCAATGACACCAAATCACTTATTGGATGTACGAGATTGGTTAAAAACCCTATTTGGATGAAAATAAGCCTAGGAAGGACGAAAATGTTCAACCAATAACACCAAATCACCTAAATGTTCAACCAATAACACCAAATCACCTATTTGGATGAAAATAAGCCTAGGAATGACCTAAATGTTCAACCAATAACACCAAATCACCTAATTGGATGAGAATAAGCCTAAGAAGGACGAAAATGACCTAAATGTTCAACCAATGTCACAAAATTACTTATTGAATGCACAAGATTGGTTAAAAACCCTAATTGGATGAGAATAAACCTAGGGATGACAAAAATGACCTAAATGTTTAACCAATGACACAAAATCACTTCTTAAATGTACAAGATTGGTTAAAAGCCCTAATTGGATGAAAATAAGCCCAAGAAGGACGAAAATGACCTAAATGTTCAACCAATGACACAAAATCACTTATTGGATGTACGAGATTGGTTAAAAACCCTATTTGGATGAAAATAAGCCTAGGAAGGACGAAAATGTCCTAAATGTTCAACCAATGACAAAAAATCACCTATTGGATGCACAAGATTGGTAAAAAATCCTAATTGGATGAGAATAAGCCTAGGGAGGACCAAAATGACCTAATTGTTCAACCAATGACACAAAATCACTTATTGGATGCACAAAATTGGATAAAAACCCTAATTGGATGAGAATAAGCCCAGGAAGGACGAAAATGACCTAAATGTTCAACCAATGACACAAAATCACTTATTGGATGTACGAGATTGGTTAAAACCCCTATTTGGATGAAAATAAGCCTAGGGAGGACGATATTGACCTTAATGTTCAACCAATGACACAATATCACTTATTGGATGCACAAGATTGGTTAAAAACCCTAATTGGATTAGAATAAGCTTAGGGAGGATGAAAATGACCTAAATGTTCAACAAATTAAACAAAATCACTTATTGGATGCAGAAGATTGGTTAAAACCCCTAATTGGATGAGAATCAGCCTAAGAAGGACGAAAATGACCTAAATGTTCAACCAATGACACAAAATCACTTATTGGATGCACAAGATTGGTTAAAAACCCTAATTGGATTAGAATAAGCTTAGGGAGGATGAAAATGACCTAAATGTTCAACAAATTAAACAAAATCACTTATTGGATGCAGAAGATTGGTTAAAACCCCTAATTGGATGAGAATCAGCCTAAGAAGGACGAAAATGACCTAAATGTTCAACCAATGACACAAAATCACTTATTGGATGCACAAGATTGGTTAAAAACCCTAATTGGATGAGAATAAGCTCAGGGAGGACGTAAATGACCTAAATGTTCAACCAATGACACAACATACTTATTGGATGCACAAGATTGGTTAAAAACCCTAATTGGATGAGAATAAGCCTAGGGAGCACGAAAAGAACCTAAATGTTCAACCAATGACACCAAATCACTTATTGGATGTACGAGATTGGTTAAAAACCCTATTTGGATGAAAATAAGCCTAGGAAGGACGAAAATGTTCAACCAATAACACCAAATCACCTAAATGTTCAACCAATAACACCAAATCACCTATTTGGATGAAAATAAGCCTAGGAATGACCTAAATGTTCAACCAATAACACCAAATCACCTAATTGGATGAGAATAAGCCTAAGAAGGACGAAAATGACCTAAATGTTCAACCAATGTCACAAAATTACTTATTGAATGCACAAGATTTGTTAAAAACCCTAATTGGATGAGAATAAGCCTAGGGATGACAAAAATGACCTAAATGTTTAACCAATGACACAAAATCACTTCTTAAATGTACAAGATTGGTTAAAAGCCCTAATTGGATGAAAATATGCCCAAGAAGGACGAAAATGACCTAAATGTTCAACCAATGACAGAAAATCACTTATTGGATGTACGAGATTGGTTAAAAACCCTATTTGGATGAAAATAAGATTAGGAAGGACGAAAATGTCCTAAATGTTCAACCAATGACACAAAATCACTTATTGGATGCACAAGATTGGTAAAAAATCCTAATTGGATGAGAATAAGCCTAGGGAGGACCAAAATGACCTAATTGTTCAACCAATGACACAAAATCACTTATTGGATGCACAAAATTGGATAAAAACCCTAATTGGATGAGAATAAGCCCAGGAAGGACGAAAATGACCTAAATGTTCAACCAATGACTCAAAATCACTTATTGGATGTACGAGATTGGTTAAAAACCCTATTTGGATGAAAATAAGCCTAGGGAGGACGAAATTGACCTTAATGTTCAACCAATGACACAATATCACTTATTGGATGCACAAGATTGGTTAAAAACCCTAATTGGATTAGAATAAGCTTAGGGAGGATGAAAATGACCTAAATGTTCAACAAATTAAACAAAATCACTTATTGGATGCAGAAGATTGGTTAAAACCCCTAATTGGATGAGAATCAGCCTAAGAAGGACGAAAATGACCTAAATGTTCAACCAATGACACAAAATCACTTATTGGATGCACAAGATTGGTTAAAAACCCTAATTGGATGAGAATAAGCTCAGGGAGGACGTAAATGACCTAAATGTTCAACCAATGACACAACATACTTATTGGATGCACAAGATTGGTTAAAAACCCTAATTGGATGAGAATAAGCCTAGGGAGCACGAAAAGAACCTAAATGTTCAACCAATGACACCAAATCACCTATTGGATGTACGAGATTGGTTAAAAACCCTATTTGGATGAAAATAAGCCTAGGAAGGACGAAAATGTTCAACCAATAACACCAAATCACCTAAATGTTCAACCAATAACACCAAATCACCTATTTGGATGAAAATAAGCCTAGGAATGACCTAAATGTTCAACCAATAACACCAAATCACCTAATTGGATGAGAATAAGCCTAAGAAGGACGAAAATGACCTAAATGTTCAACCAATGTCACAAAATTACTTATTGAATGCACAAGATTGGTTAAAAACCCTAATTGGATGAGAATAAACCTAGGGATGACAAAAATGACCTAAATGTTTAACCAATTACACAAAATCACTTCTTAAATGTACAAGATTGGTTAAAAGCCCTAATTGGATTAAAATAAGCCCAAGAAGGACGAAAATGACCTAAATGTTCAACCAATGACACAAAATCACTTATTGGATGTACGAGATTGGTTAAAAACCCTATTTGGATGAAAATAAGCCTAGGAAGGACGAAAATGTCCTAAATGTTCAACCAATGACACAAAATCACTTATTGGATGCAAAAGATTTGTTAAAAACCCTAATTGGATGAGAATAAGCCTAGGGAGGACGAAAATGACTTAAATTTTCAACCAATGACTCAAAATCACTTATTGGATGCACAAGATTGGTTAAAAACCCTAATTAGATGAGAATAAGCCTAGGGAGGACGAAAAATGACCTAAATGTTCAACCAATGACACAAAGTCACTTATTGGATGTACGAGATTGGTTAAAACCCCTATTTGGATGAAAATAAGCCTAGGAAGGACGAAAATGTTCAACCAGTAACACCAAATCACCTAAATGTTCAACCAATAACACCAAATCACCTATTTGGATGAAAATAAGCATATGAATGACCTAAATGTTCAACCAATAACACCAAATCACCTAATTGGATGAGAATAAGCCTAAGAAGGACGAAAATGACCTAAATGTTCAACCAATGTCACAAAATTACTTATTGAATGCACAAGATTTGTTAAAAACCCTAATTGGATGAGAATAAGCCTAGGGATGACAAAAATGACCTAAATGTTTAACCAATGACACAAAATCACTTCTTAAATGTACAAGATTGGTTAAAAGCCCTAATTGAATGAAAATAAGCCCAAGAAGGACGAAAATGACCTAAATGTTCAACCAATGACACAAAATCACTTATTGGATGTACGAGATTGGTTAAAAACCCTATTTGGATGAAAATAAGCCTAGGAAGGACGAAAATGTCCTAAATGTTCAACCAACGACAGAAAATCACTTATTGGATGCACAAGATTGGTAAAAAATCCTAATTGGATGAGAATAAGCCTAGGGAGGACCAAAATGACCTAATTGTTCAACCAATGACACAAAATCACTTATTGGATGCACAAAATTGGATAAAAACCCTAATTGGATGAGAATAAGCCCAGGAAAGACAAAAATGAGCTAAATGTTCAACCAATGACACAAAATCACTTATTGGATGTACGAGATTGGTTAAAAACCCTATTTGGATGAAAATAAGCCTAGGGAGGACGAAATTGACCTTAATGTTCAACCAATGACACAATATCACTTATTGGATGCACAAGATTGGTTAAAAACCCTAATTGGATTAGAATAAGCTTAGGGAGGATGAAAATGACCTAAATGTTCAACAAATTAAACAAAATCACTTATTGGATGCAGAAGATTGGTTAAAACCCCTAATTGGATGAGAATCAGCCTAAGAAGGACGAAAATGACCTAAATGTTCAACCAATGACACAAAATCACTTATTGGATGCACAAGATTGGCCAAAAACCCTAATTGGATGAGAATAAGCTCAGGGAGGACGTAAATGACCTAAATGTTCAACCAATGACACAACATACTTATTGGATGCACAAGATTGGTTAAAAACCCTAATTGGATGAGAATAAGCCTAGGGAGCACGATAAGGACCTAAATGTTCAACCAATGACACCAAATCACTTGTTGGATGTACGAGATTGGTTAAAAACCCTATTTGGATGAAAATAAGCCTAGGAAGGACGAAAATGTTCAACCAATAACACCAAATCACCTAAATGTTCAACCAATAACACCAAATCACCTATTTGGATGAAAATAAGCCTAGGAATGACCTAAATGTTCAACCAATAACACCAAATCACCTAATTGGATGAGAATCAGCCTAAGAAGGACAAAAATGACCTAAATGTTCAACCAATGTCACAAAATTACTTATTGAATGCACAAGAATGGTTAAAAACCCTAATTGGATGAGAATAAACCTAGGGATGACAAAAATGACCTAAATGTTTAACCAATGACACAAAATCACTTCTTAAATGTACAAGATTGGTTAAAAGCCCTAATTGGATTAAAATAAGCCCAAGAAGGACGAAAATGACCTAAATGTTCAACCAATGACACAAAATCACTTATTGGATGCACGAGATTGGTTAAAAACCCTATTTGGATGAAAATAAGCCTAGGAAGGACGAAAATGTCCTAAATGTTCAACCAATGACACAAAATCACTTATTGGATGCACAAGATTGGTAAAAAATCCTAATTGGATGAGAATAAGCCTAGGGAGGACCAAAATGACCTAATTGTTCAACCAATGACACAAAATCACTTATTGGATGCACAAAATTGGATAAAAACCCTAATTGGATGAGAATAAGCCCAGGAAGGACGAAAATGACCTAAATGTTCAACCAATGACACAAAATCACTTATTGGATGTACGAGATTGGTTAAAAACCCTATTTGGATGAAAATAAGCCTAGGCAGGACGAAATTGACCTTAATGTTCAACAATTGACACAATATCACTTATTGGATGCACAAGATTGGTTAAAAACCCTAATTGGATTAGAATAAGCTTAGGGAGGATGAAAATGACCTAAATGTTCAACAAATTAAACAAAATCACTTATTGGATGCAAAAGATTGGTTAAAACCCCTAATTGGATGAGAATCAGCCTAAGAAGGACGAAAATGACCTAAATGTTCAACCAATGACACAAAATCACTTATTGGATGCACAAGATTGGTTAAAAACCCTAATTGGATGAGAATAAGCTCAGGGAGGACGTAAATGACCTAAATGTTCAACCAATGACACAACATACTTATTGGATGCACAAGATTGGTTAAAAACCCTAATTGGATGAGAATAAGCCTAGGGAGCACGAAAAGGACCTAATTGTTCAACCAATGACACCAAATCACTTATTGGATGTAAGAGATCGGTTAAAAACCCTATTTGGATGAAAATAAGCCTAGGGAGGACGAAAATGACCTAACTGTTCAACCAATGACACAAAATCACTTATTGGATGCACAAGATTGGTTAAAAACCCTAATTGGATGAGAATAAGCTTAAGGAGGACGAAAATGACCTAAATGTTCAACCAATGACACAAAATCACTTATTGGATGCATAAGATTGGTTAAAAACCCTAATTGGATTAGAATAAGCCTAAGAAGGACGAAAATGATCTAAATGTGCAACCAATGACACAAAATCACTTAATGGATGCACAAGATTGGTTAAAAACCCTAATTGGATGAGAATAAGCCTAGGGAGGACGTAAATGACCTAAATGTTTAACCAATGACACAAAATCACTTATTGGATGCATAAGATTAGTTAAAAACCCTAATTGGAAAAGAATAAGTCTAAGAAGGACAAAAATGACATAAATGTTCAACCAATGACACAAAATCACTTATTGGATGCACAAGATTGGTAAAAAACCCTAATTGGATGAGAATAAGCCAAGGGATGACGAAAATGACCTAAATGTTTCACCAATGACACAAAATCCCTTATTGGATGTACAAGATTGGTTAAAAACCCTAATTGGATGAAAATAAGCCTACGTAGGACGAAAATGTCCTAAATGTTCAACCAATGACACAAAATCACTTATTGGATGCAAAAGATTTGTTAAAAACCCTAATTGGATGAGAATAAGCCTAGGGAGGACGAAAATGACTTAAATTTTCAACCAATGACTCAAAATCACTTATTGGATGCACAAGATTGGTTAAAAACCCTAATTAGATGAGAATAAGCCTAGGGAGGACGAAAAATGACCTAAATGTTCAACCAATGACACAAAGTCACTTATTGGATGTACGAGATTGGTTAAAAACCCTATTTGGATGAAAATAAGCCTAGGAAGGACGAAAATGTTCAACCAATAACAACAAATCACCTAAATGTTCAACCAATAACACCAAATCACCTATTTGGATGAAAATAAGCATATGAATGACCTAAATGTTCAACCAATAACACCAAATCACCTAATTGGATGAGAATAAGCCTAAGAAGGACGAAAATGACCTAAATGTTCAACCAATGTCACAAAATTACTTATTGAATGCACAAGATTTGTTAAAAACCCTAATTGGATGAGAATAAGCCTAGGGATGACAAAAATGACCTAAATGTTTAACCAATGACACAAAATCACTTCTTAAATGTACAAGATTGGTTAAAAGCCCTAATTGGATGAAAATAAGCCCAAGAAGGACGAAAATGACCTAAATGTTCAACCAATGACACAAAATCACTTATTGGATGTACGAGATTGGTTAAAAACCCTATTTGGATGAAAATAAGCCTAGGAAGGACGAAAATGTCCTAAATGTTCAACCAATGACACAAAATCACTTATTGGAATCACAAGATTGGTAAAAAATCCTAATTGGATGAGAATAAGCCTAGGGAGGACCAAAATGACCTAATTGTTCAACCAATGACACAAAATCACTTATTGGATGCACAAAATTGGATAAAAACCCTAATTGGATGAGAATAAGACCAGGAAGGACGAAAATGACCTAAATGTTCAACCAATGACACAAAATCACTTATTGGATGTACGAGATTGGTTAAAAACCCTATTTGGATGAAAATAAGCCTAGGGAGGACGAAATTGACCTTAATGTTCAACCAATGACACAATGTTACTTATTGGATGCACAAAATTGGTTAAAAACCCTAATTGGATTAGAATAAGCTTAGGGAGGATGAAAATGACCTAAATGTTCAACAAATTAAACAAAATCACTTATTGGATGCAGAAGATTGGTTAAAACCCCTAATTGGATGAGAATCAGCCTAAGAAGGACGAAAATGACCTAAATGTTCAACCAATGACACAAAATCACTTATTGGATGCACAAGATTGGTTAAAAACCCTAATTGGATGAGAATAAGCTCAGGGAGGACGTAAATGACCTAAATGTTCAACCAATGACACAACATACTTATTGGATGCACAAGATTGGTTAAAAACCCTAATTGGATGAGAATAAGCCTAGGGAGCACGATAAGGACCTAAATGTTCAACCAATGACACCAAATCACTTGTTGGATGTACGAGATTGGTTAAAAACCCTATTTGGATGAAAATAAGCCTAGGAAGGACGAAAATGTTCAACCAATAACACCAAATCACCTAAATGTTCAACCAATAACACCAAATCACCTATTTGGATGAAAATAAGCCTAGGAATGACCTAAATGTTCAACCAATAACACCAAATCACCTAATTGGATGAGAATAAGCCTAAGAAGGACGAAAATGACCTAAATGTTCAACCAATGTCACAAAATTACTTATTGAATGCACAAGATTTGTTAAAAACCCTAATTGGATGAGAATAAGCCTAGGGATGACAAAAATGACCTAAATATTTAACCAATGACACAAAATCACTTCTTAAATGTACAAGATTGGTTAAAAGCCCTAATTGGATGAAAATAAGCCCAAGAAGGACGAAAATGACCTAAATGTTCAACCAATGACACAAAATCACTTATTGGATGTACGAGATTGGTTAAAAACCCTATTTGGATGAAAATAAGCCTAGGAAGGACGAAAATGTCCTAAATGTTCAACCAATGACACAAAATCACTTATTGGATGCACAAGATTGGTAAAAAATCCTAATTGGATGAGAATAAGCCTAGGGAGGACCAAAATGACCTAATTGTTCAACCAATGACACAAAATCACTTATTGGATGCACAAAATTGGATAAAAACCCTAATTGGATGAGAATAAGCCCAAGAAGGACGAAAATGACCTAAATGTTCAACCAATGACACAAAATCACTTATTGGATGTACGAGATTGGTTAAAAACCCTATTTGGATGAAAATAAGCCTAGGGAGGACGAAATTGACCTTAATGTTCAACCAATGACACAATATCACTTATTGGATGCACAAGATTGGTTAAAAACCCTAATTGGATTAGAATAAGCTTAGGGAGGATGAAAATGACCTAAATGTTCAACAAATTAAACAAAATCACTTATTGGATGCAGAAGATTGGTTAAAACCCCTAATTGGATGAGAATCAGCCTAAGAAGGACGAAAATGACCTAAATGTTCAACCAATGACACAAAATCACTTATTGGATGCACAAGATTGGTTAAAAACCCTAATTGGATGAGAATAAGCTCTGGGAGGACGTAAATGACCTAAATGTTCAACCAATGACACAACATACTTATTGGATGCACAAGATTGGTTAAAAACCCTAATTGGATGAGAATAAGCCTAGGGAGCACGAAAAGGACCTAAATGTTATACCAATGACACCAAATCACTTATTGGATGTACGAGATTGGTTAAAAACCCTATTTGGATGAAAATAAGCCTAGGAAGGACGAAAATGTTCAACCAATAACACCAAATCACCTAAATGTTCAACCAATAACACCAAATCACCTATTTGGATGAAAATAAGCCTAGGAATGACCTAAATGTTCAACCAATAACACCAAATCACCTAATTGGATGAGAATAAGCCTAAGAAGGACGAAAATGACCTAAATGTTCAACCAATGTCACAAAATTACTTATTGAATGCACAAGATTGGTTAAAAACCCTAATTGGATGAGAATAAACCTAGGGATGACAAAAATGACCTAAATGTTTAACCAATGACACAAAATCACTTCTTAAATGTACAAGATTGGTTAAAAGCCCTAATTGGATTAAAATAAGCCCAAGAAGGACGAAAATGACCTAAATGTTCAACCAATGACACAAAATCACTTATTGGATGTACGAGATTGGTTAAAAACCCTAATTGGATGAAAATAAGCCTAGGAAGGACGAAAATGTCCTAAATGTTCAACCAATGACACAAAATCACTTATTGGATGCACAAGATTGGTAAAAAATCCTAATTGGATGAGAATAAGCCTAGGGAGGACCAAAATGACCTAATTGTTCAACCAATGACACAAAATCACTTATTGGATGCACAAAATTGGATAAAAACCCTAATTGGATGAGAATAAGCCCAGCAAGGACGAAAATGACCTAAATGTTCAACCAATGACACAAAACCACTTATTGGATGTACGAGATTGGTTAAAAACCCTATTTGGATGAAAATAAGCCTAGGGAGGACGAAATTGACCTTAATGTTCAACCAATGACACAATATCACTTATTGGATGCACAAGATTGGTTAAAAACCCTAATTGGATTAGAATAAGCTTAGGGAGGATGAAAATGACCTAAATGTTCAACAAATTAAACAAAATCACTTATTGGATGCAGAAGATTGGTTAAAACCCCTAATTGGATGAGAATCAGCCTAAGAAGGACGAAAATGACCTAAATGTTCAACCAATGACACAAAATCACTTATTGGATGCACAAGATTGGCCAAAAACCCTAATTGGATGAGAATAAGCTCAGGGAGGACGTAAATGACCTAAATGTTCAACCAATGACACAACATACTTATTGGATGCACAAGATTGGTTAAAAACCCTAATTGGATGAGAATAAGCCTAGGGAGCACGATAAGGACCTAAATGTTCAACCAATGACACCAAATCACTTGTTGGATGTACGAGATTGGTTAAAAACCCTATTTGGATGAAAATAAGCCTAGGAAGGACGAAAATGTTCAACCAATAACACCAAATCACCTAAATGTTCAACCAATAACACCAAATCACTTATTTGGATGAAAATAAGCCTAGGAATGACCTAAATGTTCAACCAATAACACCAAATCACCTAATTGGATGAGAATCAGCCTAAGAAGGACAAAAATGACCTAAATGTTCAACCAATGTCACAAAATTACTTATTGAATGCACAAGATTGGTTAAAAACCCTAATTGGATGAGAATAAACCTAGGGATGACAAAAATGACCTAAATGTTTAACCAATGACACAAAATCACTTCTTAAATGTACAAGATTGGTTAAAAGCCCTAATTGGATTAAAATAAGCCCAAGAAGGACGAAAATGACCTAAATGTTCAACCAATGACACAAAATCACTTATTGGATGTACGAGATTGGTTAAAAACCCTATTTGGATGAAAATAAGCCTAGGAAGGACGAAAATGTCCTAAATGTTCAACCAATGACACAAAATCACTTATTGGATGCACAAGATTGGTAAAAAATCCTAATTGGATGAGAATAAGCCTAGGGAGGACCAAAATGACCTAATTGTTCAACCAATGACACAAAATCACTTATTGGATGCACAAAATTGGATAAAAACCCTAATTGGATGAGAATAAGCCCAGGAAGGACGAAAATGACCTAAATGTTCAACCAATGACACAAAATCACTTATTGGATGTACGAGATTGGTTAAAAACCCTATTTGGATGAAAATAAGCCTAGGCAGGACGAAATTGACCTTAATGTTCAACCAATGACACAATATCACTTATTGGATGCACAAGATTGGTTAAAAACCCGAATTGGATTAGAATAAGCTTAGGGAGGATGAAAATGACCTAAATGTTCAACAAATTAAACAAAATCACTTATTGGATGCAGAAGATTGGTTAAAACCCCTAATTGGATGAGAATCAGCCTAAGAAGGACGAAAATGACCTAAATGTTCAACCAATGACACAAAATCACTTATTGGATGCACAAGATTGGTTAAAAACCCTAATTGGATGAGAATAAGCTCAGGGAGGACGTAAATGACCTAAATGTTCAACCAATGACACAACATACTTATTGGATGCACAAGATTGGTTAAAAACCCTAATTGGATGAGAATAAACCTAGGGAGCACGAAAAGGACCTAATTGTTCAACCAATGACACCAAATCACTTATTGGATGTAAGAGATCGGTTAAAAACCCTATTTGGATGAAAATAAGCCTAGGGAGGACGAAAATGACCTAAATTTTCAACCAATGACACAAAATCACTTATTGGATGCACAAGATTGGTTAAAAACTCTAATTGGATGAGAATAAGCTTAAGGAGGACGAAAATGACCTAAATGTTCAACCAATGACACAAACGTACTTATTGGATGCATAAGATTGGTTAAAAACCCTAATTGGATTAGAATAAGCCTAAGAAGGACGAAAATGATCTAAATGTTCAACCAATGACACAAAATCACTTAATGGATGCACAAGATTGGTTAAAAACCCTAATTGGATGAGAATAAGCCTAGGGAGGACGTAAATGACCTAAATGTTTAACCAATGACACAAAATCACTTATTGGATGCATAAGATTAGTTAAAAACCCTAATTGGAAAAGAATAAGTCTAAGAAGGACAAAAATGACATAAATGTTCAACCAATGACACAAAATCACTTATTGGATGCACAAGATTGGTTAAAAACCCTAATTGGATGAGAATAAGCTTAAGGAGGACGAAAATGACCTAAATGTTCAACCAATGACACAAACGTACTTATTGGATGCATAAGATTGGTTAAAAACCCTAATTGGATTAGAATAAGCCTAAGAAGGACGAAAATGATCTACATGTTCAACCAATGACACAAAATCACTTAATGGATGCACAAGATTGGTTAAAAACCCTAATTGGATGAGAATAAGCCTAGGGAGGACGTAAATGACCTAAATGTTTAACCAATGACACAAAATCACTTATTGGATGCATAAGATTAGTTAAAAACCCTAATTGGAAAAGAATAAGTCTAAGAAGGACAAAAATGACATAAATGTTCAACCAATGACACAAAATCACTTATTGGATGCACAAGATTGGTTAAAAACCCTAATTGGATGAGAATAAGCCTAGGGATGACGAAAATGACCTAAATGTTTCACCAATGACACAAAATCACTTATTGGATGTACAAGATTGGTTAAAAACCCTAATTGGATGAAAATAAGCCTACGTAGGACGAAAATGTCCTAAATGTTCAACCAATGACACAAAATCACTTATTGGATGCAAAAGATTTGTTAAAAACCCTAATTGGATGAGAATAAGCCTAGGGAGGACGAAAATGACTTAAATTTTCAACCAATGACTCAAAATCACTTATTGGATGCACAAGATTGGTTAAAAACCCTAATTAGATGAGAATAAGCCTAGGGAGAACGAAAAATGACCTAAATGTTCAACCAATGACACAAAGTCACTTATTGGATGTACGAGATTGGTTAAAAACCCTATTTGGATGAAAATAAGCCTAGGAAGGACGAAAATGTTCAACCAATAACACCAAATCACCTAAATGTTCAACCAATAACACCAAATCACCTATTTGGATGAAAATAAGCATATGAATGACCTAAATGTTCAACCAATAACACCAAATCACCTAATTGGATGAGAATAAGCCTAAGAAGGACGAAAATGACCTAAATGTTCAACCAATGTCACAAAATAACTTATTGAATGCACAAGATTTGTTAAAAACCCTAATTGGATGAGAATAAGCCTAGGGATGACAAAAATGACCTAAATGTTTAACCAATGACACAAAATCACTTCTTAAATGTACAAGATTGGTTAAAAGCCCTAATTGGATGAAAATAAGCCCAAGAAGGACGACAATGACCTAAATGTTCAACCAATGACACAAAATCACTTATTGGATGTACGAGATTGGTTAAAAACCCTATTTGGATGAAAATAAGCTTAGGAAGGACGAAAATGTCCTAAATGTTCAACCAATGACACAAAATCACTTATTGGATGCACAAGATTGGTAAAAAATCCTAATTGGATGAGAATAAGCCTAGGGAGGACCAAAATGACCTAATTGTTCAACCAATGACACAAAATCACTTATTGGATGCACAAAATTGGATAAAAACCCTAATTGGATGAGAATAAGCCCAAGAAGGACGAAAATGACCTAAATGTTCAACCAATGACACAAAATCACTTATTGGATGTACGAGATTGGTTAAAAACCCTATTTGGATGAAAATAAGCCTAGGGAGGACGAAATTGACCTTAATGTTCAACCAATGACACAATATCACGTATTGGATGCTTTAAATTGGTTAAAAACCCTAATTGGATTAGAATAAGCTTAGGGAGGATGAAAATGACCTAAATGTTCAACAAATTAAACAAAATCACTTATTGGATGCACAAGATTTGTTAAAAACCCTAATTGGATGAGAATAAGCCTAGGGAGGACGAAAATGACTTAAATTTTCAACCAATGACTCAAAATCACTTATTGGATGCACAAGATTGGTTAAAAACCCTAATTAGATGAGAATAAGCCTAGGGAGGACGAAAAATGACCTAAATGTTCAACCAATGACACAAAGTCACATATTGGATGTACGAGATTGGTTAAAAACCCTATTTGGATGAAAATAAGCCTAGGAAGGACGAAAATGTTCAACCAATAACACCAAATCACCTAAATGTTCAACCAATAACACCAAATCACCTATTTGGATGAAAATAAGCATATGAATGACCTAAATGTTCAACCAATAACACCAAATCACCTAATTGGATGAGAATAAGCCTAAGAAGGACGAAAATGACCTAAATGTTCAACCAATGTCACAAAATTACTTATTGAATGCACAAGATTTGTTAAAAACCCTAATTGGATGAGAATAAGCCTAGGGATGACAAAAATGACATAAATGTTTAACCAATGACACAAAATCACTTCTTAAATGTACAAGATTGGTTAAAAGCCCTAATTGGATGAAAATAAGCCCAAGAAGGACGAAAATGACCTAAATGTTCAACCAATGACACAAAATCACTTATTGGATGTACGAGATTGGTTAAAAACCCTATTTGGATGAAAATAAGCCTAGGAAGGACGAAAATGTCCTAAATGTTCAACCAATGACACAAAATCACTTATTGGAATCACAAGATTGGTAAAAAATCCTAATTGGATGAGAATAAGCCTAGGGAGGACCAAAATGACCTAATTGTTCAACCAATGACACAAAATCACTTATTGGATGCACAAAATTGGATAAAAACCCTAATTGGATGAGAATAAGACCAGGAAGGACGAAAATGACCTAAATGTTCAACCAATGACACAAAATCACTTATTGGATGTACGAGATTGGTTAAAAACCCTATTTGGATGAAAATAAGCCTAGGGAGGACGAAATTGACCTTAATGTTCAACCAATGACACAATATTACTTATTGGATGCACAAAATTGGTTAAAAACCCTAATTGGATTAGAATAAGCTTAGGGAGGATGAAAATGACCTAAATGTTCAACAAATTAAACAAAA
Source organism: Cicer chorassanicum (assembly GCA_037974735.1). Classification (NCBI taxonomy): domain Eukaryota; kingdom Viridiplantae; phylum Streptophyta; class Magnoliopsida; order Fabales; family Fabaceae; genus Cicer; species Cicer chorassanicum. The sequence continues at coordinate 30,336,997 of JBBPBP010000003.1, forward strand.
TCACTTATTGGATGCAGAAGATTGGTTAAAACCCCTAATTGGATGAGAATCAGCCTAAGAAGGACGAAAATGACCTAAATGTTCAACCAATGACACAAAATCACTTATAGGATTCACAAGATTGGTTAAAAACCCTAATTGGATGAGAATAAGCTCAGGGAGGACGTAAATGACCTAAATGTTCAACCAATGACACAACATACTTATTGGATGCACAAGATTGGTTAAAAACCCTAATTGGATGAGAATAAGCCTAGGGAGCACGAAAAGGACCTAAATGTTCAACCAATGACACCAAATCACTTATTGGATGTACGAGATTGGTTAAAAACCCTATTTGGATGAAAATAAGCCTAGGAAGGACGAAAATGTTCAACCAATAACACCAAATCACCTAAATGTTCAACCAATAACACCAACACTTCAACACGCTTGTTCCAAGAGGTGTCTACACCTTCACAATTCCTTATGTCAAATAAGAATGGTTATCAAATTTCTCTTAAAACCACAAATAAAAACTCCTTTCATCAGATCATTTATTGGACTAAATTTTTTGTCATATATAATATACTCACAACAAGATTACAAAGAAACTTGAGCTACATATATGTCAAATAATAACACTTGGATTTAGTAAACAAACTCTGTCAAGTTTTTTTTTTAATTTAAAAAAAGGTAAACATGAATAAGAAAATAGAACTAGCTACCAAGTCTTTTATTTCGGACAGTACTTTCGACATGGTTTCAGCCGTTTCTTCATTTCCAATTTTATGGGTTGCAAAATCCTTATGCAGAACTTCAATTGCTCGGTTTGCATCCTCGCAGAGTTGCAGCTGCCGATGTTTAAGCTTTTGAAATTCATCAACAAGTATCAATGGATCAGGAGAAGCCAATAAACTCTTCAGCATTGCATGCCTGCCTACTACTTCCCGTCTTTGTGGAGTATGTTTATCAATAGCCGAATCATTTTCTTCAGCAAAAGAAAGACATATGACAACTTGACTAGAGGGCCCATAATCACTTGATCCCTGCATATAATAATTTGAGTCAGCAGAATAAAATTTCTGGTTAAACTAATGTGTTATGATCATTCCAAATACCTTTTGAACTTTATTTGCTCTTTTTTCAAGATCAAGTTGAGATTGTGCAACATCTCTCTGTCGCCTCAGATCTTCTATATCCTTTTCCATCTGCAAGTTTCCATAAAAAGTGAGAATGTTTGCATAAAACTCAAGAAAAGTCACCTTTATTAAACTATTAGATAAAAAATAAGCCTTTCACAGTTTATACTTGTCTTCTAGACTTGAAGAGCAGAGTAACCAAGTTGAAGCTACTTTTTAGGATTTGATAATCACAATATGACATCGGAAAGTCAAATGCATAGCTACAGATTCCAATACTTACGCAAATGTCAGAATATATGGCTTCACTCATTAAGCTTATACCTGCTGAATTTTCAACTCCTTTTCAGCTAATAATGATCTTAGAAATGCATGTGCAGACATTTCAGGGTTTCTTAACTCTTCTTCAAGCCTTGCAACTTCTTTTTGCAATTCGCTATCTGTTTACACCAGTAATAATTAAAGTGAATTAAAAGCAACTAGTGACTCAATTAATTAAGAAGCCTAAGCAATCAATAGCGGCAAATAGCGATGCATCTTGACTTTTGAATGTATGGGATGCAATGAAAAAGCAAGAGAAAACCAAGAAAGCAGATGAAAGAGCATTTAAGACTTAGAAGAAAAAGTGCAGAAGTTTAAGGGAATTATTTGGTAACAGATGTGAGTAACATTTAAAAAAAGTTTAAGGGAAAGTCAGTGTAATTAATTCTACCTAAATAATATGCACCACATCAAAATCTAAAAACATACAATTGAGATATTAAGCAGGCAGATTATCACTAATATATTAGATGCAATATCTTCAAGAGATTATCACCCACTGAGAATAAGCATCTATTAAACTTTAATATGTTATTTTATATACAATAAAGACAGAACAATATTTACAAGTAAAAAAATAAAATACTATCAGTTATTAAAATATTAACAGTTAGTATTTATTTAGATAGAAACAATAAACATCAGGTAGCAAACATGTGTTTTGACTGACTCACCTGTGAAGGGCTGCAGATCATAGCTAAATTATCAATATGTCTTAATCTTGCAATTGGACAAAAGGGGTCTGAATTTTCCGGTGCCTTAGATGCATTCAAAACAACCGGATGAAAGATTCAATGCATCAATAGCTATGCACTGAGGATTGTAATGCATATATCCACAGTCAATTATTTTTAAATGATGCAACTTTAGACTGACAATTTTCAATTTTCAAATCTAATAGGAGCTTTCAAAGTCTACTGACAAAAGTGCTTACAACACAGGAAGTGCTTGCATGAGACCAATCACTGATGGAATGTGACCAGAAAGTTTATTTCCTTGCAATAACCTACCAATTTCACAAATATAAATATTAAAGAACTCCAATAGAAAGAAAGTGGACGAACAAATATTATTCATACCAAAAATAACTTTTAAAAATAAAAACATGTAATACATACAAGGTTGCTATTTGCAGAAACCCAATATTGAATGGAATCACTCTAGTTAACTGGTTGTAAGATAAATCCCTGGCATTAACAGAAAATGTTAAAAAAGTAACAAGAAAATAACAAAGGTATCACAAAATAAGTCAGAGTAAGATTATATTCTGCTATATGACATTCTTGTGCAACTTTGCATAATGATTTGGAAATTGTAAATTTTAATATGCATTGAAAATGTATTGGGAGACCTTCCTACCTCACAACAAGTTCCCTTCCTCCTATTATCTAGAACTACAATTATATTTATGCAAACCTGTTCTGCTAAATTTATACAATTTTATTCTGCTATATTTATACAATTTTATTCTGCTATATAACAGAAACTTGAATCACCTAAAGCTTCAAATTCGAAAACCTGTTCATCCTCAATCTTCCTTAAACAAAAACCCATTTACTCAGAGACTAAGAATTTAGTTGAACATAACTAGTATTACTTCTGAATTTAGCTGACAATTTTACTCAAATTATCTGACAATCATAACCAAAACCCATTTACCCAGAGACTAAGAATTTTACTCAATTTTACTTCTGAACAAAACCCATTTAGCTGACAATTTTACTCAAATTATCTTCTGTATTACTTCTGAAAATAACTAGTAAAGTCATTTGACAAACCAATTCCAATTCCAATTCAATTCCAAGTCTCAATAGTCAACTAAATCCTATCCAATTTTAAGGCTGTTTGATTTTTAAGTCTCAATAGTCAGATTTTGCAGAATCCAAACCAAACCCTAAACCAAATGAGTTAACGCAAATCAAATGTTTGTATCAAAACCAAACCCTAAACCAAAAGTGAACAAAACAAAGGTTAAAGGTACACTTACATTGAGAATGGATTCAAGAAGAGAGTGAGACGGCGACAGTGAGAGTGAGGGAAACGGTGAGGCGTGAGAGTGAGTGAGGTGAGGGAAACGGTGACCTTGACGGCCATGACGGAGTACGTGACAGGTTCAAGAGGGTTCAGAGTGGGTGACGAGTTCGGGGGCTAGGGTTCAGATTGGGAGACGGTGATGCGCAAGAGTGAGTAGGGGGCTGGTGATGAAGTGAGATGAAGGGTGAGAGACAGTGATGAAGTGAGAGTGCCTGACGGTGATGAAGGTGGGAGACGGTGATGAAGGTGGGAGACAGTGATGAAGGACCGTGAGGATGAGAGGAAGGGTTAATGAAAGTGAGAGGGTTGAGGGCTTGTATACATCTGATGAAATTTTGAGGAAACAATATTAATTTTTCAAATAATATTAAAAATTTTAATTTTAAAAAATCCTAAACGTAGCGTCGGCACCGCCGACGCTAATTATTAAAATAATAAATAAAAAAGTAAAAAATAGATTAGCGTCTGCCTTATTTTATTTAGCGTCGGCTTAGCCGACGCTAACTATTGGCAAAGTAAAAAAAAAAATTGACAGGTTAGCGTCGGTGTGACCGACGCTATCCCGACGCTAACTAGCGTCGGAGTCGAGGGCCGACGCTAAATATGGCAGCTAAAATGAGATTTTCTAGTAGTGATTGGTAAAAACCCTAAATGGATTAGAATAAGCCTAGGGAGGACGAAAATGATCTAAATGTTCAACCAATGACACAAAATCACTTATTGGATGCACAAGATTGGTTAAAAACCCTTATTGGATTAGAATACGCCTAGGGAGAACAAAAATGACCTTAATGTTCAACCAATGACACAAAATCACTTATTGGACGCACAAGATTGGTTAAAAACCCTAATTGGATTACAATAAGCCTTGGGAGGACGAAAATGACCTAAATGTTCAACCAATGACACAAAATCACTTATTAGATGAAAAAGATTAGTTAAAAACCCTAATTGGACTAGAATAAGCATATGGAGGATGAAAAATGACCTAAATGTTCAACCAATGACACAAACGAATTTATTGGATGCACAAGATTGGTTAAAAACCCTATTTGGATTAGAACAAGCCTATGGAGTACGAAAATGATCTAAATGTTCAACCAATGACACAAAATCACTTATTGGACGCACAAGATTGGCTAAAAACCCTAATTGGATTAGAATAAGCATAGGGAGGACGAAAATAACCTAAATGTTCAACCAATGACATAAAATCACCTATTGGACGCACTAGATTGGTGAAAAATCCTAATTGGATTAGAATAACCCTTGGGAGGACGAAAATGATCTAAATGTTCAACCAATGACACAAAATCACTTATTGGATGCACAAGATTGGTTAAAAACCCGTATTGGATTAGAATAAGCCTAGGGAGAACAAAAATGACCTTAATGTTCAACCAATGACACAAAGTCACTGATTGGATGCACAAGACTTCTTAAAAACCCTAATTGGATTAGACTAAGCCTAGGGAGGACGAAAATGACCTAAATGTTCAACCAATGACACAAAATCACTTATTGGATCTAGAAGAATTGGTAAAAACCCTAAATGGATTAGAATAAGCCTAGGGAGGACGAAAATGATCTAAATGTTCAACTAATGACACAAAATCACTTATTGGATGCACAAGATTGGTTAAAAACCCTTATTGGATTAGAATACGCCTAGATAGGACGAAAATGACATAAATGTTCAACCAATGACACAAAATCACTTATAAGATGCAAAAGACTAGTTAAAAACCCTAATTGGACTAGAATAAGCCCATGGAGGACAAAAAATGACCTAAATATTCAACCAATGACACAAACGCACTTATTGGATGCACAAGATTGGTTAAAAACCCTAATTAGAGTAGAAAAAGCCTAGGGAGGAGGAAAATGACCTAAAAGTAAAAGATTGGTTAGGGAGGACGAAAATGACCTAAATGTTCAACCAATGACCCAAACACACTTATTGGATGCACAAGGTTTGTTAAAAACCCTAATTGGATTAGAATAAGCCTAGGGAGGACGAAAATAATCTAAATGTTCAACCAAGGACACAAAATCACTTAATGGATGCACAAGATTGGTTAAAAACCCATATTGGATTTGAATAAGCCTAGAGAGAATGAAAATGCGCTAAATGTTGAACCAATGACACAAACGCACTTATTGGATGCACAAGATTGGTTAAAAATCCTAATTGGATTAAAATAAGCCTAGGGAGGACAAAAATGACCTAAATGTTCAACCAATGACACAAACGCACTTATTAGATGCACAAGATTGGTTAAAAACCCTAATTTGATTACAATAAGCCTTGGGAGGATGAAAATGACCTAAATGTTCAACCAATGACACAAAATCACTTATTGGATGCACAAGACTACTTAAAAACCCTAATTGGATTACACTAAGCCTAGGGAGGACGAAAATGACCTAAATGTTCAACCAATGACACAAAATCACTTATTGGATCTACAAGAATTGGTAAAAACCCTAAATGGATTAGAATAAGCCTAGGGAGGACGAAAATGATCTAAATGTTCAACCAATGACACAAAATCACTTATTGGATGCACAAGATTGGTTAAAAACCCTTATTGGATTACAATAAGCCTTGGGAGGACGAAAATGACCTAAATGTTCAACCAATGACACAAAATCACTTATTAGATGAAAAAGATTAGTTAAAAACCCTAATTGGACTAGAATAAGCCTATCGAGGATGAAAAATGACCTAAATGTTCAACCAATGACACAAACGAATTTATTGGATGCACAAGATTGGTTAAAAACCCTATTTGGATTAGAATAAGCCTATGGAGTACGAAAATGATCTAAATGTTCAACCAATGACACAAAATCACTTATTGGATGCACAAGATTGGCTAAAAACCCTAATTGGATTAGAATAAGCATAGGGAGGACGAAAATAACCTAAATGTTCAACCAATGACATAAAATCACCTATTGGACGCACTAGATTGGTGAAAAATCCTAATTGGATTAGAATAACCCTTGGGAGGACGAAAATGATCTAAATGTTCAACCAATGACACAAAATCACTTATTGGATGCACAAGATTGGTTAAAAACCCGTATTGGATTAGAATAAGCCTAGGGAGAACAAAAATGACCTTAATGTTCAACCAATGACACAAAGTCACTGATTGGATGCACAAGACTGCTTAAAAACCCTAATTGGATTAGACTAAGCCTAGGGAGGACGAAAATGACCTAAATGTTCAACCAATGACACAAAATCACTTATTGGATCTAGAAGAATTGGTAAAAACCCTAAATGGATTAGAATAAGCCTAGGGAGGACGAAAATGATCTAAATGTACAACTAATGACACAAAATCACTTATTGGATGCACAAGATTGGTTAAAAACCCTTATTGGATTAGAATACGCCTAGATAGGACGAAAATGACATAAATGTTCAACCAATGACACAAAATCACTTATAAGATGCAAAAGACTAGTTAAAAACCCTAATTGGACTAGAATAAGCCCATGGAGGACAAAAAATGACCTAAATATTCAACCAATGACACAAACGCACTTATTGGATGCACAAGATTGGTTAAAAACCCTAATTAGAGTAGAAAAAGCCTAGGGAGGAGGAAAATGACCTAAAAGTAAAAGATTGGTTGGGGAGGACGAAAATGACCTAAATGTTCAACCAATGACCCAAACACACTTATTGGATGCACAAGGTTTGTTAAAAACCCTAATTGGATTAGAATAAGCCTAGGGAGGACGAAAATAATCTAAATGTTCAACCAAGGACACAAAATCACTTAATGGATGCACAAGATTGGTTAAAAACCCATATTGGATTTGAATAAGCCTAGAGAGAATGAAAATGCGCTAAATGTTGAACCAATGACACAAACGCACTTATTGGATGCAGAAGATTGGTTAAAAATCCTAATTGGATTAAAATAAGCCTAGGGAGGACAAAAATGACCTAAATGTTCAACCAATGACACAAACGCACTTATTAGATGCACAAGATTGGTTAAAAACCCTAATTTGATTACAATAAGCCTTGGGAGGATGAAAATGACCTAAATGTTCAACCAATGACACAAAATCACTTATTGGATGCACAAGACTACTTAAAAACCCTAATTGGATTACACTAAGCCTAGGGAGGACGAAAATGACCTAAATGTTCAACCAATGACACAAAATCACTTATTGGATCTACAAGAATTGGTAAAAACCCTAAATGGATTAGAATAAGCCTAGGGAGGACGAAAATGATCTAAATGTTCAACCAATGACACAAAATCACTTATTGGATGCACAAGATTGGTTAAAAACCCTTATTGGATTACAATAAGCCTTGGGAGGACGAAAATGACCTAAATGTTCAACCAATGACACAAAATCACTTATTAGATGAAAAAGATTAGTTAAAAACCCTAATTGGACTAGAATAAGCCTATGGAGGATGAAAAATGACCTAAATGTTCAACCAATGACACAAACGAATTTATTGGATGCACAAGATTGGTTAAAAACCCTATTTGGATTAGAATAAGCCTATGGAGTACGAAAATGATCTAAATGTTCAACCAATGACACAAAATCACTTATTGGATGCACAAGATTGGCTAAAAACCCTAATTGGATTAGAATAAGCATAGGGAGGACGAAAATAACCTAAATGTTCAACCAATGACATAAAATCACCTATTGGACGCACTAGATTGGTGAAAAATCCTAATTGGATTAGAATAACCCTTGGGAGGACGAAAATGATCTAAATGTTCAACCAATGACACAAAATCACTTATTGGATGCACAAGATTGGTTAAAAACCCTTATTGGATTAGAAAAAGCCTAGGGAGAACAAAAATGACCTTAATGTTCAACCAATGACACAAAATCACTTATTGGATGCACAAGACTGCTTAAAAACCCTAATTGGATTACACTAAGCCTAGGGAGGACGAAAATGAGCTAAATGTTCAACCAATGACACAAAATCACTTATTGGATCTAGAAGAATTGGTAAAAACCATAAATGGATTAGAATAAGCCTAGGGAGGACGAAAATGATCTAAATGTTCAACCAATGACACAAAATCACTTATTGGATGCACAAGATTGGTTAAAAACCCTTATTGGATTAGAATACGCCTAGATAGGACGAAAATAACATAAATGTTCAACCAATGACACAAAATCACTTATTGGATGCACAAGATTGGCTAAAAACCCTAATTGGATTAGAATAAGCATAGGGAGGACGAAAATAACCTAAATGTTCAATCAATGACATAAAATCACCTATTGGACGCACTAGATTGTTGAAAAATCCTAATTGGATTAGAATAACCCTAGGGAGGACGAAAATGATCTAAATGTATAACCATTGACACAAAATCACTTATTGGATGCACAAGATTGGTTAAAAACCCTTATTGGATTAGAATAAACCTAGGGAGAACAAAAATGACCTTAATGTTCAACCAATGACACAAAATCACTTATTGGATGCACAAGACTGCTTAAAAACCCTAATTGGATTACACTAAGCCTAGGGAGGACGAAAATGACCTAAATGTTCAACCAATGACACAAAATCACTTATTGGATCTAGAAGAATTGGTAAAAACCCTAAATGGATTAGAATAAGCCTAGGGAGGACGAAAATGATCTAAATGTTCAACCAATGACACAAAATCACTTATTGGATGCACAAGATTGGTTAAAAACCCTTATTGGATTAGAATACGCCTAGGGAGAACAAAAATGACCTTAATGTTCAACCAATGACACAAAATCACTTATTGGACGCACAAGATTGGTTAAAAACCCTAATTGGATTACAATAAGCCTTGGGAGGACGAAAATAACCTAAATGTTCAACCAATGACACAAAATCACTTATTAGATGAAAAAGATTAGTTAAAACCCTAATTGGACTAGAATAAGCCTATGGAGGATGAAAAATGACCTAAATGTTCAACCAATGACACAAACGAATTTATTGGATGCACAAGAGTTGTTAAAAACCCTATTTGGATTAGAATAAGCCTATGGAGTACGAAAATGATCTAAATGTTCAACCAATGACACAAAATCACTTATTGGATGCACAAGATTGGCTAAAAACCCTAATTGGATTAGAATAAGCATAGGGAGGACGAAAATAACCTAAATGTTCAACCAATGACATAAAATCACCTATTGGACGCACTAGATTGGTGAAAAATCCTAATTGGATTAGAATAACCCTTGGGAGGACGAAAATGATCTAAATGTTCAACCAATGACACAAAATCACTTATTGGATGCACAAGATTCGTTAAAAACCCTTATTGGATTAGAAAAAGCCTAGGGAGAACAAAAATGACCTTAATGTTCAACCAATGACACAAAATCACTTATTGGATGCACAAGACTGCTTAAAAACCCTAATTGGATTAGACTAAGCCTAGGGAGGACGAAAATGACCTAAATGTTCAACCAATGACACAAAATCACTTATTGGATCTAGAAGAATTGGTAAAACCCTAAATGGATTAGAATAAGCCTAGGGAGGACGAAAATGATCTAAATGTTCAACCAATGACACAAAATCACTTATTGGATGCACAAGATTGGTTAAAAACCCTTATTGGATTAGAATACGCCTAGATAGGACGAAAATGACATAAATGTTCAACCAATGACACAAAATCACTTATAAGATGCAAAAGACTAGTTAAAAACCCTAATTGGACTAGAATAAGCCCATGGAGGACAAAAAATGACCTAAATATTCAACCAATGACACAAACGCACTTATTGGATGCACAAGATTGGTTAAAAACCCTAATTAGAGTAGAAAAAGCCTAGGGAGGAGGAAAATGACCTAAAAGTAAAAGATTGGTTGGGGAGGACGAAAATGACCTAAATGTTCAACCAATGACCCAAACACACTTATTGGATGCACAAGGTTTGTTAAAAACCCTAATTGGATTAGAATAAGCCTAGGGAGGACGAAAATAATCTAAATGTTCAACCAAGGACACAAAATCACTTAATGGATGCACAAGATTGGTTAAAAACCCATATTGGATTTGAATAAGCCTAGAGAGAATGAAAATGCGCTAAATGTTGAACCAATGACACAAACGCACTTATTGGATGCACAAGATTGGTTAAAAATCCTAATTGGATTAAAATAAGCCTAGGGAGGACAAAAATGACCTAAATGTTCAACCAATGACACAAACGCACTTATTAGATGCACAAGATTGGTTAAAAACCCTAATTTGATTACAATAAGCCTTGGGAGGATGAAAATGACCTAAATGTTCAACCAATGACACAAAATCACTTATTGGATGCACAAGACTACTTAAAAACCCTAATTGGATTACACTAAGCCTAGGGAGGACGAAAATGACCTAAATGTTCAACCAATGACACAAAATCACTTATTGGATCTACAAGAATTGGTAAAAACCCTAAATGGATTAGAATAAGCCTAGGGAGGACGAAAATGATCTAAATGTTCAACCAATGACACAAAATCACTTATTGGATGCACAAGATTGGTTAAAAACCCTTATTGGATTACAATAAGCCTTGGGAGGACGAAAATGACCTAAATGTTCAACCAATGACACAAAATCACTTATTAGATGAAAAAGATTAGTTAAAAACCCTAATTGGACTAGAATAAGCCTATGGAGGATGAAAAATGACCTAAATGTTCAACCAATGACACAAACGAATTTATTGGATGCACAAGATTGGTTAAAAACCCTATTTGGATTAGAATAAGCCTATGGAGTACGAAAATGATCTAAATGTTCAACCAATGACACAAAATCACTTATTGGATGCACAAGATTGGCTAAAAACCCTAATTGGATTAGAATAAGCATAGGGAGGACGAAAATAACCTAAATGTTCAACCAATGACATAAAATCACCTATTGGACGCACTAGATTGGTGAAAAATCCTAATTGGATTAGAATAACCCTTGGGAGGACGAAAATGATCTAAATGTTCAACCAATGACACAAAATCACTTATTGGATGCACAAGATTGGTTAAAAACCCGTATTGGATTAGAATAAGCCTAGGGAGAACAAAAATGACCTTAATGTTCAACCAATGACACAAAGTCACTGATTGGATGCACAAGACTGCTTAAAAACCCTAATTGGATTAGACTAAGCCTAGGGAGGACGAAAATGACCTAAATGTTCAACCAATGACACAAAATCACTTATTGGATCTAGAAGAATTGGTAAAAACCCTAAATGGATTAGAATAAGCCTAGGGAGGACGAAAATGATCTAAATGTACAACTAATGACACAAAATCACTTATTGGATGCACAAGATTGGTTAAAAACCCTTATTGGATTAGAATACGCCTAGATAGGACGAAAATGACATAAATGTTCAACCAATGACACAAAATCACTTATAAGATGCAAAAGACTAGTTAAAAACCCTAATTGGACTAGAATAAGCCCATGGAGGACAAAAAATGACCTAAATATTCAACCAATGACACAAACGCACTTATTGGATGCACAAGATTGGTTAAAAACCCTAATTAGAGTAGAAAAAGCCTAGGGAGGAGGAAAATGACCTAAAAGTAAAAGATTGGTTGGGGAGGACGAAAATGACCTAAATGTTCAACCAATGACCCAAACACACTTATTGGATGCACAAGGTTTGTTAAAAACCCTAATTGGATTAGAATAAGCCTAGGGAGGACGAAAATAATCTAAATGTTCAACCAAGGACACAAAATCACTTAATGGATGCACAAGATTGGTTAAAAACCCATATTGGATTTGAATAAGCCTAGAGAGAATGAAAATGCGCTAAATGTTGAACCAATGACACAAACGCACTAATTGGATGCACAAGATTGGTTAAAAACCCTAATTGGATTAAAATAAGCCTAGAGAGGACAAAAATGACCTAAATGTTCAACCAATGACACAAACGCACTTATTAGATGCACAACATTGGTTAAAAACCCAAATTTGATTACAATAAGCCTTGGGAGGATGAAAATGACCTAAATGTTCAACCAATGACACAAAATCACTTATTAGATGAAAAAGATTAGTTAAAAACCCTAATTGGACTAGAATAAGCCTATGGAGGATGAAAAATGACCTAAATGTTCAACCAATGACATAAACGCACTTATTGGATGCACAAGATTGGTTAAAAACTCTATTTGGATTAGAATAAGCCTATGGAGTACGAAAATGATCTAAATGTTCAACCAATGACACAAAATAACTTATTGGATGCACAAGATTGGCTAAAAACCCTAATTGGATTAGAATAAGCATAGGGAGGACGAAAATAACCTAAATGTTCAACCAATGAAATAAAATCACTTATTGGACGCAGTAGATTGGTGAAAAATCCTAATTCGATTAGAATAACCCTAGGGAGGACCAAAATGATCTAAATGTTCAACCAATGACACAAAATCACTTATTGGATGCACAAGATTGGTTAAAAACCCTTATTGGATTAGAATAAGCCTAGGGAGAACAAAAATGACCTTAATGTTCAACCAATGACACAAAATCACTTATTGGATGCACAAGACTGCTTAAAAACCCTAATTGGATTAGACTAAGCCTAGGGAGGACGAAAATGACCTAAATGTTCAACCAATGACACAAAATCACTTATTGGATCTAGAAGAATTGGGAAAAACCCTAAATGGATTAGAATAAGCCTAGGGAGGACGAAAATGATCTAAATGTTCAAGCAATGACACAAAATCACTTATTGGATGCACAAGATTGGTTAAAAACCCTTATTGGATTAGAATAAGCCTAGGGAGAACAAAAATGACCTTAATGTTCAACCAATGACACAAAATCACTTATTAGATGCAAAAGATTAGTTAAAAACCTTAATTGGACAAGAATAAGCGCCTGGAGGACAAAAAATGACCTAAATATTCAACCAATGACACAAACGCACTTATTGGATGCACAAGATTGGTGAAAAACCCTAATTAGAGTAGAATAATCCTAGGGAGGAGGAAAATGACCTAAAAGTAAAAGATTGGTTAGGGAGGACGAAAATGATCTAAATGTTCAACCAATGACCCAAACACACTTATTGGATGCACAAGATTGGTTAAAAACCCTAATTGGATTAGAATAAGCCTAGGGAGGACAAAAATAATTTAAATGTTCAACAAAGGACACAAAATCACTTATTGGATGCACAAGATTGGTTAAAAACCCATATTGGATTTGAATAAGCCTAGAGAGAATGAAAATGTGCTAAAAGTTGAACCAATAACACAAACGCACTTATTGGATGCACAAGATTGGTTAAAAACCCTAATTGGATTAGAATAAGCCTAGGGAGAACAAAAATGACCTTAATGTTCAACCAATGACACAAAATCACTTATTGGAAGCACAAGACTGCTTAAAAACCCTAATTGGATTAGACTAAGCCTAGGGAGGACGAAAATGACCTAAATGTTCAACCAATGACACAAAATCACTTATTGGATCTAGAAGAATTGGTAAAAACCCTAAATGGATTAGAATAAGCCTAGGGAGGACGAAAATGATCTAAATGTTCAACCAATGACACAAAATCACTTATTGGATGCACAAGATTGGTTAAAAACCCTTTTTGGATTAGAATAAGCCTAGGGAGGACGAAAATAATCTAAATGTTCAACCAAGGACACAAAATCACTTATTGGATGCACAAGATTGGTTAAAAACCCATATTGGATTTGAATAAGCCTAGAGAGAATGAAAATGTGCTAAATGTTGAACCAATAACACAAACACACTTATTGGATGCACAAGATTGGTTAAAAACCCTAATTGGATTAAAATAAGCCTAGGGAGGACAAAAATGACCTAAATGTTCAACCAATGACAAAAACGCACTTATTTGATGCACAAGATTGGTTAAAAAACCTGATTGGACTATAATAAGCCTATGGAAGATAAAAAATGACCTAAATGTTCAACCAATGACACAAACGCACTTATTGGATGCACAATATTGGTTAAAAACCCTATTTGGATTAGAATAAGCCTATGGAGTACGAAAATGATCTAAATGTTCAACCAATGACACAAAATCACTTATTGGATGAAAAAGATTAGTTAAAAACCCTAATTGGACTAGAATAAGCCTATGGAGGATGAAAAATGACCTAAATGTTCAACCAATGACACAAACGCACTTATTGGATGCACAAGATTGGTTAAAAACCCTATTTGGATTAGAATAAGCCTATGGAGTACGAAAATGATCTAAATGTTCAACCAATGACACAAAATCACTTATTGGATGCACAACATTGGTTAAAAACCCTAATTGGATTAGAATAAGCATAGGGAGGACGAAAATAACCTAAATGTTCAACCAATGACACAAATTCACTAATTGGACGCATTAGATTGGTTAAAAATCCTAATTTGATTAGAATAAGCCTAGGGAGGACGAAAATGACCTAAATGTTCAACCAATGACACACAATTACTTATTATATGCACAAGATTGGTAAAAAAAACCCTAATTGGAATAGAATAAGGCTAAGGAGGATGAAAATGAGCTAAATGTTCTACCAATGACACAAAATCACTTATTGGATGCACAAGATTGGTTAAAAACCCTAATTGGATTAAAATAAGCCTAGGAAGGGGGGAAATGAGCTAAATGTTCAACCAATGACACAAAATCACTTATTGGATGCACAAGATAAGTAAAAAAAACCCTAATTGGATTAGAATAAGACTAGGCTTGACGAAAATGACCTAAATGTTTAACGAATGACACAAAATCACTTATTGGATGCACAAGATTGGTTAAAAACGCTAATTGGATTACAATAAGCCTAGATAGGACGAAAATGACCTAAATGTTCAACCAATGACACAAAATCACTTATTAAATGAAAAAGATTAGTTAAAAACCCTAATTGGACTAGAAAAAGCCTATGGAGGATGAAAAATGACCTAAATGTTAAGCCAATGACACAAACACACTTATTGGATGCACAAGATTGGTTAAAAACCTTATTTGGATTAGAATAAGCCTATGGAGTACAAAAATGACCTAAATGTTCAACCAATGACACAAAATCACTTATTGGATTCACAAGATTGGTTAAAAACCCTAATTGGATTAGATTAAGCATAGGGAGGACGAAAATAACCTAAATGTTCATCCAATGACAAAAATTCGCTAATTGGACGCATTAGATTGGTTAAAATCCTAATTTGATTAGAATAAGCCTAGGGAGGACGAAAATGACCTAAATTTTCAACCAATGACACACAATTACTTATTATATGCACAGGATTGGTTAAAAACCCTAATTGGATTAGAATAAGGCTAAGGAGGATGAAAATGAGCTAAATGTTCTACCAATGACACAAAATCACTTATTGGATGCACAAGATTGGTTAGAAACCCAAATTGGATTAAAATAAGCTTAGGAAGGGGGGAAATGAGCTAAATGTTCAACCAATGACCCAAAATCACTTATTAGATGCAAAAGATTGGTTAAAAACCCTAATTGGATTAGAAAAAGCCTATGGAGGACGAAAATGACGTAAATATTCAACCAATGACCCAAATGCACTTATTGGATGCACAAGATTGGTTAAAAACCCTAATTGAATTTGAATAAGCCTAGGGAGGACGAAAATGACCTTAATGTTCAACCAATGACACAAAATCACTTATTGGATCCACAAGACTGGTTAAAAACCCTAATTGGAATAGAATAAGCCTAGGGAGGAGGAAAATGACCGAAAAGTAAATCCAATGCCACACACACACTTATTGGATGCACAAGAGTGGTTAAAAACCCTAATTGGATTAGAATAAGCTTAGGGAGGAGGAAAGTGACCTAAAAGTAAATCCAATGCCACAAACGCACTTAGTGGATGCACAACATTAGTTAAAAACCCTCATTTGATTAGAATAAGCCTATGGAGGACGAAAATGACCTTAATGTTCAACCAATGACACAAAATCACTTATTGGATGCACAAGATTGGTTAAAAACCCTAATTGGATTAAAATAAGCTTAGGAAGGGGGAAATGAGCTAAAAGTAAATCCAATGACACAAACGCACTTATTGGATGCACAAGATTGGTTAAACCCTAATTGGATTAAAATAAGCCTAGGGAGGACGAAAATGACATAAATGTTCAACCAATGATACAAACGCACTTATTGGATGCGCAAGATTGGTTAAAAACCCTAATTGGATTAGAATAAGCCTAGGGATGACGAAAATGATCTAAATGTTCAACCAAGGACACAAAATCACTTATTGGATGCATAAGATTGATTAAAAACCCTTATTGGATTAGAAATAGCCTAAGGAAGACGAAAATGACGTAAATGTTCAACAAATGACACAAAATCAGTTATTGGATGGACAAGATTGGTAAAAAATCCTAATTGGGTAAGAATAAGCCTAGGATGGACGAAAATGACCTAAATGTTCAACCAATGTCACAAACGTACTTATTGGATGCACAAGATTGGTTAAAAACCCTAATTGGATGAGAATAAGCCTAGGGAGGACGAAAATGACCTAAATTTTCAACCAATGACACAAATGTACTTATTGGATGCACAAGATTGGTTAAAAACCCTAATTGGATGAGAATAAACCTAGGGAGGACGAAAATGACATAAATGTTCAACAAATTACACAAAATCACTTATTGGATGCAGAAGATTGGTTAAAAACCCTAATTGGATGAGAATAAGCCTAAGAAAGACGAAAATGGTCTAAATGTTCAACCAATAACACAAAATCACTTATTGGATGCACAAGATTGGTAAAAAACCCTAATTGGATGAGAATAAGCCTAGGGAGGACGTAAATGACCTAAT
This sequence comes from Cicer chorassanicum, assembly GCA_037974735.1. Lineage (NCBI taxonomy): Eukaryota > Viridiplantae > Streptophyta > Magnoliopsida > Fabales > Fabaceae > Cicer > Cicer chorassanicum. The sequence continues at coordinate 30,354,367 of JBBPBP010000003.1, forward strand.
TGGATTAGAATAAGCCTAGGGAGGATGAAAATGACCTAAATGTTCTACCAATGACAGAAAATCACTTATAAGATGCACAAGACTAATTAGAAACCCTAATTGGATTAGAATAAGCCTAAGAAGGGGGGAAATGACCTAAATGTTCAACTAATGACACAAAATCACTTATTGAATGCACAAGATTGGTTAAAAACCCTTATTGGATTAGAATAAGGCTAAGGAGGATGAAAATGTCCTAAATGTTCTACCAATGACACAAAGTCACTTACTAGATGCACAAGATTAACTAAAAACCCTAATTGGATTAGAACAAGCCTAGGAAGGGGGGAAATGACCTAAATATTCAACCAATGACACAAAATCACTTATAAGATGCAAAAGATTGGTAAAAAATCCTAATTGGGTTAGAATAAGCCTAGGATGGACGAAAATGACCTAAATGTTCAACCAATGACACTAACGTACTTATTGGATGCACAAGATTGGTTAAAACCCTAATTGGATGAGAATAAGCCTAGGGAGGATGAAAATGACCTAAATTTTCAACCAATGACACAAATGTACTTATTGGATGCACAAGATTGGTTAAAAACCCTAATTGGATGAGAATAAGCCTAGGGAGGACGAAAATGGCCTAAATGTTCAACAAATGACACAAAATCACTTATTGGATGCAGAAGATTGGTTAAAAACCCTAATTGGATGAGAATAAGCCTAAGAAAGACGAAAATGACCTAAATGTTCAACCAATGACACAAAATCACTTATTAGATGCACAAGATAGGTAAGAAACCCTAATTGGATGAGAATAAGCCTAGGGAGGACGTAAATGACCTAATTGGATTAGAATAAGCCTAGGGAGGATGAAAATGACCTAAATGTTCTACTAATGACAGAAAATAACTTATTAGATGCACAAGATTAATTAAAAACCCTAATTGGATTAGAATAAGCCTAAGAAGGGGGGAAATGACCTAAATGTTCAACCAATGACACAAAATCACTTATTGAATGCACAAGATTGGTTAAAAACCCTTATTGGATTAGAATAAGGCTAGGGAGGATGAAAATGTCCTAAATGTTCTACCAATGACACAAATACACTTACTAGATGCACAAGATTAATTAGAAACCCTAATTGGATTAGAACAAGCCTAGGAAGGGGGGAAATGACCTAAATGTTCAACCAATCACACAAAATCACTTATAAGATGCTCAAGATTGGTTAAAAACCCTATTTGTATTAGAATGAGCCTAGGGATGACGAAAATGACCTAAATGTTCAACAAAATACACCAAATCACTTATTGGATGCACAAGATTGGATAGAAACCCTTATTGGATTAGAATAAGCTTAAGGAGAACGAAAACGATCTAAATGTTCAATCAATGACACAAAATCACTTATTGGATGCACAAGATTGGTTAAAAACCCTAATTGGATTACAATAAGCCTAGCGAGGACGAAAATGACCTAAATGTTCAACCAATGACACAAAATCACTTATTAGATGCAAAAGATTAGTTAAAAACCCTAATTGGACTAGAATAAGCCTATGGAGGACGAAAAATGACGTTAATCTTCAACAAATGACACAAACATCACTTATTGGATGCACAAGATTGGTTAAAAACCCTAATTGGATTAGAATAAGCCTAGGGGGGAGGAAAATGACCTTAGTGTTCAACCAACGACACAAATGACCTATTGGATGCACAAGATTGGTTAAAAACCCTAATTGGATTAGTATAAGCTTAGGGAGGAGGAAAGTGACCTAAAAGTAAATCCAATGCCACAAACACACTTATTGGATGCACAAGATTGGTTAAAAATCCTAATTGGATTAGAATAAGCTTAGGAAGCGGGGAAATTAGCTAAATGTTCAACCAATGATCCAAAATCACTTATTAGATGCAAAAGACTGGTTAAAAACCCTAATTGGATTAGAATAAGCCTATGGAGGATGAAAATGACCTAAATGTTCAACCAATGACCCAAACGCACTTATTGGATGCATAAGATTGGTTAAAAACCCTAATTGGATTAGAATAAGCCTAGGGAGGACGAAAATGATCTAAATGTTCAGCCAATGACAAAAAATCACTTATTGGATGCACAAGATTGGTTAAAAACCCTAATTAGATTAGAATAAGCTTAGGGAGGACGAAAATAACCTAAATGTTCAACCAACGACACAAAATCACTTATTAGATGCACAAGATTTGTAAAAAAACCCTAATTGGATTAGAATAAGCTTAGGGAGGACGAAAATGACCTAAAAGTTCAACCAATGATACAAATTCACTTATTGGATGCACAAGATTGGTTAAAAACCCTAATTGGATTACAATAAGCCTAAGGAGGATTACAATAAACCCTAATTGGATTACAATAAGCCCAAATTCACTTTTGGATGCACAAGATTGGACAAAAATGATGTAAATGTTCAACCTATCACACAAAATCACTTATTAGATGCAAAAGATTAGTTAAAAACCCTAATTGGACAAGAATAAGCCGATGGAGGACGAAAAATGACCTAAATGTTCAACCAATTATACAAACGCACTTATTGGATGCATAAGATTGGTTAAAAACCCTAATTGGATTAGAATAAGCCTGGGGAGGAGGAAAATGACCTAAAAGTAAAAGATTGGTTAGGGAGGACGAAAATGACCGAAATGTTCAACCAATGAACCAAACGCACTTATTGGATGCAAAAGATTGGTTAAAAACCCTAATTGGATTAGAATAAGCCTAGGGAGGACGAAAATGATCTAAATGTTCAACCAATGACACAAAATCACTTATTGGATGCATAAGATTAGTTAAAAACCCTTATTGGATTAGAATACGCCTAGGGAGAACGAAAATGCGCTAAATGTTGAACCAATGACACAAACGCACTTAATGGATGCACTAGATTGGTTAAAAACCCTAATTGGATTAAAATAAGCCTAGGGAGGACGAAAATGACCTAAATATTCAACCAAAGACACAAACTCACTTATTGGATGCAAAAGATTGGTTGAAAACCCTAATTGGATTAGAAATATCCTAAGGAAGAGGAAAATGACGTAAATGTTCAATAAATGACACAAAATCACTTATTGGATGCACAAGATTTATAAAAAAAACCCATATTGGATTAGAATAAGCTTAGGGAGGACGAAAATGACCTAAAAGTTCAACCAATGATACAAATTCACTTATTGGATGCACAAGATTGGTTAAAAACCCTAATTGGATTAAAATAAGCCTAAGGAGGACAAAAATGACGTAAATGTTAGACCTATCACACAAAATCACTTATTAGATGCAAAAGATTAGTTAAAAACCCTAATTGGACAAGAATAAGCCTATAGAGGACGAAAATTGACCTAAATGTTCAACCAATGATACAAACGCACTTATTGGATGCATACGATTGGTTAAAAATCCTAATTGGATTAGAATAAGCCTGGGGAGGAGGAAAATGACCTAAAAGTAAAAGATTGGTTAGGGAGGACAAAAATGACCGAAATGTTCAACCAATGCACCAAACGCACTTATTGGATGCACAAGATTGGTTAAAAACCGTAATTGGATTAGAATAAGGCTAGGTTGGACGAAAATGATATAAATGTTCAACCAAGGACACAAAATCACTTATTGGATGCACAAGATTAGTTAAAAACCCTTATTGCATTAGAATAAGCCTAGGGAGAACGAAAATGCGCTAAATGTTGAACCAATGACGCAAACACACTTATTGGATGCACTAAATTGGTTAAAAACCCTAATTGGATTAAAATAAGCCTAGGGAGGACGAAAATGACCTAAATATTCAACCAATGACACAAACGCACTTACTAGATGGACAAGATTAGTTAAAAACCTAATTGGATTAGAAATAGCCTAAAGAAGACGAAAATGACGTAAATGTTCAACAAATGACACAATCACATATTAGATGCACAAGATTGGTAAAAAACCCTAATTAGATTAGAATAAGCCTAGGATGGACGAAAATGACGTAAATGTTCAACCTATGCCACAAAATCACTTATTGGATGCACAAGATTGGTTAAAAACCCAAATTGGATTACAATAAGCCTAGGGAGGACAAAAATGACCGAAATGTTCAACCAACGACACAAAATCACTTATTAGACGAAAAAGATTAGTTAAAAACCCTAATTGGACTAGAATAAGCCTATGGAGGATGAAAAATGACCTAAATGTTCAACCAATGACACAAACGCACTTATTGGATGCACAAGATTGGTTATAAACCCTATTTGAATTAGAATAAGCCTAGGGAGGACGAAAATGATCTAAATGTTCAACCAATGACACAAAATCACTTATTGGATGCACAAGATTGGCTAAAAACCCTAATTGGAATAGAATAAGCATAGGGAGGACGAAAATAACCTAAATGTTTAACCAATGACATAAAATCACTTATTGGACGCACTAGATTGGTTAAAAATCCTAATTGGATTAGAATAACCCTAGGGAGGACGAAAATGATCTAAATGTTCAACCAATGACACAAAATCACTTATTGGATGCACAAGATTGGGTAAAAACCCTTATTGGATTAGAATAAGCCTAGGGAGAACAAAAATGACCTTAATATTCAACCAATGACACAAAATCACTTATTGGATGCACAAGACTGCTAAAAAACCCTAATTGGATTAGACTAAGCCTAGGGAGGACGAAAATGACCTAAATGTTCAACCAATGAGACAAAATCACTTATTGGATCCAGAAGAATTGGTAAAAACCCTAAATGGATTAGAATAAGCCTAGGGAGGACAAAAATGATCTAAATGTTCAACCAATGACACAAAATCACTTATTGGATGCACAAGATTGGTTAAAAACCCTTATTGGATTAGAATAAGCCTAGGGAGAACAAAAATGACCTTAATGTTCAACCAATGACACAAAATCACTTATTGGATGCACAAGACTGGTTAAAAACCCTAATTTGATTAGAATAAGCCTAGGGAGGACTAAAATGACCTAAATGTTCAACCAATGACACACAATTACTTATTATATGCACAAGATTGGTAAAAAAACCCTAATTGGATTAGAATAAGGCTAAGGAGGATGAAAATGAGCTAAATGTTCTACCAATGACACAAAATCACTTATTGGATGCACAAGATTGGGTAAAAACCCTAATTGGATTAAAATAAGCTTAGGAAGGGGGGAAATGAGCTAAATGTTCAACCAATGACCCAAAATCACTTATTAGATGCAAAAGATTGGTTTAAAACCCTAATTGGATTAGAAAAAGCCTATGGAGGACGAAAATGACGTAAATATTCAACCAATGACCCAAATGCACTTATTGGATGCACAAGATTGGTTAAAACCCCTAATTGGATTTGAATAAGCCTAGGGAGGACGAGAATGATCTAAATGTTCAACCAATGACATAAAATCACTTATTGGATGCACAAGATTGGTTAAAAACCCTTCTTCGATTAGAATAAGCATAGGGAGAACAAAAATGACCTTAATATTCAACCAATGACACAAAATCACTTATTGGATGCACAAGACTGGTTAAAAACCCTAATTGGATTAGAATAAGCCTAGGGAGGAGGAAAATGACCTAAAAGTAAATCCAATGCCACACACACACTTATTGGATGCACAAGATTGGTTAAAAATCCTAATTGAATTAGAATAAGCCTAGGGAGGAGGAAAGTGACCTAAAAGTAAATCCAATGCCACAACATTAGTTAAAAACCCTCATTGGATTAGAATAAGCCTAGGGAGGACGAAAATGACCTTAATGTTCAACCAATGACACAAAATCACTTATTGGATGAACAAGATTTGTTAAAAACCCTAATTGGATTAAAATAAGCTTAGGAAGGGGGAAATGAGATAAAAGTAAATCCAATGACACAAACGCACTTATTGGATGCACAAGATTGGTTAAAAACCCCAATTGGATTAAAATAAGCCTAGGGAGGACAAAAATGACATAAATGTTCAACCAATGATACAAACGCACTTATTGGATGCACAAGATTGGTTAAAAACCCTAATTGGATTAGAATAAGCCTAGGGAGAACGAAAATGCGCTAAATGTTGAACCAATGACACAAACGCACTTATTGGATGCACAAGATTGGTTAAAAAACCTAATTGGATTAAAATAAGCCTAGGGAGGACGAAAATGACCTAAATGTTCAACCAATGACACAAACGCACTTATCCGATGCACAAGATTTGTTAAAAACTCTAATTGAATTAGAAATAGCCTAAGGAAGACGAAAATGATGTAAATGTTCAACAAATGACACAAAATCACTTATTGGATGCACAAGATTGGTAAAAAATCCTAATTGGGTTAGAATAAGCCTAGGATGGACGAAAATGACCTAAATGTTCAACCAATGACACAAAATCACTTATTGGATGCACAAAATTGGATAAAAACCCTAATTGGATGAGAATAAGCCCAGGGAGGAAGAAAATGACCTAAATGTTCAACCAATGACACAAAATCAGTTTTTGGATGTACGAGATTGGTTAAAAACCCTATTTGGATGAAAATAAGCCTAGGGAGGACGAAAATGACCTAATTGTTCAACCAAAGACACAAAATCACTTATTGGATGCCCAAGATTGGTTAAAAACCCTAATTGGATGAGAATAAGCTTAGGGAGGACGAAAATGACCTAACGTTCAACCAATGACACAAACGTCCTTATTGGATGCACAAGATTGGTTAAAAACCCTAATTGGATGAGAATAAGCCTAGGGAGGACGAAAATGACCTAAATTTTCAACCAATGACACAAAATCACTTATTGGATGAACAAGATTGGTTAAAAACCCTAATTGGATTAAAATAAGCTTAGGAAGGGGGAAATGAGCTAAAAGTAAATCCAATGACACAAACGCATTTATTGGATGCACAAGATTGGTTAAAAACCCCAATTGGATTAAAATAAGCCTAGGGAGGACAAAAATGACATAAATGTTCAACCAATGATACAAACGCACTTATTGGATGCACGTGATTGGTTAAAAACCCTTATTGGACTAGAATAAGCCTAGGGAGAACGAAAATGCGCTAAATGTTGAACCAATGACACAAACGCACTTATTGGATGCACAAGATTGGTTAAAAAACCTAATTGGATTAAAATAAGCCTAGGGAGGACGAAAATGACCTAAATGTTCAACCAATGACACAAACGCACTTATCCGATGCACAAGATTTGTTAAAAACCCTAATTGGATTAGAAATAGCCTAAGGAAGACGAAAATGACGTAAATGTTCAACAAATGACACAAAATCACTTATTGGATGCACAAGATTGGTTAAAAATCCTAATTGGGTTAGAATAAGCCTAGGATGGACGAAAATGACCTAAATGTTCAACCAACGACACAAAATCACTTATTAGATGCACAAGATTGGTTAAAAACCCTTATTCGATTAGAATAAGCATAGGGAGAACAAAAATGACCTTAATATTCAACCAATGACACAAAATCACTTATTGGATGCACAAGACTGGTTAAAAACCCTAATTGGATTAGAATAAGCCTAGGGAGGAGGAAAATGACCTAAAAGTAAATCCAATGCCACACACACACTTATTGGATGCACAAGATTGGTTAAAAATCCTAATTGGATTAGAATAAGCCTAGGGAGGAGGAAAGTGACCTAAAAGTAAATCCAATGCCACAACATTAGTTAAAAACCCTCATTGGATTAGAATAAGCTTAGGGAGGACGAAAATGACCTTAATGTTCAACCAATGACACAAAATCACTTATTGGATGAACAAGATTTGTTAAAAACCCTAATTGGATTAAAATAAGCTTAGGAAGGGGGAAATGAGATAAAAGTAAATCCAATGACACAAACGCACTTATTGGATGCACAAGATTGGTTAAAAACCCCAATTGGATTAAAATAAGCCTAGGGAGGACAAAAATGACATAAATGTTCAACCAATGATACAAACGCACTTATTGGATGCACAAGATTGGTTAAAAACCCTAATTGGATTAGAATAAGCCTAGGGATGACGAAAATGATCTAAATGTTCAACCAAGGACACAAAATCACTTATTGGATGCACAAGATTGGTTAAAAACCTTTATTGGACTAGAATAAGCCTAGGGAGAACGAAAATGCGCTAAATGTTGAACCAATGACACAAACGCACTTATTGGATGCACAAGATTGGTTAAAAAACCTAATTGGATTAAAATAAGCCTAGGGAGGACGAAAATGACCTAAATGTTCAACCAATGACACAAACGCACTTATCCGATGCACAAGATTTGTTAAAAACTCTAATTGGATTAGAAATAGCCTAAGGATGACGAAAATGATCTAAATGTTCAACCAATGACACACAATTACTTATTATATGCACAGGATTGGTTAAAAACCCTAATTGGATTTGAATAAGCCTAGGGAGGACGAGAATGAGCTAAATGTTCAACCAATGACATAAAATCACTTATTGGATGCACAAGATTGGTTAAAAACCCTTATTCGATTAGAATAAGCCTAGGGAGAACAAAAATGACCTTAATGTTCAACCAATGACACAAAATCACTTATTGGATGCACAAGACTGGTTAAAAACCCTAATTGGATTAGAATAAGCCTAGGGAGGAGGAAAATGACCGAAAAGTAAATCCAATGCCACACACACACTTATTGGATGCACAAGAGTGGTTAAAAACCCTAATTGGATTAGAATAAGCTTAGGGAGGAGGAAAGTGACCTAAAAGTAAATCCAATGCCACAAACGCACTTAGTGGATGCACAACATTAGTTAAAAACCCTCATTTGATTAGAATAAGTCTATGGAGGACGAAAATGACCTTAATGTTCAACCAATGACACAAAATCACTTATTGGATGCACAAGATTGGTTAAAAACCCTAATTGGATTAAAATAAGCTTAGGAAGGGGGAAATGAGCTAAAAGTAAATCCAATGACACAAACGCACTTATTGGATGCACAAGATTGGTTAAACCCTAATTGGATTAAAATAAGCCTAGGGAGGACGAAAATGACATAAATGTTCAACCAATGATACAAACGCACTTATTGGATGCACAAGATTGGTTAAAAACCCTAATTGGATTAGAATAAGCCTAGGGATGACGAAAATGATCTAAATGTTCAACCAAGGACACAAAATCACTTATTGGATGCATAAGATTGATTAAAAACCCTTATTGGATTAGAAATAGCCTAAGGAAGACGAAAATGTTCAACAAATGACACAAAATCAGTTATTGGATGGACAAGATTGGTAAAAAATCCTAATTGGGTAAGAATAAGCCTAGGATGGACGAAAATGACCTAAATGTTCAACCAATGTCACAAACGTACTTATTGGATGCACAAAATTGGTTAAAAACCCTAATTGGATGAGAATAAGCCTAGGGAGGACGAAAATGACCTAAATTTTCAACCAATAACACAAATGTACTTATTGGATGCACAAGATTGGTTAAAAACCCTAATTGGATGAGAATAAGCCTAGGGAGGACGAAAATGACATAAATGTTCAACAAATGACACAAAATCACTTATTGGATGCAGAAGATTGGTTAAAAACCCTAATTGGATGAGAATAAGCCTAAGAAAGACGAAAATGATCTAAATGTTCAACCAATAACACAAAATCACTTATTGGATACACAAGATTGGTAAAAAACCCTAATTGGATGAGAATAAGCCTAGGGAGGACGTAAATGACCTAATTGGATTAGAATAAGCCTAGGGAGGATGAAAATGACCTAAATGTTCTACCAATGACAGAAAATCACTTATAAGATGCACAAGACTAATTAAAAACCCTAATTGGATTAGAATAAGCCTAAGAAAGGGGGAAATGACCTAAATGTTCAACTAATGACACAAAATCACTTATTGAATGCACAAGATTGGTTAAAAACCCTTATTGGATTAGAATAAGGCTAAGGAGGATGAAAATGTCCTAAATGTTCTACCAATGACACAAAGTCACTTACTAGATGCACAAGATTAACTAAAAACCCTAATTGGATTAGAACAAGCCTAGGAAGGGGGGAAATGACCTAAATATTCAACCAATGACACAAAATCACTTATAAGATGCAAAAGATTGGTAAAAAATCCTAATTGGGTTAGAATAAGCCTAGGATGGACGAAAATGACCTAAATGTTCAACCAATGACACTAACGTACTTATTGGATGCACAAGATTGGTTAAAAACCCTAATTGGATGAGAATAAGCCTAGGGAGGACGAAAATGACCTAAATTTTCAACCAATGACACAAATGTACTTATTGGATGCACAAGATTGGTTAAAAACCCTAATTGGATGAGAATAAGCCTAAGAAAGACGAAAATAACCTAAATGTTCAACCAATGACACAAAATCACTTATTAGATGCACAAGATAGGTAAGAAACCCTAATTGGATGAGAATAAGCCTAGGGAGGACGTAAATGACCTAATTGGATTAGAATAAGCCTAGGGAGGATGAAAATGACCTAAATGTTCTACCAATGACAGAAAATAACTTATTAGATGCACAAGATTAATTAAAAACCCTAATTGGATTAGAATATGCCTAAGAAGGGGGGAAATGACCTAAATGTTCAACCAATGACACAAAATCACTTATTGAATGCACAAGATTGGTTAAAAACCCTTATTGGATTAGAATAAGGCTAGGGAGGATGAAAATGTCCTAAATGTTCTACCAATGACACAAATACACTTACTAGATGCACAAGATTAATTAGAAACCCTAATTGGATTAGAACAAGCCTAGGAAGGGGGGAAATGACCTAAATGTTCAACCAATCACACAAAATCACTTATAAGATGCTCAAGATTGGTTAAAAACCCTATTTGTATTAGAATGAGCCTAGGGATGACGAAAATGACCTAAATGTTCAACAAAATACACCAAATCACTTATTGGATGCACAAGATTGGATAGAAACCCTTATTGGATTAGAATAAGCCTAAGGAGAACGAAAACGATCTAAATGTTCAACCAATGACACAAAATCACTTATTGGATGCACAAGATTGGTTAAAAACCCTAATTGGATTACAATAAGCCTAGCGAGGACGAAAATGACCTAAATGTTCAACCAATGACACAGAATCACTTATTAGATGCAAAAGATTAGTTAAAAACCCTAATTGGACTAGAATAAGCCTATGGAGGACGAAAAATGACGTTAATCTTCAACAAATGACACAAACATCACTTATTGGATGCACAAGATTGGTTAAAAACCCTAATTGGATTAGAATAAGCCTAGGGGGGAGGAAAATGACCTTAGTGTTCAACCAACGACACAAAATCACTTATTGGATGCACAAGATTGGTTAAAAACCCTAATTGGATTAGTATAAGCTTAGGGAGGAGGAAAGTGACCTAAAAGTAAATCCAATGCCACAAACACACTTATTGGATGCACAAGATTGGTTAAAAATCCTAATTGGATTAGAATAAGCTTAGGAAGCGGGGAAATTAGCTAAATGTTCAACCAATGATCCAAAATCACTTATTAGATGCAAAAGACTGGTTAAAAACCCTAATTGGATTAGAATAAGCCTATGGAGGACGAAAATGATCTAAATGTTCAGCCAATGACAAAAAATCACTTATTGGATGCACAAGATTGGTTAAAAACCCTAATTAGATTAGAATAAGCTTAGGGAGGACGAAAATAACCTAAATGTTCAACCAACGACACAAAATCACTTATTAGATGCACAAGATTTGTAAAAAAACCCTAATTGGATTAGAATAAGCCTAGGGAGGACGAAAATGACCTAAAAGTTCAACCAATGATACAAATTCACTTATTGGATGCACAAGATTGGTTAAAAACCCTAATTGGATTACAATAAGCCTAAGGAGGATTACAATAAACCCTAATTGGATTACAATAAGCCCAAATTCACTTTTGGATGCACAAGATTGGACAAAAATGATGTAAATGTTCAACCTATCACACAAAATCACTTATTAGATGCAAAAGATTAGTGAAAAACCCTAATTGGACAAGAATAAGCCTATGGAGGACGAAAAATGACCTAAATGTTCAACCAATTATACAAACGCACGTATTGGATGCATAAGATTGGTTAAAAACCCTAATTGGATTAGAATAAGCCTGGGGAGGAGGAAAATGACCTAAAAGTAAAAGATTGGTTAGGGAGGACGAAAATGACCGAAATGTTCAACCAATGAACCAAACGCACTTATTGGATGCAAAAGATTGGTTAAAAACCCTAATTGGATTAGAATAAGCCTAGGGAGGACGAAAATGATCTAAATGTTCAACCAATGACACAAAATCACTTATTGGATGCATAAGATTAGTTAAAAACCCTTATTGGATTAGAATACGCCTAGGGAGAACGAAAATGCGCTAAATGTTGAACCAATGACACAAACGCACTTAATGGATGCACTAGATTGGTTAAAAACCCTAATTGGATTAAAATAAGCCTAGGGAGGACGAAAATGACCTAAATATTCAACCAAAGACACAAACTCACTTATTGGATGCAAAAGATTGGTTGAAAACCCTAATTGGATTAGAAATATCCTAAGGAAGAGGAAAATGACGTAAATGTTCAATAAATGACACAAAATCACTTATTGGATGCACAAGATTTATAAAAAAAACCCTAATTGGATTAGAATAAGCTTAGGGAGGACGAAAATGACCTAAAAGTTCAACCAATGATACAAATTCACTTATTGGATGCACAAGATTGGTTAAAAACCCTAATTGGATTAAAATAAGCCTAAGGAGGACAAAAATGACGTAAATGTTAGACCTATCACACAAAATCACTTATTAGATGCAAAAGATTAGTTAAAAACCCTAATTGGACAAGAATAAGCCTATAGAGGACGAAAATTGACCTAAATGTTCAACCAATGATACAAACGCATTTATTGGATGCATACGATTGGTTAAAAATCCTAATTGGATTAGAATAAGCCTGGGGAGGAGGAAAATGACCTAAAAGTAAAAGATTGGTTAGGGAGGACAAAAATGACCGAAATGTTCAACCAATGCACCAAACGCACTTATTGGATGCACAAGATTGGTTAAAAACCGTAATTGGATTAGAATAAGGCTAGGGAGGACGAAAATGATATAAATGTTCAACCAAGGACACAAAATCACTTATTGGATGCACAAGATTAGTTAAAAACCCTTATTGGATTAGAATAAGCCTAGGGAGAACGAAATTGCGCTAAATGTTGAACCAATGACGCAAACACACTTATTGGATGCACTTAATTGGTTAAAAACCCTAATTGGATTAAAATAAGCCTATGGAGGACGAAAATGACCTAAATATTCAACCAATGACACAAACGCACTTACTAGATGGACAAGATTAGTTAAAAACCTAATTGGATTAGAAATAGCCTAAAGAAGACGAAAATGACGTAAATGTTCAACAAATGACACAATCACATATTGGATGCACAAGATTGGTAAAAAACCCTAATTGGATTAGAATAAGCCTAGGATGGACGAAAATGACCTAAATGTTCAACCTATGCCACAAAATCACTTATTGGATGCACAAGATTGGTTAAAAACCCAAATTGGATTACAATAAGCCTAGGGAGGACAAAAATGACCGAAATGTTCAACCAACGACACAAAATCACTTATTAGACGAAAAAGATTAGTTAAAAACCCTAATTGGACTAGAATAAGCCTATGGAGGATGAAAAATGACCTAAATGTTCAACCAATGACACAAACGCACTTATTGGATGCACAAGATTGGTTATAAACCCTATTTGAATTCGAATAAGCCTAGGGAGGACGAAAATGATCTAAATGTTCAACCAATGACACAAAATCACTTATTGGATGCACAAGATTGGCTAAAAACCCTAATTGGAATAGAATAAGCATAGGGAGGACGAAAATAACCTAAATGTTTAACCAATGACATAAAATCACTTATTGGACGCACTAGATTGGTTAAAAATCCTAATTGGATTAGAATAACCCTAGGGAGGACGAAAATGATCTAAATGTTCAACCAATGACACAAAATCACTTATTGGATGCACAAGATTGGGTAAAAACCCTTATTGGATTAGAATAAGCCTAGGGAGAACAAAAATGGCCTTAATGTTCAACCAATGACACAAAATCACTTATTGGATGCACAAGACTGCTTAAAAACCCTAATTGGATTAGACTAAGCCTAGGGAGGACGAAAATGACCTAAATGTTTAACCAATGAGACAAAATCACTTATTGGATCCAGAAGAATTGGTAAAAACCCTAAATGGATTAGAATAAGCCTAGGGAGGACGAAAATGATCTAAATGTTCAACCAATGACACAAAATCACTTATTGGATGCACAAGATTGGTTAAAAACCCTTATTGGATTAGAATAAGCCTAGGGAGGACAAAAATGACCTTAATGTTCAACCAATGACACAAAATCACTTATTGGATGCACAAGACTGGTTAAAAACCCTAATTGGATTAGACGAAGCCTAGGGAGGACGAAAATGACCTGAATATTCAACCAATGACACAAAATCACTTATTGGATCTAGAAGAATTGGTAAAAACCCTAATTGGATTAGAATAAGCCTAGGGAGGCCAAAAATGAGCTAAATGTTGAACCAATGACACAAACGCACTTATTGGATGCACAAGATTGGTTAAAAACCCTAATTTGGTTAAAATAAGTCTAGGGAGGATGAAAATGACCTAAATGTTCAACCAATGACACAAACGCATTTATTAGATGCACAAGATTGGTTTAAAACCCTAATTTGATTAGAAATGGCCTTAGGAAGACGAAAATGACGTAAATGTTCAACAAATGACACAAAATCACTTATTGGATGCACAAGATAAGTAAAAAAAACGCTAATTGGATTAGAATAAGCCTAGGGTTGACGAAAATGACCTAAATGTTTAACGAATGACACAAAATCACTTATTGGATGCACAAGATTGGTTAAAAACCCTAATTGGATTACAATAAGCCTAGATAGGACGAAAATGACCTAAATGTTCAACCAATGACACAAAATCACTTATTAGATGCAAAAGATTAGTTAAAAACCCTAATTGGACTAGAATAAGCCCATGGAGGACAAAAAATAACCTAAATATTCAACCAATGACACAAACGCACTTATTGGATGCACAAGATTGGTTAAAAACACTAATTAGAGTAGAATAAGCCTAGGGACGAGGAAAATAATCTAAATGTTCAACCAAGGACACAAAATCACTTATTGGATGCACAAGATTGGTTAAAAACCCATATTGGATTTGAATAAGCCTAGAGAGAATGAAAATGCGCTAAATGTTGAACCAATGACACAAACGTACTTATTGGATGCACAAGATTGGTTAAAAACCCTAATTGGATTACAATAAGCCTAGGGAGGACGAAAATGACCTAAATGTTCAACCAATGACACAAAATCACTTATTAGATGAAAAAGATTAGTTAAAAACCCTAATTAGACTAGAATAAGCCTATGGAGGATGAAAAATGACCTAAATGTTCAACCAATGACACAAACGCACTTATTGGATGCACAAGATTGGTTAAAAACCCTAATTGGATTAGAATAAGCATAAGGAGGACGAAAATAACCTAAATGTTCAACCAATGACACAAATCACTTATTAGATGAAAAAGATTAGTTGAAAACCCTAATTGGACTAGAATAAGCCTATAGAGGATGAAAAATGACCTAAATGTTCAACCAATGACACAAACGCACTTATTGGATGCACAAGACTGGTTAAAAATCCTAATTTGATTAGAATAAGCCTAGGGAGGACGAAAATGACCTAAATGTTCAACCAATGACACACAATTACTTATTATATGCACAAGATTTGTAAAAAAACCCTAATTGGATTAGAATAAGGCTAAGGAGGATGAAAATGAGCTAAATGTTCTACCAATGACACAAAATCACTTATTGGATGCACAAGATTGGTTAAAAACCCTAATTGGATTAAAATAAGCTTAGGAAGGGGGGAAATGAGCTAAATGTTCAACCAATGACCCAAAATCACTTATTAGATGCAAAAGTTTGGTTTAAAACCCTAATTGGATTAGAAAAAGCCTATGGAGGACGAAAATGACGTAAATATTCAACCAATGACCCAAATGCACTTATTGGATGCACAAGATTGGTTAAAACCCCTAATTGGATTTGAATAAGCCTAGGGAGGACGAGAATGATCTAAATGTTCAACCAATGACATAAAATCACTTATTGGATGCACAAGATTGGTTAAAAACCCTTATTCGATTAGAATAAGCATAGGGAGAACAAAAATGACCTTAATATTCAACCAATGACACAAAATCACTTATTGGATGCACAAGACTGGTTTAAACCCTAATTGGATTAGAATAAGCCTAGGGAGGAGGAAAATGACCTAAAAGTAAATCCAATGCCACACACACACTTATTGGATGCACAAGATTGGTTAAAAATCCTAATTGGATTAGAATAAGCCTAGGGATGAGGAAAGTGACCTAAAAGTAAATCCAATGCCACAACATTAGTTAAAAACCCTCATTGGATTAGAATAAGCTTAGGGAGGACGAAAATGACCTTAATGTTCATTCAATGACACAAAATCACTTATTGGATGAACAAGATTTGTTAAAAACCCTAATTGGATTAAAATAAGCTTAGGAAGGGGGAAATGAGATAAAAGTAAATCCAATGACACAAACGCACTTATTGGATGCACAAGATTGGTTAAAAACCCCAATTGGATTAAAATAAGCCTAGGGAGGACAAAAATGACATAAATGTTCAACCAATGATACAAACGCACTTATTGGATGCACAAGATTGGTTAAAAACCCTAATTGGATTAGAATAAGCCTAGGGATGACGAAAATGATCTAAATGTTCAACCAAGGACACAAAATCACTTATTGGATGCACAAGATTGGTTAAAAACCTTTATTGGACTAGAATAAGCCTAGGGAG